>CM043707.1:3141418-3190399 GCA_023969325.1 Oryzias curvinotus | reverse complement strand
CGGCTGGGGGACCTGAAAAACAGAACATCAATGTGTGGACCTTTCCTTCCTCCCACCGTCCAAAAACATCCATAGGTTAATTGGCAACTCCAAATTGTCCATAGGTGTGACTGTGAGAGTGAATGGGTGTGTGATTGTGTTCATGCTACCCTGCGACAGACTGGCGACCTGTCCAGGGTGTTCCCTGCCTTCACCCACAAGTGGCCCCGTGACCCCGACAGTGTATGGGACACAGACAGCTAACCAAAGTAGCCAGATAATTGACAGCTCAGCTCTAGTTTCCCCACAGTAACGTCACCCTAATGCCATCCTATGACTCCACCCTTACATTGACGTGTTCTCCCTACCATGACAAAAGTGGAGAGGATTTCATATAATCCATGGACACCAGTGAAAATCATAAATCATTGAAGAAAAAAGGTTCAGGGCACTGTCTAGTGGGTCTAGATAGAATAGAATGGATAGAAGTTAGAATGCCTTTTGTTCTGCCTTTCAGGCACGTTTTCAGGTATATTTGGACAGAGACTTTTATTGTGAAACCGCCGCTTTTATTTGGGCGAAGTCACATCAGCCGGACGTGCTGGAATGCAAGCGGAGTGGAGGAGAGAAACGGCGGTTGATGCTGAGAGCTGATGTCTAGCCTGTTTTGCATTCAAAACTGTTTAATGTCGCTTTCTCTGCACAAACTCCACAGCAGACAATGTCTATTTTACCCTTATCCAGGGGATGTTTTATAAACTCCTTGCTTCGGCATTACAGGTATCCACACTCTACTTCCGGTGTTTCACTCTAAACTGTCCGGTCGGAACCCAAAAACTAAACAAGCAATTCCTATTGCTACATCCCTTTTCTTTTAAAAATTAAATAACTCAGATTATAACAGTATCCAACTTATATATGCACTTTTTTCAGGTTCTTCAAAATAAAGTTATTTTCTCCCAAATAAAATTACATTCTTTTGTAATACCATTTACATTCTGTTCTAATGGCTTTCTTTATCCAAATAATATAACATTCTTTCCCCTTGTCATTTTTTTTCTTTTTTCTTTTTTTTTTTCTTCAAAAGAAAATCTCCATAAGCCAATATTAACATTTTAACTGCAAACTAGTCTTTCAGGTATCTTGGCTGGTGGACAACACGTCCCTGATTTGGTGGTGGTACATTGTAGGTCTCCTTTGCTTGGTCCTGAGTTTTGCCTAACAGGTTCTGGAGTTGATGGTATTCCTGAGTCGACCTCCACAGCTCTTCTTAGATGTCGACGGTTCCTCCGCAGGACTCTGCCATTGTCCATCTCCACCTCATAGGATCTGTCTCCAAGTGTTTTGCACACTCTCGCCTTGTCCCATAAGCCATGTGGTTCGAAAGGTTGAACTCTGACTGAGTCTCCTGGTTTCAAATTGTCCATGTCTCTTGCTGTACGGTTGTAATATTCTGATTGTCTCTCCCTGTTCCTCGTCAGTCCTAGGTCGTTCTTTGTTACTTTGGGCTGTAACAGACTGTTACTCATTGGAATGAGTGCTCTTGTTCTCCTGCTTAAAAGTCTCTGTGCTGGACTTGTGTCCAAGCCTTGTGTTGGAGTGTTTCTGTGATCTAATAAGGCCAAATATGGATCCTGTCCAGCCAGCTTTGCTTTTCTCATGAGTCTTTTTGCCGTTTTGACTGCAGACTCTGCCTTTCCATTGCTCTGAGGGTAACCAGGCGATGATGTTTTATGTTTAAAGTCCCATTTCTGGCTAAAGTTGGCAAACTCTGTTGAGCTGTACTGTGGCCCATTGTCAGAAAAAACAACGTCCGGTATTCCCTGACGTGCAAAATGAGCTTTCAGTTTCCTAATCACAGTACTTGACTTAGTATCTGGTAGGTGATCAATTTCCCAGAAGTTGGAATAGTAATCCACTGTAATTAGGTACTCTCTACCGTCAAAGTTGAATAAGTCTGTCCCAACTTTGGTCCATGGTCTGTCGGTCGGCTCGTGTGGTCTTAGTGTCTCTTTTTGTTGTTTAGCATCCACTTGTCGGCATACATCACATTTTGCAATATATTTTCTGATGTGGTCATTCATACCGTGCCAATAAATGCAGTCTCTGGCTCTTCTGAGGCATCCCTCTGTGCCGATATGTGTTGAGTGGATCCGCTGGGTTATTTCCGCCTGCAGCGCGTCTGGAATCACCACTCTTTCTCCTCTGAAGACCAGTCCATCCTGTGTACTCAGCTCGTCCTGTATAGATTGGAATTGGGCTATTTCTGTTGGTACCTCCTTTTTACTATTTGGCCATCCCTTTTGTATTGTTTCAATCAGAATTTGTAGTTTATGGTCAGCGTTGTTCCTGTGCGTATTTTTTCCATGCTCTCCGTTGAGATGGGTGCATACTCTACCATGTTGACACATTCTGTCTCCAACTCTGTCTGACTTTTGTTGTTGCTTTCTTGTAGGTAGGCTCTGCTCAAGGTGTCGGCTAGCAGCATGTCCCGGCCTGGAACATAGGTTATGTTTATCTCATATTTCTGTAGTCTCAATAACATCCTTTGCAGTCTCTTAGGCGCTTGCATCAGTGGTTTCTTGAAAATGTTTTCGAGCGGCTTATGATCTGACTGCACTCTAACAAGACGACCGTATGTGTATTGGTGGAATTTTTCCATGCCAAACACAATGGCTAAGCATTCTTTTTCAATTTGTGCATAACCTCTTTCTGTGAGCGTTAATGCACGACTTGCAAATGCCACTGGTTTACCTTTTTGAGTCAGAGCAGCACCCAGCCCCGTCTCACTGGCATCACACTGCAGTGTCAACTCCTCTTCTGAGCTGTAATATTTTAAAACTGGGATATGGTGTCAAATTCATGCCTAAACTATTTGGCATCAAAACTGTAAAACCAGGAATCAAAACCCGAATTCTGCAAACCAAAACCCAAAATCTGCAAACCAAAACCCATAATTTGCAACCAAAACTCAAATCTGCAAATCAAAATTCATAAATTGAGAACCAAAACCCATAATTTGCAACCAAAAGCTATAACCTAAAGCGCAATCATATTTCTCAGGTGCTGATTTGTTTTCTCGCTGTTCTGAAATCGTCTTTTTGAGTTGCGCTTTTATTTTGAAATCGTCTTTTTGAGTTGCGCTTTTATTTTTTGAGTTGAGCTTTTTTTTTGCGGTTGCGATTCTAAAACCTGTCACACACGTAAAAACAGCGCCACGTCAGTCAACGGGAGGGGAGGCGGGACATCCCCACATCCAGAAGCTCATTGGCTACCGAATAACACCGAGTCTTACGTCAACAGACCAGTTTAGAATGTGCCGGTAAGTTTGTCATGTTTTTCAAACCTTTTACTATATTAAACGATCAAACTTGTACTTTATTTAACCAGAGGACGCAAGCACAGTCAGATGAGGAGCTCCACCAGTAGCTGCTAGTGAAAAAAGATGTTAGAAAGTTAGACGTTGCATGACAAACTATCACCATTGTTCTCCCGTGTTAGCATGCTAGCTAGCTCAATGCTAGCGGGGTTTACAGCTCTTTCCATGACTTTTATGGATTAAACAAAGTCGATTTTTTTTTACCACAGTGTCAGTATCAGTCATGTAAACCTGGGAATAATTGCCCGTGAATTGTCACTAGGATTAATCAAAGATTTTTTTCAAGAAGTACATTCATGTATAATTTAAAAGGTTTCTCAATATATCTTTAGGGATTACAGATTGATTGAACAAAGCAACATATTGCTGTAAGAAAGTGACACCTTTCCTAGTTTGGGATCAAGTTCATCCCTATTTAAAATAATAAAAGTAAAATTATGATTCAAAAACACATTATTTATTTGAGGTACCAGAACAAATTTCCCAGGTGTGGGATCAATAAAGTTTTTCTGATTTTGAAACTGTATTCCAAAACCATTTTATTCTCAACCTTAAAGATTGCAGGTTCACACGGGAAGTTAACTCTCACAATATGCAGCTGTGTGTATTTATATATATATATATATATATATATATATATATATATATATATATATATATATATATATATATATATATATATATATATATATATATATATATATATATATATATATATATATATATACACATATATATATATATGTTTTTTTTTTTTTCTCATTTTAACTTTCTTAAATACATTTTTCTTTGTGTGCAGGATGCTGTGGACATTGGACGACAGTCTAACTTAAACCAGGCAGAGCAGGAAACTGTTGGAGTTGTTGTTCCCTCTGTGGCGTGTCCTCTCTCCTCTCTCCTCTCAGACCTGTTCAACCCTTGTGGGACATCGGAAAACCATGGCCAAGACATTAACATTTTATACTGATCTATGCATGTCATCTCAACAGGATGTAACAGAAACCAACAATGTGAACAGATCTCATCTGCCTTACAAAATACTGCCCCCCTTAAGAAAATAAATGGCTAATAATCACCACTGGTATTTTGTAATGCTTCACTTTTTAATGTTTGACCATTATATGTGTTTTGTACAAAAGACTGATTGATGGTTTTGCACATATCTTTGAAACACAGAGTCAAGTGTATTAGATTCTGTGAAATTCTGAACCACAATTCAGATAAATTAAAATAACTGTTTTTAAAACTCCTCAAAAGACTTGAGGTGGAAAAGTCACTGTTTTTGTGCAGGCACTGAGAAATGGGAAGCAGACGGTGTGCCTGGGCATGTTGTCAATGCAATCATGGTCTAAATGGACAACTATTTTAAATGCTTCTCTTTCAGTTAACAGGAGATGTCTGTGAGCCTGCCGGACAGCCTTTGCATCACACCAGGGACGTCTTTGGGGCCTGCATCTGGAAAGAAACAAAAACAGCAAAGTTAATTAACCCAAAAAAGAAGAGAAAAATTAAGATTAAAATTGTTTTCTGTACCTTCAAGAAGTTGTAGACATCCACGTCGCAGCTGCCTCAGAATTCCTGCCTTTTTTGTTATGGCATGCATAACAACGGTCCTTATAGAAAACAACAGACATACAGGAATAGTCCATGATTTTAAAATCACCATCTAATTAAAAATAAACTAATAATTCTATTGATGTCTAATACTGGAATAATTTTAAGGGGAATAAAGCACGTTTTTGCTGGTCTGCTACCATTTTCTCTGCTCTGATTCACTCATACCAGAATTCTGCCAGTCTGCATGGTGGTGCAGACGCATACATTTTGTAAATATGGCACAGCAATATTGTTGCTCTGTTAATTCCCTCTGTCTGTACACCCTGAAAAATATTGAGAAACCTTACAGGTTATGATATATTTAATTAATCCTAGTGACAATTCACGGGCAATTATTCCCAGGTTTACATGACTGATACTGACACTGTGGTAAAAAAAAATCGACTTTGTTTAATCCATAAAAGTCATGGAAAGAGCTGTAAACCCTGCTAGCATTGAGCTAGCTAGCATGCTAACACGGGAGAACAATGGTGATAGTTTGTCATGCAACGTCTAACTTTCTAACATCTTTTTTCACTAGCAGCTACTGGTGGAGCTCCTCATCTGACTGTGCTTGCGTCCTCTGGTTAAATAAAGTACAAGTTTGATCGTTTAATATAGTAAAAGGTTTGAAAAACATGACAAACTTACCGGCACATTCTAAACTGGTCTGTTGACGTAAGACTCGGTGTTATTCGGTAGCCAATGAGCTTCTGGATGTGGGGATGTCCCGCCTCCCCTCCCGTTGACTGAGGTGGCGCTGTTTTTACGTGTGTGACAGGTTTTAGAATCGCAACCGCAAAAAAAAAGCTCAACTCAAAAAATAAAAGCGCAACTCAAAAAGACGATTTCAAAATAAAAGCGCAACTCAAAAAGACGATTTCAGAACAGCGAGAAAACAAATCAGCACCTGAGAAATATGATTGCGCTTTAGGTTATAGCTTTTGGTTGCAAATTATGGGTTTTGGTTCTCAATTTATGAATTTTGATTTGCAGATTTGAGTTTTGGTTGCAAATTATGGGTTTTGGTTTGCAGATTTTGGGTTTTGGTTTGCAGAATTCGGGTTTTGATTCCTGGTTTTACAGTTTTGATGCCAAATAGTTTAGGCATGAATTTGACACCATATCCCAGTTTTAAAATATTACAGCTCAGAAGAGGAGTTGACACTGCAGTGTGATGCCAGTGAGACGGGGCTGGGTGCTGCTCTGACTCAAAAAGGTAAACCAGTGGCATTTGCAAGTCGTGCATTAACGCTCACAGAAAGAGGTTATGCACAAATTGAAAAAGAATGCTTAGCCATTGTGTTTGGCATGGAAAAATTCCACCAATACACATACGGTCGTCTTGTTAGAGTGCAGTCAGATCATAAGCCGCTCGAAAACATTTTCAAGAAACCACTGATGCAAGCGCCTAAGAGACTGCAAAGGATGTTATTGAGACTACAGAAATATGAGATAAACATAACCTATGTTCCAGGCCGGGACATGCTGCTAGCCGACACCTTGAGCAGAGCCTACCTACAAGAAAGCAACAACAAAAGTCAGACAGAGTTGGAGACAGAATGTGTCAACATGGTAGAGTATGCACCCATCTCAACGGAGAGCATGGAAAAAATACGCACAGGAACAAACGCTGACCATAAACTACAAATTCTGATTGAAACAATACAAAAGGGATGGCCAAATAGTAAAAAGGAGGTACCAACAGAAATAGCCCAATTCCAATCTATACAGGACGAGCTGAGTACACAGGATGGACTGGTCTTCAGAGGAGAAAGAGTGGTGATTCCAGACGCGCTGCAGGCGGAAATAACCCAGCGGATCCACTCAACACATATCGGCACAGAGGGATGCCTCAGAAGAGCCAGAGACTGCATTTATTGGCACGGTATGAATGACCACATCAGAAAATATATTGCAAAATGTGATGTATGCCGACAAGTGGATGCTAAACAACAAAAAGAGACACTAAGACCACACGAGCCGACCGACAGACCATGGACCAAAGTTGGGACAGACTTATTCAACTTTGACGGTAGAGAGTACCTAATTACAGTGGATTACTATTCCAACTTCTGGGAAATTGATCACCTACCAGATACTAAGTCAAGTACTGTGATTAGGAAACTGAAAGCTCATTTTGCACGTCAGGGAATACCGGACGTTGTTTTTTCTGACAATGGGCCACAGTACAGCTCAACAGAGTTTGCCAACTTTAGCCAGAAATGGGACTTTAAACATAAAACATCATCGCCTGGTTACCCTCAGAGCAATGGAAAGGCAGAGTCTGCAGTCAAAACGGCAAAAAGACTCATGAGAAAAGCAAAGCTGGCTGGACAGGATCCATATTTGGCCTTATTAGATCACAGAAACACTCCAACACAAGGCTTGGACACAAGTCCAGCACAGAGACTTTTAAGCAGGAGAACAAGAGCACTCATTCCAATGAGTAACAGTCTGTTACAGCCCAAAGTAACAAAGAACGACCTAGGACTGACGAGGAACAGGGAGAGACAATCAGAATATTACAACCGTACAGCAAGAGACATGGACAATTTGAAACCAGGAGACTCAGTCAGAGTTCAACCTTTCGAACCACATGGCTTATGGGACAAGGCGAGAGTGTGCAAAACACTTGGAGACAGATCCTATGAGGTGGAGATGGACAATGGCAGAGTCCTGCGGAGGAACCGTCGACATCTAAGAAGAGCTGTGGAGGTCGACTCAGGAATACCATCAACTCCAGAACCTGTTAGGCAAAACTCAGGACCAAGCAAAGGAGACCTACAATGTACCACCACCAAATCAGGACGTGTTGTCCACCAGCCAAGATACCTGAAAGACTATGTTTGCAGTTAAAATGTTAATATTGGCTTATGGAGATTTTCTTTTGAAGAAAAAAAAAAAGAAAAAAGAAAAAAAATGACAAGGGGAAAGAATGTTATATTATTTTGGATAAAGAAAGCCATTAGAACAGAATGTAATGGTATTACAAAAGAATGTAATTTTATTTGGGAGAAAATAACTTTATTTTGAAGAACCTGAAAAAAGTGCATATATAAGTTGGATACTGTTATAATCTGAGTTATTTAATTTTTTAAAAGAAAAGGGATGTAGCAATAGGAATTGCTTGTTTAGTTTTTGGGTTCCGACCGGACAGTTTAGAGTGAAACACCGGAAGTAGAGTGTGGAATACCTGTAATGCCGAAGCAAGGAGTTTATTAAAACATCCCCTGGATAAGGGTAAAATAGACATTGTCTGCTGTGGAGTTTGTGCAGAGAAAGCGACATTAAACAGGTTTTGAATGCAAAACAGGCTAGACATCAGCTCTCAGCATCAACCGCCGTTTTCTCCTCCACTCCGCTTGCATTCCAGCACGTCCGGCTGATGTGACTTCGCCCAAATAAAAGCGGCGGTTTCACAATAAAAGTCTCTGTCCAAATATACCTGAAAACGTGCCTGAAAGGCAGAACAAAAGGCATTCTAACTTCTATCCATTCTATTCTATCTAGACCCACTAGACAGTGCCCTGAACCTTTTTTCTTCAATGATTTATGATTTTCACTGGTGTCCATGGATTATATGAAATCCTCTCCACTTTTGTCATGGTAGGGAGAACACGTCAATGTAAGGGTGGAGTCATAGGATGGCATTAGGGTGACGTTACTGTGGGGAAACTAGAGCTGAGCTGTCAATTATCTGGCTACTTTGGTTAGCTGTCTGTGTCCCATACACTGTCGGGGTCACGGGGCCACTTGTGGGTGAAGGCAGGGAACACCCTGGACAGGTCGCCAGTCTGTCGCAGGGTAGCATGAACACAATCACACACCCATTCACTCTCACAGTCACACCTATGGACAATTTGGAGTTGCCAATTAACCTATGGATGTTTTTGGACGGTGGGAGGAAGGAAAGGTCCACACATTGATGTTCTGTTTTTCAGGTCCCCCAGCCGGGACTTGAACCGGGGCCTTCTTGCTGTGAGGCAAGAGCGCTAACCACTGCTTCACCGTACAGCCCTCCACTTAGAACAAAAGAAAAAAGCTTTAGAAAGCATTGTCATGTGGGCGCCGACGACCTCACCAAGATGGCGTTGCGCTCCGCCACCGTCGGCCAGGCGGGCGTGTCTCCTCTGGCGATATAATTCATTGTTCAATACTACCCAGGCTACATTGCTGTAACAGTCTGCTGGCTGGACTCAAAGGAGTGCTGTAAGGCAGGAACATTACAATGGTAGCAAAGGTTTTTGAATTGACAATGATCTGATAGTTCAAATTTATAATTACATCCAGATATTTTACCTAACCTACAGAGAAAGAAACTTGTAAGGAACTGTAATTTTTTAATTGTTTCAAACATTTAAAATTATAATGCAATCAAAATGAAGCAAATTTAAGGAGGACAGCAATAATAATAGTTATAACTACAATAGTATAACAATAATACAGACATGTTTGAAATGGAGCAGGCAGAAGCTGAGCTTATTGAAGCCTGCCCCTAAAAAAAGACAGAAAATTAAACTTTATTTATAAAAAAGAGCTTGTCATCTATTGCAGCTCAAAGTGCTTTACAATGAAAAACAGACAGACAACAAATACAAAAAAAGAGAAAAAGGGTCAGGATCTTGGGTCTGAGCCTCCTTCACCACCCACAGACTTAATGTCCCAGGTGACAGTGGCAAATTGGCAGGAGGCCAAAGAAATTGGCGTCCAGATAACACCTAACTGCAGCCGCTGGCAGCTCCATGTGTCTAACTCAGGGGTTGGCAACCCATGCTTTCGGAGCCACATGTGGCTCTTTCATCCTTCTGTTGTGGCTCCCTGTGACTTTGGAAAATAATGAGTATTTTATAAAAATTCAAATTTATTTTAGTTTGTTCATTTTTCATGGCATTTCAAAGGCGCTGCTGGCTCCGTGCCTCGTAAAAACAGCTTCCTTGGTGGGCTCGTGTTTGTCGGGCGAGGGCTGCGGAGCTGATAGGAGGACACGCGGGGCGCCTTCAATAAACAGTCCGGGTCTGGAGTGATTTTCTGCCGGGGGCTTGGCGTCGCGCGGAGCGGGAAGTGGCTTTCTGGTTACGGAGAGTTTGCGCCGGTGTTTTGAAGTGTGTTTCAGAGCAGGGGAGCTCGTTGCGTCGGTCGCGATCGACTGGTCATCTTCGGGCACGTGGGGGAGATTGAAGGGGAAGAGAGTGCTTCTTGAAAATCCATCAGCCAATCAAAATCCTCACCAAGAAGTACGGGACTTGATTGACATGCAGAATGGCCAATCGGACATCCTCTGACACATACGTCACTGCAGACGCAAGTTTAAATTCACTCAGCGCAAACTCTGTCTCCCCGCAGCACATCACGCCCCCGATTGACCGGTAGAAGTCCAGCAACCGGAGTTTATTGAAGCCACCCTGCGTGTCTCCTCCTGCTATAAGCTCTGCAGTTCTCGCCCGATAAATACGAGCTCATCAAGGAAGCTGCGAGGCGCGCGCTTTATACTGTTGTGGGTGTGTGCTGAGCGGCGCGCGTGCCACAAGAAAGAAGGGGGGGGGGGGGGGGCGTGCAGGTGGAGATGGGGGTGTGAGCACGGAGCGGAGATGTGTGCGTGAAATATATTGTGTGTTCGGAGGACGGAGCACTAAATAAACAGTAGTCGTCGTTCCCCATCAATACTGATCAATACGGAGTCAGCAGCACCAAAAGCTTCATAATATGCTATGATGCTCCCCGCATTGCACCGTTTACAGCAGAGCATGAATACGATGGTTGCTGCTTTCTGTCTTTGTAATAAAACGCTTCATCTGTTAATACAAAAGTATCTTTATGTAAACTCACTGTGTAGTTTTTAATCATCAGTACATAAACAATAATGTTGAAATAAACATGTAACAAATAAACATGAAGATGAAAAGAAAGAAGTACTTTTTTTTATCTTTTCTGGACCGTGATCTACACTCATGTCCTTGAAAATCGATTGCGATCGACGTAATGAGCACCCTTGATATAATATATACATGCATAATATATATAATGATGTCAAAACGGGTTGTGGCTCCGAGTGCTTTTTTTTCATTAGGGGCGGTCCCAAATGGCTCTTTGAGTAAAAAAGGTTGCCGACCCCTGGTCTAACTATAGAAGAGCCAATGGCCAGAGTTGACGGTTCAGCGGGTGTGTCGCTGAGAGGAGACAACCTACTACACACAGGGAGCTTCGGGTGCTCTAAGTTTTTGCATTTAGCACTATGCTTCCTTCCCACCTGTACAAACCTGCCCTGTGTATTCCCCGAGTACGTGGGAGGCACTGGGGTGCTAGCTAGGTTAGTCCCGGTAGCGCAGCCCACTCTACGAGTAGCAACCTGGCTAGCCGGCTTAGCTTCCACTGTGTAGAGCTGCGCTTTGAAATGTTCTAGCCTGGCCTCCAAGTCTAACACAAGACTGTACTGTAACACAACTACCACTATCCTCTCAAAAGGAGGCAGGGTCCTCACTGAACATACGGAATATAAGGGAAGGAAACACGGGTGAAAGCAGAAGACGTAGAAACCATGCTGAGCTGAGGATGCTGAGATTCTCATTGACAAGGATGGATAGGATCAAGAGTGAACACATTACAGGAACAGAGGAGGGGAGAGTATGGAATTGTATTTAGTGTATTTTTATTGTGTATATTGTATTTTTCCCCCATTGCTTTGGCTGGCCCGCAACAAGAGTTGCAAATTTTTGTTTCATTGCTTTTGGATCATTTTTGGTGGTGTGTCTTATGATTTTTTTTTACAAGAAAAAAGTGTACTTTGGGTCAAGAGAGGTTAGAAAACACTCGATTACACAACCTGTTCAGCATTTACCCCACTTCCTTCCAGGCTACAGCTTCAACACCAAACCCTTTATGGCTTGGAAAAATAGCAAAGTAAGAGGGTTCAAATATACATTTCATTTTATTCAATTCTTTAATCAGTAGTAATTATTAGTAATAATTGGACTAGCTTGATACCAGCAGGGATTAATGCCCCCCTTCTGTGGATTTTTAGCATATTAATGCTAAAAGAGAAATGAGAAGATACAGACATTTTATATCATCTGGCGAGTCAGAGGTTGGGATAGTGTGTTCATGTCTGAGAGAGAGAGCACTTCAAATTCCACAGTTACTCTGTGTTTGAACTCTAAGATCACAGTTGAAGTGATTGGATCATTTGAAAAAGCAGTAAAATCTTTTATTTGAAGCAATCAAATTTGGGAGATGGGAGTTTGAAATCTTCATACTGGAAACATTTTTTGCCATTAGTGCTCGAATCTCTCCTCTGCCTCATCTGGGTATATGGAGGACAGACTTTAGTTAAATGACTATTATTTTTAAGAAATCCATTACAAAAATACATTTGTATTTGCATAAAAAATATTTTGATGACAGGGTTGCCAGGTTTATGCAAAGTAGAAAGTACAATTTTTCCAGGCTGTAAAGTGAAAATAAGCTGTAAATTATAAGATGTTAAAATTAAAATGCAGAGAAAAGAAAAAAATTAAATTGGATTCTTGAAAATTAAAACTGATATTTAAAAATCCATGAAAAAATGTGCTAAGCTATTCAACCTATTCTTTAAAGAAATAAACATTTTCCGAGCTGCACATCTAGAAAAGCCTTATTTGTTTTGATGATTTTAATTCAAAACATACAGTTACATACAGGGGGCCGGACGCCGGGTTCGCTTATGCCTCTGGGCGTAGTGGGGGCCCCTGTAGGGGGGCCTTCTCTGCGCCTGGCTGGTCGGGTGGGCGGTCCCCGCCTCCCCCCCTCCCGGGCTGCTTGGGTCCGGTGTGGGGGGGGGCGCTGGCCTTGGGGGCCTCTCCTCCCCTTTCCTGGTCTGGCTGCTCTGGCTGGGTGGGATCTGGTTCCCCACAACACAAGGTTCACTTCGGCAGCATGCATGTATCTCCACCCCCACGTGCACGTGCACACTGCCACACTGCTCCCTGTCTGCTTCATCCCCCCTTCTGACCTACAGTGTATTGATGGACAGATATTTTCCACTCATCTTCGTGTCAGATTTTTACCCATGATGGAATATTTGTCTTTCCAGCAGATCTAGTATAATTGTTACAGCTTAAAAGAATAACTGATCCAAATCAGTGCTTGTATCCCCCCTTTTTTCACCCTTCTTCCCTTTACTCTCTTCCACCCCCCCCCCCGACACACATTTTCCCTCTTCCTCCCCACACACACTAAATATAACAAATAAAGAAATAAATAATTCAACAAAAAGGGGTTAATTCAGATCTACACTCTGGCTTCTAAAGTTCTACAACCTCTTTTTGTGATAGTAAAACCTGTCCAACACAAAAGGCCTGCAGCTCTAATCTGTTTGCTAAGTTGTTGGACAGAACAAGTGAAAAAAAGGAAAAAAAAAAAAAAAAAAAAAAAACATACAGTTTAGATCAGACACCAAATACATTCAAGTGTGTCACAGGTGTGGGTGCAGGTACTTGAGGACTCCTAACTTCTCCAACTTTTTTAAGACACCGGCTTCATTACCAAAGTTGTGTGGAGAGGTCTGAAAAGACAGAAAATGGCTTTTAAACTGGTGCAAATCAAAAGTCTGTAAGCAGTTTAAGTTGACTCCACATACCATTATTGCTTTCATGGTATTGTGGTCAAAGTAATGGATGGGTTGATCCTGGTCTCTCTTTAGGGGATAACCAAATCCAGCTAGGTGGACCACATCACAGTAATTGAGAGCCACAAACACAGCAAGTAACCCTGTGGTGGGATGAAAGTATTTCTGCAAGAAACAGCAGAGGACAGCAGGTTGAAGTGCTCAGGTCCTCTACCAGAGGTCTGGGAGCTTGAGGGTCCTGCAGTATCTTAGCTGTTCCTAGCACTGTGCTTTTCTGGACTGAGAGGTCTGAGATCTTTCCAGGTATCTGTTGTAACCACTCCTCTAGCTTGGGGGTTACTGCCCCGAGTGCTCCAATTACCACAGGCACCACTGTCACCTTCACTTTCCAGGCTTTCTCCAGTTCTTCTCTGAGTCCCTGGTATTTCTCCAGTTTCTCATGTTCCTTCTTCCTGATGTTCCCATCACTTGGCACTGCCACATCCACCACAATGGCTGCCTATTTGATGTTTGGCATGCTGTCATAACTGTGATTGCAGACTTACACAGAAATTCTGTCATGTCAGGCACAGACTTGATAATACAAGTTTAAACAACATTTAATCATTTAATATAACTCTCTCTTTTAAAACCAGGTTCTTAAATATCTTCCAAAAACGATTGTGCCAGTGTTTTTAAATTTGAATTGTGTCCTTTTGCAACCTTATTTTTGTCAAACTCTGTTTTAAGGTTTTTGCATTTTTGCTTTCTTTTTCGAAATGATGCAAGATAACTTTAATTGGATGCCAATTAAAGGTTGCCCTTGACAACCTGTCAAGTTCAATTTCAAGTTCAATTTCGTTACCATGGCGCCGCGTGTGTGGCAGCTTATCTGGGCAGCTCTACCTTTTTGTGTTCCTTACTTTGCGTTTTTTAATATTTTCTTCCACTTTATTTGTGTTTTTTGTATTTTTCAACAACTAATACGAAGTTCTGTGACAAAGGACAGGAACATCATTACTTTTGCTTTTTGTTTTTTTATTTTTTCTCAACTTTTTGAACCGGCCTCGGGGATCCGTTAGGATGCAGCTCCATTGTTTACACTCGAGATCAGCTGTTAGCTCTTGGCCGAGCTGAGATTCTCCTCGCCGGAAAGCCAGATATTCCAGCTGAAATACGGAGGAAACGACGAGGCTGCAGAGCTGGAGTTAAACGCCGGGAGAGAAGACGGAAGTACAAGCCATATTTACCATCCGTTATTGTGAGAAACGTCCGTGCTCTCTCTAACAAACTGGACGAACTAACGGCGCTCATGCGTCTGCAGCGGGTGTACCAGGAGAGCAGCCTGTTGTGTTTCACCGAGACGTTGCTCAACCAGGACACAACAAACTCCGTGGTCTCTGTTAACGGATTCACGCTGGTGCGGGCGGACCGGAGCGCGGCGCAAAGCGGAAAGAAGAAAGGCGGTGGTCTGGCGGTGTTCGTGAATGACAGGTGGTGTAACCCCAACCACATCACTGTGAAAGAACAGCACTGCAGCAAGGACATTGAACTAGTGGCAGTCAGTGTTCGGCCGTACTACCTTCCGCGGGAGTTCTCCCATGTGCTGGTGGTCACTGTTTACATCCCCCCGTCGGCTGACGCTGCTGTCGCTTGTGAACGCGTGCACAGCACCATGTCCCAGCTGCAGACACAACACCCGCAGGCCCTGATCCTGATTTCTGGGGACTTCAACCATGCATGCACCCCCCTCTCCGCCACCCTGTCCAACTTCACCCAGTATGTGAACTGTCCTACAAGGGACAGGAAAACTCTGGACCTTTTCTATGCTAATGTCAAGAATGCATATACTTCTGCCCCCCTCCCTCCTTTAGGATGCTCTGATCACAACCTGGTCCATCCCTCCTCTGCTTACACTCCAGTGGTGAAACAGCAGAAACCACAGGTTAAAACGGTGAACATCTGGACTGAGGAGGTAACAGAGCAACTGAAGGACTGTTTTAACACCACAGACTGGGACGTTCTCTGCAGTCCACACGGGGAGGACATTGACAGTCTCACTAACTGCATCACTGAGTATGTCAATTTTTGTGTGGAAAACACAGTGAAAACAAAATCAATGCAGTGTTTTTCCAACAATAAGCCCTGGGTCACTCCTGTGCCGAAGACCCTCCTAAATGAGAAGAGGGCTTTTCTCTCTGGGGACAAGGAGCAGCTACGCAGAGTACAGAGGGACCTGAAATACAACATCAGGAAGTAAAAGGACTGTTACAGGAAGAAGCTGGAGCAGCGCCTGGAACAGAACAACATCCGTGATGTGTGGAGAGGTCTGAAACACATCTCGGGCCACGGTGAGGCTGGAAATGGTCGCCAGGTCATAGGTGACCAAGCCTGGGCAAATGAACTGAATTTGTTCTTTAACAGATTTGATTCTGCCCAGCCCCCAGTCTCCATCCACACGGCCCCCTCTTCACACCTTTCCAGCTCAGACGTCTCCTCCCAGCTCCAGCTGTTACCACCTCAGCACCAAGCAGTCCACTCTGCCCTTCCAACTGAAACAAAGGGACCTCCCCAACGACTCACAGCACCAGACCAGCCACCGCCCACCCTCCCTCCAACCCCCCTCTGCCTCACCCTGAATCAGGTTAGGAAGGAGTTAAGGAGAGCAAAGGCCAGGAAGGCTACAGGTCCTGACAACATCACCTCCAGGCTCCTCAGGGAGTGTGCAGACCAGCTCTGTGTGGTGATGCTGTTTATATTTAATATGAGCCTCAGACTGGAGAAGGTACCAGTCCTCTGGAGGACTTCCTGCCTGGTTCCGGTTCCAAAGGTACCTCGTCCTACGGAACCGAACCACTTCAGACCTGTCGCCTTAACCTCCCACCTGATGAAGACTATGGAGAGGATCATCCTCAGCCACCTCAGCACCCAGGTGAGCTCAGCACTGGACCCGCTGCAGTTTGCTTATCGACCAGGCATCGGGGTGGATGACGCCATCATCTACCTGCAGCATCGGGCCCTGTCTCACCTGGAGGCCCCTGGGAGCACTGTGAGAGTCATGTTTTTTTTATTTATCCAGTGCTTTCAACACAATTCAGCCATCACTGCTGAGGAGGAAGCTGGAAGTTGCAGGTGTGGACCAACATCTGGCTGCTTGGACCATCAACTACCTCACAGACAGACCACAGTTTGTGAGGCTGCGTGGCTGTGTGTCTGATGTGGTGGTCTGCAGCACAGGGGCACCTCAAGGGACTGTGCTCTCCCCATTCCTGTTCACCCTGTACACATCAGACTTCATCTTTGACTCCCACCGCTTTCATCTGCAGAAGTTCTCAGATGACAGTGCCATTGTGGGCTGTGTATCGGGGGGGGGGGGATGAGCAGGAGTACAGGGGGGTCATCTCTGACTCTGACTAAACACCAGCAAGACGAAGGAGCTGGTCCTGGATTTCAGGAAGTCCTCACCACCACAGTCACCAGTGAACATCCAGGGTTCAGACATTGAGGTCGTGGACACTTTTAAATATCTGGGTGTTCACCTGAACGGCAGACTAGACTGGTCCAACAACACGGATGCTCTGTACAGGAGGGGCCAGAGTCGCCTGCACCTGCTGAGGAGACTTAGGTCTTTTGGCGTGTGCAGACAGCTGCTGAGGACCTTTTATGACACTGTGGTGGCCTCAGTGGTCCTTTATGGAGTTGTGTGCTGGGCGGGGGGCAGTGCAGGCAGAGACACGAGGAGGCTTAACAAACTGGTTAGGAGGAGGTGGCGGACAGGAGGATGTTAGCTAAACTAACATCCATCATGAATAACCCCTACCACCCCCTGCACCAAACTGTAGAGGCGCTGACCAGCTCCTTCAGCACCAGACTGTTGCACCCACAGTGCAAGAAGGAGCGCTACCGCAGGTCATTCCTCCTCACAGCCATCAGACTGTACAACACCGTGTTACAGTGACACTCCACGGTCCCAGGGTGTTTTTTCATTCACTCATTTATTTATTTTTCTTTTGTTGTAGTTGTTGTTTTTCAATTTTAAATTGTTTTTTGTTCCTGAACAGTTGTTTGTTTTTGGTGTGAACTTCATTATTTATTTCTGTATTTGAAAAAAAAAAAAAAAAAATTCATAATGTTTTGTTTACAGTTTACATGTTTTGCAGACCGCATGTTTTTTTTACACTTTTGCAGCTGTATTTATTTAATATTTAATGTTTATTTATTTAATAAGAATCTCATTTTTGCTAATAATTTTTCATTATAATTTTAGTAATATTTTTAATTATTTAATTTTAATGTCATTTTTGATGTTAAATTATATAGATTATTTCTGAATGTCATTGCTGCCACAGACAAAGGAAATTTCCCCCATGTGGGATTAATAAAGTCATCTATCTATCTATCTATCTATCTATCTATCTATCTATCTATCTATCTATCTATCTATCTATCTATCTATCTATCTATCTATCTATCTATCTATCTATCTATCTATCTATCTATCTATCTATCTATCTATCTATCTATCTATCTATCTATCTATCTATCTATCTATCTATCTATCTGTCATCCTTAAAAAGCCATCTCTATTCATCTGGACTGCAACAGACTACAGCCTCTTTCTGAGCCGAATATCTAAAATGATCTAAATGAGCAAAGAATCCCTCAACAAATTCTTTAAAGGAGGCCAAATCAAAAATAAATCAAAAAATTTCCAAGTATTAAGCAGCAAGTATGGACAGGAAGTGCTGGTTGACATAATCGGGTAATTCTGCTTAACTTTACATACGCTGAACTTTAAGACCACAAAAAGAAAATCAAAGCAAATTTAGAGAAATTTGCTTTTTAGATATGAAACAGAAGCTGTCATTTGAAGTACTTAGCTTTTAGGAAAAGACAATGGTTTGCTTCTTAGGATTTGTGGCACAGGGCCCTGGCCCGCTCTCATGATCAGATATCAGAGTAGCAAAACACAAGCTATTCTACAATCTGTTTTTCAGTTCCTGACACAACAAAAACTCATTTTAACTTTACCAATAGGTGTTCAGATGTGATCAGATGAGCCCAGTAAAGCTGTTTTCTTCAAACATTTAATTATCATGAGTAATATTTTGGCTAAAGCAAATCATCCAATACTGTAGATGTCTCAAAACAGTCCCTTACCTGACCCTTTTTTGGTGGTGCCAGAGGAATGTGGAGCAGTTCGTTTGCAGTCTGATGCATGAAGTGTGGGTCCAACACTCTCACTTTACTTCTTTGACCCAGCCAGATTAGAGGAGGGGGCTTCCAAAAGCCTTTCCTGACCTTGAAGGACAGCATAGAGACAAAGAGACTGAATGTTTTCTTCCTTAGTCACAATTGTCCTTACGGGTGGATAGGGGTAGTCCACATGTGAAAAATTGAAACATCTTATGGTGCATGTAGGTGGGCCACCTGCATGCACCATAAGATGTGTCAACTAAAAGATGTGTAAATGTATTAAGTTGTATAAATGTCCTGTACCCTCTTCTCATCATAAAGAATCTCTTTAAGCCAGCGAAGATCCTCTGGTTTAAAAGGCACCAAGACCATCAGTGTGTCCTCCTCATTGTGCAACCTGGGGTTGGAGGTGGCTGACTCAGGGTAGAACAACCTCATGGTGGTCTTGTTTCCCACGTCCTCCTCATAGCCCCTAACAGGAGCATCATTTAGCCTAAAGGCAACAGAATACCAATACAACTTTTTGATTTTTAACCTCTAGATAACATTTTAAACACAGTAATATGTTATAAAAGTAGATTTTATCTATCCAGCTTTACTTCTGAGTGTTGATTAACCCTGTTGGAGTTGTGTAATTATAATTTTTTTACACACTATTATCACCATGATGTGATTGTCTAAGTTCTATCTTTCAGTGAGAAAACAATGACCTTAAAAGTTCTGATTATACAAGAATATGATGTTCCTGTACTGCTTGATTGAATGACCTACTTTTATGTTATCAACTGCGGCCACCAATAAAACCAGACTGGATTCACTAGGAAGGCAGAACTCCTCTGTGACAGTTTGCGCTGTTACAGACCAATTCTCCTTCTGCAGAAGTCTAGCAAAAATTCTCATCTCCTGTGTGGTTCTTCTCTTTATTAAGGAAAAAGTCAGAACCCTGACAAACCCCTCATGCCGTTTGTCACTAATTTGCAAGAAACCATTAAATCCGGGACTCCACTTAATTTAAATGGTAAAATGGTATATACTTGTATAGCGGTTTTCTACCTACAAGGACAAAGTCACAGACCCATTCACCCATGCACACACTGGTGGCCGCTCCGCTGCCAAACACAGGCACCTGCTACCACCAGAGGCAAGGTGGAGTTCAGTGTCTTGCCCAAGGAGACTTCGACTCATTGGTGTGCAAGGTGGGAGTCAAACCTGCAATCTTACAATCATGGGTCGACTGCCCTACCACTGCACCACGGCCGCCCGCAAATTCAGAATGACCTTGAAAGGAAAAAACATTGACAAATAATTTTAAGAAAATCTGGTACTAAAGCCAGGCAAAAAGGGGTAAAGGAAATATTTGTACCCATTTGGCTGTTTGCAAAAAAAGGTCATTTATGTTGACACGTCTATAAATTGTGTCAGTTCGTGGCTTGTAACCATAATTTTTACCTCTTTTCTAAAGTTTTTTCAAAGTTTGCAATATTTTAATAGGATTCTGGGTGTTAAATATGAAAAATATATGAAGTTTGTTGAAAAAGCAGTGTCAGTTCGTTAAAAAGGATTTTGCACACAAACATGTCCATCTGTAAAGACCTTTTTACCTGTAATAAGAAATGTGTGCATGTGTAAAACTGTTTTATAACTGTAGAAAAAAATTGTCCATCCATAAAAATGCTTTTTCCGTGAGTGAAATCTCGTGCACGTTTTTGCACACACATCGATTTACAGTGAAAAAACCCAAGTTACAACTACAATTCTGTTGCTCTTGAATAAATCAACCAATCAGCAGCCCTTCACTGTCTCCCAATCAGAGAGGTGCTTTGATCAGCCAATCAGATGATATCCATGCCAAGAGAAACAAAAAAGGTCATGAAGGCGATAAACACATATGGTGGAAGATATCATCAGAATTTCCTGAAACTAATAATGATCAACTTTTTTTTATTTGCAAAGTTGTAATGAAATACATCAATAACAATATTGCGGGTAACTTCCAACATTTTGCCTATTCTCTTTTGTTTAGAATGAAGAAGCTTTTTTTTTCTTGGCATGGCATGGTACAATGTGGATTTGTCTGTTTTAGCCATTGCAGTTTTTGTCTCACCAAAGGCTGTTGTGAAATGATGTTTTTGCCCATTAAGTGACAGCCCTCAATGTAGGCATGTGGCTCTAAGCAATGCAATCTGTCTGCATGCAAATATTTTAGAGAAGTAGACTTCCTTAATGGCAGAACTTGGCACTAAACAATAACACGATGAACCAGCATTTTTCTGAGCAACAGTGACAAACCAGTACAAAGATGATGGCAAAACAAGCTGATTAAAATCAAGGTGGGTAAGGACTGAAGAATTGCTTCCTTGTTTGATTTTTATTTAGACTGACGTGAAAGACTCAAATAGAACAATAATAACAAAGACTAACATCATAAAATTCCTAGACGTATGGCCTGGGGCCTCATTTATAAAACTTTGCGTAGGATTTGCGTCAGAAGTGGCGTACGGATGAAACATAGGACGTGCGTACGCACAGAAATATTCGGATTTATAAAACCGTGCGCACGCACATCCTACGCATCTTTCCCTTAATAAATCACAACCAATTCTAAATGCTGCGCAGCTTTTGCGGCTTCATGCACGCCCATAGTTGCCCATAAATAGTCAGTGAAACGCCCAGAAATGAATATTCATTGATAGCGAAACCATGGCAAACACAGAGAGGAAATCAAAAAAACGGAACTTCACTCGATGTGAAGTAGAAGTTATCGTCGGCGAGGTGGAAAAGAGGAGAAAAATGTTGTTTGGAGGGCACAGTGTGGGCATTACTAATGCCAAAAAGGCACGTGAGTGGCCGGGCCGCGGACCACGGCCGAAATAAAAAAGAAATGGTCGGACATCAAAGTCGAGGCAGAAAAACGTCTGGCGCTGCATCGCTAGAGTGTGTCTGCCACGGGTGGGGGACAGGGGACACCGGAGCTGACCCCTCTTGATGAGAGAGTGGCGGCAATTATTGGGGAGTCCCTTTACGTGGAGTGGTGACTGAGGCGGGGGGGGGGCACGACGCACCTGATGCACCGGGTGACACACCCCCAAAAGCTCCAACAGGACGGCTCGAGGAAGTCGGAACCGGCTCATAAGCCACTCGTCCTCGTTTGCCAGCAAGTCTTCTTGCTGTCTAGAGATGTGTTCACTCCCAATTCTTCCATTTGCCACATCTTCTAAGATCCAAGATCAGCCATTGTGCGTCATTACGCATTGACGCATTGTGATGGGGCATTTTACTTCCATCCATTTAATTGCATCTGACAAGCTACAGATGTGGGTAATAATCCACGTGGAAATGGGAAATTGTTCATCAAATGTCATTTCTTGTTGCTTTCTGAATGGTTGAGACATACGCCATACATTGTTTTATCAGAAATAAAACAAACTAAAGGCATATGCATGAATACCATAATTCCATAGCTTATGAAGAAATGTTTTACTATGAAAACAACTTTCCCCAGTGGACAATTAATACGTCTGTCTGTCTGTCTGTCTGATTCGCACGCATCTGGCGGCGCGAGCACACGCAGCGGCTCTATCGGCTTTATTGTTTTTAAAAGAATGTATTTTTAAGTCGTTTATTTATTATTTTATATGCTGCTTGCACTGTGGGGTGAGAGGAAAGCTATTTCATCTGCGCTGTATGTCTTACGGATGCAGCATATTTGACAATAAAGCTGACTTTGACTTTGACTTTGACTATATCTGCTCCTCCAGACGGACACATTGAGGAGAATATCAGTTTTGTACATATTTCACTTTTCTTTTTGCAAATATGTGTTCATTTGAATTTCTGTTATAATTTTCGTTTGATATTTTTTGTTTGTTTCACTGCTGATGGATCAAACGGGTGTTCATGTAGCTGTTAATTGTGAGACTTGCTTTGTGAAGTCTTCATGTTATTTATGAGAGGCAGTATTGTCATTTTCACTTTCACGTGTTTCTTCCATCTGCCGACGGTGTCGCCGTTTCTCATTTCACCCGTTTTTGTGCGTACGCCTGGATGCTTACCTAATGACTACATCATGTTTGTTAATGACGTTTCCCAAGGAGGTGTTTCTGATTGCAAAGCTATTGCCCACCACTACACATGTTCTGCATTCAAGGCTGTGAAGAAAAGAAAACCTGTAAAACATCAAGATAAAGTAGCTACAAGAACAGCTCACAATAGTAATTTCTTGAGTGTTTTGTATAGACAAGATATGTATTTGAAGGGCCTATATCATGCAAAATCAACGTTTTGAGCTAATAAATGTATTCTAATGTGCATTCCTCACTATAAATAACCCCAAAGTGGTATTTTGGAGGGATTATGGAGAAAAACGATTCGGCGATGTATCGCGTTAGTTCATTTGGTGATACTTATATCGATTCAAAATGCTGTCAGGACGATATTTTTTTCATTATTTATGAGGGTCCCTCAGCGTCTGACTCTTTACTTCCACTTAAACCTATGAACGCTTTTTGTCACCAGAGCACACTGAGCCTCTTTGAGCAGCTCTACACTGCACAAAAGAGCTACAAGAAGATCTCAGAGAAACAGCTTTTTTCATTGTTATGAGACAGGAACTACTTAGTTTTTACTTGGGATGGGTATTGAACCGATCCCACTTTGCTACCAGAATTGTATAAAAATGTGGATTGCGGGGCTCTGTAGTGGGCTCAGGTAAGAATGAGTGAAGCACTGCTGCTGCGCAGCGGGTAAAGCACGGAGCATCAGTCAAAATGCTCCGGGGCAAAGTGGGCCAAAGTTCTGCGGAACCTCGCAGCAATAGATTGTAGTTCAGTGACCGCTGTGGAAAAAAGGCCAATGTCATGTCGATGAACTGTGAAACACATGTGTGGGAAAAATGGAATTGCTGCTGCAGTGCAGACTGTCATGTAAATAAAGCTTCTTAGCCACATCAAAGTGTCTCCTTCATGCTGTCAGGTTGCCTCATCATCACACTTTATTGTTTCTGGAAAAAAAATGCGCCTTGTTTTTTTTTTCTCTTTATTTTTGAAGCACCATTCAGGCTCCTAAACCATTTGAAAGTCCTGGGGAAGCTACATTAAGCAATGTTGAAAATAAACAGCTCTTTTTTTCGCCAATCACACTTTTAAAACTTTATTGGTTAAGGCACATTTATTCCTTTTTTTTCTTATACTGAAATACATTTTGTTGTGGAAATCAGACAATGTTGACTGATTCCTTTTTACATTTTAAGCTAGCAAAATAAAAGCATTATGAATTTGCTTGGGGTAAAAGCAACTTAAATATGAGACACAGTTGCAATGCTTAACATTGTGATCATTAAATAAACTGAATTTTACATTTTTATTTCAATGAGAGATGTATTGATATTCAGGTAAAGTTTTTTCTAATTCATACTTAAAAAAAAAAGGAAAATGTGTTCCGGTCCAATATCGGGATACGTACCTTATCGCCAGACTCTTGGCGAGAGACACCCTAGTATTTGATCTATTCATTAATTTCTGAGTTTCTTTTTAAAAACCTGCTCTCTGAGTACCAGCCCCTCCCCATCCATAAAAACGAGCTGGTTCCCACATTGTGACATCACAAAGTGAGAACTGCCCCTTCTAGGAAGAGGCTGTGCTGCCAGCACCGCCTCAAGGCTAACACTCACACCCACTTTCTCCACTGAGCTAACAGTGTTTGGCAAAAGCCCTTTCCTTGTATATTCACAACATGCACATCCATCTTAGCAAATTTCTGATGTTTGCTTCTTCGTGGGAGAGACAAAGTCATGCTGTCAAGGCCGGCTCTAGATTAAAATCATGAAATGGGCGCCACCCACAAGGAGAGAAAGCCAGTCTCTCAGTCAGTGATCGAGTTGTCTTACTTCAGCGTAAGAAAAGAGCTGCAAAAATAACTCATATTTCATAAAAAACTCATTCTTTTGTGTGGAAAGGTAATAGATTATCATGGACATTGTTCACTATAAAAGGTCTAAGAATAGCATTGTACTGGCCCTGTTCTAAGGCTCTTGGAAAATTCGTTTTCATTACATCAAAAACAGGCACAGCTCTCAAGTGCAGCAACTATAAAACGATAAACTTACTTTTCAATGTGAGTTGGCATGTCATAATTTGTATTTGCAGCAAGAACTTTAAGCAGCAGCAGCTCTGAAAATAGAAGAGATAAAACAGGTTCTAGTATAAAAGACATTTTATCGTCATTTCACACAGGAAGTTGCATAGTGTTTTATCTTAATGAGTATAAAATCTATTCTTCTGTAGATCCGTTTTTGTTAAAAAGCTTAACACAATTTGATCAAAATACGTGGCACTAAAAATGAGATGAACTAATGGAAGTAGCTTACCGCTTCCTTTAATGCCATATGGTAAAGACAGCTGGGACACAGACTGCTTCCAGAAAAGATCCTCCAGTTTGAGAAAAAGCTTAGTGGTTCTCTTGATTCTGGATTAGACAATTTAGATCAAGATCTCATCAATCCACAAATTTCTTTTTGTGCCTTTGAATGAATGAAGCTCAAGTTAGCACAAATAACTCAGAGAGGACCTGGCTAAAGCAATAACAGTTGTGGGCACATAGTTGTGTTTTTGGAAATGTATTCTGTTTTGATCTATTTATTTGATCAAAACAAAATATATATATTTTTTATTTTTAGGTTGTTTCTTTGCACACTAGCAAACTGCCTGCTGTACTGTATAATTAATTATTGCACAACTTTAAATGCAAGTGATTCAATCTTTTATGAAACTTTCCACATCAATATGTTGCAACAACTGCTTCTTTGAGACCATGTGTACTAAACCAACAGGTGCCTGAATGTCACTTAGAAAACATCTGAAAAGGTTTGTACATCCAGTTTAATCAGTTTTTATCTGTTTAAATATATTTTATCTCTTTCCTCTACAGTCCAGTGACTCAGGGCTTCATGGCTGAGAGAAATAAAATAAAAGACACAAACAGAAAGTCTCAAAAATAAGCCAGCTTTAACTAAGAAAAACGATTTAAAACAAAACAATTGTCCTTCCAGATCAGCCTCTTGTTCAAGCTTATTGGTTCATAAATGTGTTGATTTCATATTTCATTGAGCAGAAAGTGAGGAAACAAGACCAGTCAAACCAGGACTTTCTGACCATCAGGCAAGGGCGCAACTATTGGTACCGGTTGACAGCAAGGTGCTACTACTTGTTTATGTGTGTGATATATTTATCAGGAGGATGTGCATGAGGATTTTTTTATGTGCACTATCATTGCAAACCAAGACTACAGCCGCAGAACTGTTCAAATCGCTGGATTTTTACATAACAGGAAAACTGAAATGGTCCTGTTGTGTCGGCATATGTACCGATGGTGCTGCTGCCATGACTGGACGGCTGTCTGGATTAACTGCTCAGATTAAGGAGGTTCCGCCTGAGTGTGAATGCACGCATTATATCATTCACAGGTTAATGTTTGCAAGACACAAAATGCCACCAGAATTAAACAGCGTAATGAAAGATGTAGTTAAAGTTATTAACCACATCAAAGCACACGCGCTTAACTCTATCTGTTTGAGCAGCTTTGTGAGGAGATGGCCGCGGAGCACAGACGTCATCTCTTATACACAGAGATAGGATGGTTATCTCCTGGGAAATCACTGGTGAGAGCAGCTACAAAGATTTCTCTCAGAAAAGAAGTCACCGCTGGCAGCACATTTCAGGGACAAGGAATGGGTTGCAAAACTAGCCTATTTGTGTAACATATTCAGCTTGCTGAATGAACTCAACCTGTCACTCCAGGGAAAAATGACAACTATCTTAAAGTTGGCAGATAAAGTAGCTGCATTTAAAGCCAAACTGGATTTGTGTGGACGGCACGTGAACAGAGGCATATTGGACATGTTTCAAACATTAGTGGGGATTTTGTGTGAGAGTGAACCTGCGCCCTCACTCATCGAGATGGTGCACGATCACCTGTCTTCGCTGTTAAATGAGTTTGAGCGCTACTTCCAAGCCTCAAAGGACCCGTGAACGGCCAATGAATGGATACGTGACAAATTCCTCAAAACACACCAACTGAATCCAGCATGTCCGTGCAAGATAAGATCAACTGCTGGAGATCGCAAATGATTGCAGTCTTAAAATGGTGTTCGAGACAAAAATTCTGCCGGTGTTCTGCATCAAAGTCATGGCAGAATACCAAGAGATCACTAACGCAGCACTGAAAATCCTGTTGCCATTTCCAACATCCCATCTGTGTGCAACGTTATGTAGATCAGTGTTTTTCAACCTTTTCTGAGCCACGGCACACTTTAACCTTAAAAAAAGTCCCGCGAACATGATGTAGTCAAGAATGATTGGCGGAGACAGTTAAAGCGACGGGACTTTTCCAAAATACAACCGAAGCTGCAGCTGAATCGCGGTAGCGTAATTCTTATCAAAATGTCTTTAATAAAATAAAATAAACGCAAAGAAAAAGTGTTTTACGATCTTTTATATTCCTAACTCCTCAGTGTTTTATCAGGGCCTGTTTGGATAAACAAAGAGCTGATTTCTTGGAGATGGGATTTTTTTTAGATCAGTTAATGAGGGCAATTTCCTACGGCACACTTGAACTTCTCCCACGGCACACTAGTGTGCCGCGGCACACTGGTTGAAAAACACTGATGTAGATGTTTTATCTATGCAACTTCTAATGTTAAATCTGAAACAGTGTTGTGTCTATTTTACTGATATAGTATTATTTATAATTGTATGAATGACTTTTATAAGTAACATAATCTGCATATATTTTAGATAACTGATCTGCATTTGCCATGTTGATTTCTAAAATAGTTATTTTTACATAATAATTGAGTAAATCATCTTTGTCGTGCTTTATTGATACTTTATGATTCTTATTCTGTCTGATAAAAGCTAGGAATCATGTAAATTATGTAATAAAATGGTTATAGTATAACGGGGTGGGATTATATAAATTCGCTTCCTTCCACTCCCTTACAAGCAATATTTATTCATATGTCTAATTATCCTAAGTTTGATTAATTACTGTATGAATGTATAACTGATGATTGTATTGCTTTTGTGTATTATTTCTATTTAATTGCTTGAAATAAACCATTTGGAAAATAAAAATGTCTTTCAAATCTTCATTAAGCCACAAGTATGTGTTTTGGGAAAATATAGAATTATATTTAATAGAATAGTACAAATATGTACGTAATACAATTATTATTATCTTATATATAATTTATAAATAATACTTAATAATTACATAGAATATTTCAATCTTGTAAATCAAGTGTGACAGACGGATGTAACAGAGAATCGGGCAATTTTTCAAAATAAAACATCTTTCAGATGTTGGAAGTAATGGAAGTTATTTTATTTTCTCGGTGCAACCCGGTACCAAATGACCCAAATGACCCAAATGATGCCCGGGGGTTGGGGACCACTGGTCTAGATGACCCCACTCCCAATGTTAAAGTGCCTAGGATACCACAAGGACTAGTAAGTAAATGTTACTTTAAAATAGCCTGGGTAAAATTTACAAGCATTTTTTGTGTGTAAAAACTCCTAGGTTTCTTTCAGTAAATGACACTCCAATTTTTTCAGTGTACCAGTGAGTGGGTTCAAATTCCATACCTCCTTTTTAAAATATGTTTAAGTTTATAACAAGTGCAGAATTGCAGCGACTCACGTAAAGTTCAAGCTCTTCCACTTCTTGTGTGTTACCCAGGCATTGCACTGTGACCAGGTTTGGTTTCCATGGGTGTTACTGTAAAAAACAAAGAACATCACCGAATGTTAAAAACAGCTTTGAAATGAAAACAAAAGAGAAAAATATAATTCAGTGTTGGCTAGTGTGTAATTACCTCTCAGGTGATGAAAAGAAAGCAATAAACGCCAGAAAGATATTAAGGATGTAACAAATTTGGAGAATGGTTTGGAACGAATCTAAAGACAAAAACACAAAAAAATGTGTGTGTGTTTTGGAACACACATTTTCCATTGTAGCCAAGCAGTTCATTTTGTGAGCTGTTCATCTTTTTGTTGAAGTCTAATAGGTAATAAAATGTAAATAATCATAAACAAATGACAAAGTTTTGAGCATTTCACATTTATCTGAAGTAAGTCCAATTATCATCAACTCTTTTTTCATTAACGCTGTGCAAAATACATAAATTTATTATTAAAATGGAAGAATAAATGAAAATGGAATATTGCGGCATTGAAAGTAACATTTTCCAAGAATATTTTTCGCTTTTAATAATTCTCTAAAAAGTAAATTGTGGCTTAAAATTCTGAAGTTTCAGTGAGCAAACCAATTTCCTTTTAATTAAAATAAAAACAACACACACAGGTCAATCAATTATATCACTATCAAGGGAAATTAGTAGATAAAATTGACCAAAACCACAAAGTTAAAATAAAACAAGATATTTTACCTGATAATCTGGTGCAGGGCATCGTCACTTTTTGCTTGGTCTACACATTCTGAACAAGAGATGGTAAATTCTAAAAGACAATGTCTGAGTTGTAAGCTCAGTTCATCTGACACACCCTCAAACATACAGACAAAAAGGTTTAAAATGTTCAAGATTTTTTCTGATAGAGGAGTTCTGTGGTAGGATTTTACATAACACATTAGTCTGCAAACAAGTCTATCTGTCTGTCAACTGTTCAGTATCTTGATCTGGATGATTCTTTTTTTAACAAACATGTTAAGTTAGGGGGAATATCTTTAATCTATCATTGCAGTGCATCTCATACCAGAAACATCTAAGTAGAAATGACACAAAAGTCTTAAAAGCTCAATTTTCTATGTGATAAACATTATATAAAAAACAATAAGGAATTTCCTCATTTCACAGCATAACTAATACAATTTCAACCTGCTGAGAAGGTTCACAAAGTCAGCAGGACAAAGGGGGTTTTGCTTTAAAGCAGTTTCATTTCAATCCAAAAAAAAAACTACCTTTTTAGCTACAGAAGCTTTATATCTACAGACAGTCCATACACACAAAGGGGGGCAGGGAAGCAACTGAAGAGACATTTTCACCAATTTATCTATAACAACAAATGAAAAAAATCAATGAATTAACAAAATCTATAATATAATTTAAATCTCCAACATAAACCAATGAATCTACAAATGATGTCCACAATTAAAGACTTGACATCCCCACAGTAGTTTGTGTCAATCTTCTTCCTGGTGGTCAGTAGTTGTCAACTGAGGTGAAATCTCAAAAGCAAAACAAAGCAAATTAAACTGTTTTTCACTTAGAAAAAAAGGAGTGTGCACCCACATATATATATATCTATATCTATCTATATCTATATCTATATCTATATCTATCTATCTATCTATCTATCTATCTATCTATCTATCTATCTATCTATCTATCTATCTATCTATCTATCTATCTATCTATCTATCTATCTATCTATCTATCTATCTATCTATCTATCTATCTATCTATATATATATATATATATCTAGATCTATCTATATATATATATATATATATATATATATATATATATATATATATATATATATATATATATTTTACTAGTATCTATTTTATCATGGAAAGTACTTTGAGATGTTTTGTAGCAGGAAAAGTGCTATATAAATACATTTGAATTTGAATTTGAATTTAAATGTAGCATTGAACAAGCTGTGGCTCAAGCTGGCAGCATTCAGAAATGTTTTTTGTATTCCTGTACAGGTTTGTTTGGACAGTCATGTGTGATAAAAGCATGGCTAACTGAACCAAACCAGTTTCTCAAGTATATTTTTCCTCATATTTCAAAGCTTTTAAGGTCATGAAACCCTTACTTACTCAACTTCTTACTCAACTTACTCAACTCCTTTTTCTTTTGTTTCAAATAAAAAACATAGCCTAACTGGCAACAACTTGCATGATGTTCTAGCATTTCCATTGCCTGCACTTTAACCAAGCAGAAAACTGTGACTGGTTGGTGGCAGATTTTTTGCAGATGAGGGTGTGGCTGTGAACACCGATCACAAATGGCATGAAATGTTTAGAACAGCTGTCTGTGCATGTGTGGTTTTGTCAGAAGCCTTTTTTCAGGCTCTTAGAGAATCCTTGTCATTTTCTTTTTGGAATGTTAAAGATAAATTTAATATCTTTACAAGTTTTTTTTTTTTTAACTCTGTAAGAATAAAAACAGTTTTCATTAAGGAAAAAGGACCATAAACTGATTTTCATTGTAATTAGGAACCAAAATACCTTGATTTAAACATTCAGCTTGGTTTTGGATGACATGTCTTAATTCTTTCATATTTTAAGAGCTTTCCATTGGTTCTCTAATTCAATTTTTCTGTGTAGTTGATTGAAATGTATCAAAAATGTACTGCTTGAGTACCAAAAGTATTAAGCATGGAAACATAAATAAAACATGTAAGAAAAAAAGAAATAAATAGTACAGAGCACTCTTTTAACCTTTGCTTCTTAAATAAAAATAAATAAAATAAAATAAGATAAAGTATAGAAATTTAAAAAAACCTATAAAGTGACAAAACATGAGTCAGTAATGTTATGAAACACACTGAGTTTGCAGAAGATCACACTAACCCTGTGTCAGTGCATGTCTTACTTCAAGAAAGTCACTCGATCGAAACAGGACCCAATGTTTCAAACCACTGACTGTAAAACTCTGTTCCTCTCAGACTTTTACCTCATCTACCTGAGTTCAAATCTGTTTCAAAATAACTCAGTTTGTTTTCTGAACTCTGGTGTTCTCCCACGATCCAAAAACAAGCTACACAGGAAAACTGAAAACTAAATTGTCACCTCAGAAAATGAATGGATGAATGGATGGAACTTTTTAGTGTTTTAGTGGGAAACAGTCATCTTAAAAAGTGTTTTTAAAGTAATTTTTAATCACACTGAGTAACAGAAATCACACACAACATGAACTTTTAAAAAGTAAGGTAAAAAATGGAAATTGTGTTCATACAAAACTTTAAACATGCTTTCCTTTAAATTCCTCAACACTTCAAACAACATCAAACCGAACACAGAGCAACTGCACTCCCTAGGGGCCAAAAGAAATCGTTACAAGCATAAAGTTACACCAACTGAAGGCAAAATTTACACATTACAGCTCTGTTGACTGGATATAGGACTGCCCTGCAGAAAAACCTTAGTTTGCTTCCCAGAGGGTGCAAACCCAGGCTAAAAAGCTAAAAAAAAAAGAGCTCAAAATCGACCCGTCACACTGCCTCCATGGATTTCCTTGTGCCTTGACAACACAGGCTTGATCTGAAGGAGACGCCTGGCTCGAGCCCCCTGCACCGGACCCTGAGCCCGAGCCCCCTGCAGTGGACCCTGAGCCGCCAAAGACCAGACCAAAGCGGTTTGGGTGTGGAGCTCGAGGAAGGCCGCGGCAAGGTGTCAGGATCCCAGTGAACCGTGTCTTCCACAGCCGCTTTCAGAGAGGCAATGTGCATAGACTGTTGATGTGCCAGGTCCAGCAAAGAGTTCAACAGATCACTCTTGGGCTTCAACTCATCCAAGAGTTTCTGGATGTCCTTTTTGAGGTTAGTGATCTGTGTGTCAGGGTTTGTTGGTGCAGTCACGGCAGTGGAGGTGGAAGCAGACGTAGCGGCGGCAGCCATCTTTGGCCATCTTTCCATTACAGCCAACGTCACAACCGTATTTACAGCATTTACACGCAAGTTTTTGTCGCCTCGGGTCTTTTTTTCTGTGCCCCCCCACGTGTCCGTGGGAGCTTCGGCAGCAAAGCCGGGGGGTCATGAGTCAAAGCCCCGGACATCGACGGACGTATTGCATAAGGCATAAGGGACTTAACAAAATGGACCACCTTAACCATGGATCTCAGCTCAAGAATTGAGGTAGTGAAAATGAATGTGCTGCCCAGACTGCTATATTTATTTCTCGCATTACCGGTACATTTCCCAGATGAACAATTTGTTAAATGGAACAAACAATTAATTAGATTTATTTGGAACAGGGAAAAACCTACAGTAAGACTGAAAACACTTTAGTTGGAAAATGTAAGGGGGGGGGGGGGGGGGGGGGCTAGCGTTACCAAGTCTCCAAGAATATTATCTGGCAGCCCAGTTAAGAAGCATAATATATTGGTGTTAAACAGATTACTATTCTAAACAAATTGAGCTTGACTATGGTTCTTGCTCGGCCCAGGCAAGACTGGGGGCAAAAATACAAGTAGTAAATACAAAACAGAACCAAATAGTGGAGTTTGTAATTAAAACCTGGTGGCAGGTGGTCAATAAATACAAATTTGGTAATAACCACAAATTACTGGGGGACCTGGGCCCTATGCTGGGGGGTTGGGGGACGGCAGTTTGACCACCGGGGGACAGTCTACCAGCTGTCGTTTTGTTCAGCGCGGGCCAGGGAATCGCATATTTCCTCTTCACGACATTCCGATGAAAAATGTGCGAGCTAGCTGAGATGGCAACGGTTGCTAGCTCGCCACGCGCACGCCGTTCAAAATCTACAACTTCTAATTGCAACATTTTGTCCAGAGTAGCTGGCCGTTGATGCCCGAAAAGTTACGAGACGATTGATGAAAATTCCAATGACGAGTTTTCGTTTGTATCTGGTGCTAAAGGTGCTTTTTTGAGAAAATTACAGATGGCGGCCTTTTCCCAAGGTCAAAGGTCAACGACACTTCTGGGGTGTTTGTAGACTGGAGCTGGCAGCAAGTGTGTGCAATTGCGTGAAAATCGTTCAAACAAAAGTGTCTTTTCCCTATATTGTGGGAAAACACGAAAATCGCCAATTCTCAGAGTTCGCCACGTAATGGCCGCCAAGCCGTAGGTCGTGTGGCCGTCCCATAATGATTTCAAAACATCTTTGGGATATCCCCGACACGTGTGTCTTGGCTTCGCGGCTGTATTTTGAAGTACATTTTGTTGGGCCCCATACGCGATTTTCGGCCCATTCATTTTTTTGACGGGATCGCTGGCCGTGATGTCATCGTCTTCGGGGGGGTGACGTTGACTTTGTGGAAAATTCATTTGCAATTTATCCCAGGTGTGTGCACATTTTGGTGACTATTCAAGCATGCGGCGGGGGTCAAATTCTCGCTGAAAGGCGGCGAAGTCGTCGTTCCAACTGCGAAAACAATATGGTCCTTGCAGTCAGTGACTGCTGCTGCGGGCCATAATTACAGCTGCCTTGGGACCGTTGGAAGCCAAAATCACGGCGCAAAACGAGACTATTAAGAGCCTTGAGCAAACTGCTAATGACCACGACAGCCAGCTAGCTAGCCTACAGGCTACAGTAGCATCGCTAACAGACAGAGTCGGCAGTCTGTCACAGAAATGCGAAGATTTGGAAGGACGCTCCAGGCAGAATAACATACGGGTGGTCGGCGTGCCTGAAGGATCTGAAGGTTCACATGCTACTGACTTTGTCGCCACACTGCTTCAAGATTTGCTAAGTTTGGACAGTAAACCAGTTCTGGATTTGGCTCATCGCACTCTCTGCGCCAGATCCTGGGATGGAGATCCTCCGCGCCCATTCATCGCACGAGTCAACCTTTTTCAGCAACGCAACGAAATCCTGCGAAAGGCCGGGACGTCTGCCCCTCTCCTTTACCAAGGAAAAAGGGTGATGATTTTCCCGGATTTCACGGCCACGGTGTCTAAGAAGAGGGCAGCATTTGCTAAAGTGAAGAAGGAGCTGCGCTCGTGTCCAGGTGTAAAGTTTGGACTTTTCTATCCTGCTGTGCTGCGCATCACTCTCTCCAGTGGACAACATCCCAGATTTGAGGACCCAGTGCTTGCCGTGGAATTTGTGGTGAAACATCTGAAAAAAGTGGTGGCTCCAGACTTGGTTTGATTCTCATTTCACTACGAGACTTCAAAGTTATTCTGATTACATTTATGTAATTCTGTTTGCCTAAACGCTTACGGTGTTTGTTGGTACCCTTGTTTGCAACAAAAGAAGATGGTTTCAATACATAACTTTGGTAAAAATAAATATAATATATATAATATAATATATAATATAATATAATATAAATAATATATATATGTATATAGAAAATAAATAAATACATAATAATAATGATAATAATAATAATGATTGACATGAATGCATGTCATAGTATTGTTTTTTTTACTTTTTATTTCACTAATACAAATTTGTTTTTTACCACCTTTTCCCTTATTGTTTTTATTTTTGAAGATTATATTTAACAGTTAGTTTTTGTTATGCTAGAGCTTACTTTTTTTATATATAACTATGCTTACATAAGAAATAGGGGGGGGGGGGGGGTGAGAAAGGAAAAGGTTATTGCTGATGAGTGAATGATCCTTTGCACTAGTTAAGTGCTGACTATTTGTATATTCTGTAGATATAAAAAAGGTGTGTTTTTATTCTTCAATAGTCACATTCCAAGTGGAGGGTTTGGTTTTAACACTTCTACTACAGTCTAGTTCAGAAGTTGGAATATGTGGGGAGGGGGTGGGGGGGTTCTCACGCATTCCGTTTGGGGGAATGCTTCAGCGACTTTTTGGGGGTTTTGTTTTTTACTAGCAGGTTTCATTTTGTTTTTGTTTGTTTTTTTTTTTGTTTTTTTTTCACTTCATGGCTGTATTTTCACTTCTCTTCGACTGCACCCCCTCTTTCTATCTTTCTTTTTACTTGTTTACAAGATGTCCAGACATGTTTGCCTTGCCAACCCTGGGTGTTAAACTAAATTATCTATTGCTATGCTGTCAACAATAGGAAAGGACCTCCGGTTCATCAGCTTTAATTGCAAAGGGCTTAATAATCCTGTGAAGCGCAGTAAAGTACTTCATCATCTACAACAACTGGGGTCTCAAGTTGCATTTCTACAAGAGACCCATCTAAGGACCATTGATCATTTGAAGCTGAAAAAAAGCTGGGTGGGCCAAGTCTACCACTCATCCTTTTCGGGTAAAGCTAGAGGAACCGCCATTCTTGTACACAAATCTGTTCCCTTTGTCTCTGAACAGGTCATCTCAGATACAAATGGCAGGTATATCATTGTCACTGGTATACTTCATGGTTTAAAAGTTACACTGATGAATGTTTACGCACCCAACAGCGACGACGATGGTTTTTTTTAAAAGTTTATTTTCTATTTTGCCAGATCTATCTTCCCACCATCTAATTCTAGGGGGTGACCTCAACTGCTGGCTTGATCCTGAGTTAGATCGATCCTCTGCAAAACCAGCTGCACTTTCACGGTCTGCCAAAACAATTACAGCTTTCATGCAGGAATTTGCGGCTACTGAATGCTGGCGTTTTTTTAATCCTTCCAAATATGAGTATTCCTTTTTTTCGCCAGTGCATCGTACGTATACCCGTATTGATTTATTTTAAGTTGACAATAGATTGCTTCCGTCAATATCTAGGTGTTGGTTTGATGCTATTGTTTTGTCTGACCATGCCCCCCTTTTAATGGACATAAAATTTAGCACCCTAAATTCAGAACGTCCACCATGGCGGCTTAATGTTCGTCTATTGGCCAATGAAAATTTTGTCAGTTTTGTGTCTGGGCAGATTGACTTCTTTTTAAGTACCAACCAAACTCCGGGGGTCTCTGCCTCTCTCCTCTGGGAATCCCTCAAGGCTTTTATTAGAGGGGAGATAATCTCTTATATTCACTATGAACAAAAATTGAGGTGAGACAAAATGAATAACTTGAGACAGCAAATATTACAGTTGGATGCTATGTATGCAGTCTCGCCTTCTCCAAATATTTATAAAGAGCGCCTCTCTCTTCAAGCTGAATTTGACACCCTTATGACATATCGTGCTACTGAGCTAATGCTTCAGTCCAGTACCCAATTTTTTGAACATGGAGATAAAGCAAGCAAACTTTTGGCACACCGAATTAGACAGGTGTCAGCCTCGCGGCAAATTTCCAAAATTAAGACCCCTTGGGGTGTTACTACAGAGCCCTCTCAGATTAACCAAACCTTTAAAGAATTTTATAAAACATTATACACGTCTGAAGCTACACCAACAGATGGGGACCTGGACTATTTTTTTTCAACATTGAAAATTACTACCGTCGATCAGGAAGATGCCAATACTTTGGGCAGGACCATTTCATTGTCAGAAATTAGTACTGCAATTCTGTCTCTCCAAGCAGGTAAATGTCCAGGCCCTGATGGCTATCCTTTAGAGTTTTATAAGAAGTTCATAGATAAGTTAGCTCCGTTGTTATTAGACATGTATAATGAGGCATACTCTGAGGGGATGCTACCTCAGACACTTAACCAAACCATTATTTCTCTGATTTTGAAGAAGGAAAAAGACCCCCTCTCTTGCTCCTCCTACCGACCCATAAGCCTGCTAAATGGGGAATTCAAAATCTTATAAAAAATTCTTTACATCCGACTGGAAACAATCTTACCTAAAATCATCAACCCTGATCAGACTGGGTTTATCCGCAATAGACATTCTTTCTCCAACTTGAGGAGACTCTTTAATATAACGTATAATACCTCAAACAGCAATACACAGGAAGCCATAATATCGTTAGACGCTGAAAAGGCTTTTGATAGACTAGAGTGGGCTTATCTATTTCATACAGTTTGGAGATTTGGTTTGGGAGATAACTTCTTATCCTGGATCAAACTTTTATATGCTAATCCATTGGCTGCTGTTAGAACCAATAGCACTCAGTCCACTTACTTTTCACTTCACCGTTCAACCAGACAGGGTTGTCCTCTAAGCCCACTTTTGTTTGCTCTAGCGATAGAACCCTTGGCTATTGCTATTCGGGATAACTTGAACATTAGAGGAGTGCATCGATATGGAGTGGAGGCAAAGGTGTCATTGTATGCAGATGAAACTTGCAGACATGGAGCCAAACACACACTCACACGCTGCAGTGAGTGACGGGCAGCAGGTTTTACGTTTTTACAATCCCTGCGCGATTCACCTGCTGCCTGTCCCCCCACCCCCACCCTCTGCTTTCTTCCTCACATCCCATCCCTGCATCTGCGCGCTCTTCTCAGAGACGGGAGCGCGCAGGTTTAGGCACGGCAATTAATAGTTTTCCAGCGGGTACAAACTATGTGAAATAGTAGATAATAGTAAACTGAAAGTGCTGGCGCAGATTTTTCTCTCCAAGCACCGCTACTACTGCGCGCCTCTGGCATCGCATCGCGCCCGAGAAGGACTGGACTAATGAAAAAATAAAAAGGATGATTAAAGATTTGTCTGCGAGCCACATGCGACCATCAAAAGAGCCATATATGGCTCGCGAGCCATAGGTTCCCGACACCTGATCTAGGAGAAACTTTCTCTCACAGCGTATGGTCTCAGATTCTGATGAGAGTACACAGATCTTCAATATGCGCGAGACACGGTCTTATGCAGTGCAAACTGGTCCATTGCGTTTATTTTACAAAATTCCATTTATCTAAAATATTCCCTAATGTTTCTCCAGCATGCGATAGATACCACCAATGTCCAGGAAACCTTATTCATACGTTCTGGCTTTGCCCCAAGCTCCTGGGTTATTGGACTGAAGTTTTTTCAGTGATATCACGCGTTATTGACAGGAACGTGAGCCCAAACCCTCTGAGTGCCTTATTTGGAATCTTTACAGGGCCACCTTCCCTATCAAAATCTCAAAAGGACTCCCTTGCCTTTTTGACTCTTCTTGCAAGGAGAGTAATTCTGTTAAAGTGGAAATCACCACACTCCCCATCATCTTCGCAGTGGCTCAAGGATGTTCTATACTTCATCAAGTTGGAAAAGATAAGAATGACATTGAATGGGTTCTCTGATAAATTTGAACAAAGGTGGCGTCCATTATTCCAAACGACACAGCAAATACAATTCTATTCTTTTCCAGACTAAGTCACTTCTTCTGGGGGCTCCCTTTTGTCTGATTCTATCTCATGGTTTGGTTTACTTCTTGCTTATATTAATCTACTCTTCTGAGAAATCTGGGCATGTGTTAAGTTACAATTGTTGGAATTTATTATATTTTCTAAAGCTTTAATAGAGAGGGTTGGTGCAGTTTTGTGTTTCTCTTTTTTATTTTTCTCTTGATTTTTGTTGTTTGTGTTCTGTTTTCAGTTTTTTATTTTATTTAACTTCTTAAAAAAAAAGAAGATTGTGCAAAAGTACTTTTATTTCGACTGGTGTCTGTGATTTGATGGACATTTTGTACAATTTCTGCATAAAACAAATAAAGTTTGGAAGAAAAAAAAACACATTATCCAGTAATTATTTTTTTCTTCCCTCAGCTAGGCTGTTATGTAATTGGCTTGTCTGTTAAGCGCCCTCAGGTAACATCCATTCCTTCACTTGATTGATATACAGGTCAACCAGTTAGATGACCTCTGATTGTTTTTTAACGTACAGTTAGGCCAATCAAACAACACCCCTAAGCGCTACAAAGCGCTTGTTCGTTACCTCCCAATTTTTTCTTGCGGCTTTTTCTTCTTAAACTTAAAGTCAGACAAGGAATAAAAATGGGTGGGGAAGCAGGACCGAGTATGAAGAAAAAAAACGTATCACTTTCATATGGAATGGGAGGAGGACTTTTTCTTCACAATGACATTTTCAAAGTGCGTTTGTCTCATCTGCCAGTCTACCGTCGCAATACCAAAGAAGGGAAATGTGGAGCGGCATTTTCGGACTCTTCATGGAAAATATGACACCGAATTCCCACCAAAAAGTGAGCTGAGAAAGACAAAAGTGAAGGAGCTAAAATCCCAGTTGTTGGGACAGCAGTCTTTTTTTACACAAGTTACTTCAAAAGCAAAAGCTGCCACTGAGGCATCATTCCGAGTTAGTCACATCATCGTTAAGAACCAGAAGTCCTTCCAAGAAAGAGAGATTGTAAAAGAGGCCTTCGTTGAAGCTGTTTCATTATTCCGGGACTTTAAAAATAAATCAGAAATATTGTCTTCGATCAAAGCTCTCCAGCTGTCAAGAAGTACAGTTGCACGGCGCTGTGAAGCCATGGCTGAGGACTTAACCCAGCAATTGTGGAAATATATCGGAGTGTTTTTCACTGCAGCTGGATGAATCTACGAACGTGAGTGACACAGCCCAGATGTGCGTTTTCATTCGTATGGTGTTTAGTGATATGACTGCAAAAGAGGAACTGTTAACAGTACTGCCCATGAAAGAAAAGACGCAAGGAGAGGACATATTTCATTCATTCAAAAACTTAATTGAAAAAACACAGCTCCCAGTGTACAAATTGGTGTCTATCACCACAGATGGCACACCTGCAATGATTGGCCACATAAACAGATTTGTTGCAAAGTGTAGGCAGGACGATGCTTTCCCAGACTTTTTGAATTACCATTGCATTATCCACCAACAAGCTTTATGCGCTGAAATGCTCAACATGAAAGAGATCATGGATGTTGCAGCGAAGATCGCTTGTGCTGTTCGAGCCCGATCTCTTCAAAGACGGTTATTCCTCGCACATCTGGAGCAGGCTGACCGCGACCACTCTGACTTGTTGCTGCACACTGACGTGAGGTGGCTCAGCCGAGGGAAATTCCTGCAAAGATTTCGAGACCTCTGTCCAGAGATTAAGGAGTTTTTTTGTGTAACGGGGCATGCAGAATACAAGCAAATACATAACGGTGAGTGGCTGTTAGACTTGGCATTTTTAACGGATCTGACAAACACGTTGAATGACCTCAGTCTAGAGCTGCAAGGAAAAGGCAAAACAGTGATCAATATGATCAGCTCAGTTAATGCTTTCAGACGCAAAGTGCAACATCTGTCATCAAAACTGCAGCACCATGATTTGGCTAATTTCCAGAACCTGGCGTCAGAGCTACAGATGCAAGGGAGGGCCTGTGTGCAGCTTGACAGTGCACGCTACACAGAGCAGATTGACAAATGTCTGTCAGAATTTGACAAACGCTTTCAAGACTTTTCTGTGATTGAGCCAGTTGCTACGTTCATGTGTTTTTCTTTTCGGGAAGATGTAGAGGTTGATTCACTCTCATCACAAATTGCAACACTGTTTCACCTGAACTCTTCTGGAGTGGAAGATGAGATGCTCACACTACAAGCAGACATTGAGCTGAAGTCCAGAGCTCATGGGCAATTCTGGAACTTGCTAGCAGAGGGAAAGTACCCCAACCTGAGGAAATGTGCTTTGTCCTTGACTGCCTTTTTTGGCTCCACTTATTTATGTGAGTCTGCCTTTTCCCACATGAAGATAATTAAGTCCAAGTACCGCTCCACTATGACTGATGAGCATTTGAAAGCATGCTTGAGGCTGGCTGTAAGCAGCTACTGTCCGGACTATGCAGCCCTGACTGTTTAAATTCAGTGCAAGTCATCAGAGTGATGGCAAAAAATGTAATAGTTATGTTGTATTGTGCAATATGTGTGGTTATGCAACACACGTTTACGTTAAAGTTACATTAAAGTTGTAAGAATTGTCAATATATTTCTCAATAAATATAATGGGTAGACCACTTCGACTTGCTCATTTCATAAGTAGCTCCCATGCCAAAAAAGTCTGAGCATCCCTGGTTTAGCCCTTCCTTTACGGATACAGAGGGTCTTTGCAGAATAAAAATGGACAACCGTGTTCGGTGAGCACTAAAACATGCACTGATCACACGAACAGCACCTGAACAGTCCACTGGATTGGAGGATTAAAAGCATGGAAAATCTTTATGACACACCTACATCTTTCACAAGAAAAATTCCAAAGACTATCTTTTTTTCAGTTGGGTAAGGGCTCACAACTGTGTTACCGTACAGCACCAGGAGCAACGTATGCCATGAGGGAACCGTTATTACTCACTTTGCCATTGGACTTGTGGTAGGAAATACACATTGAAGTACTCATTGTTTAGTGTACATGAATGAACCCAAAGAGAACACCAAAGAGATCTTGGTACACCAAGGTGTGAGACAAGACACCAATCTTCAAGAAGAAAACTCTATAATTGCAGCTGTCTTAACTGAGTCTGAAAGTGACACCAAAATGAAGACAAAAACAACAGGCTCACTCTCACATTGCCTTCCCATGTGTCTAAGTGTCCTTGGGCAAGCCATCGAATCTTGTTAAGGTCCTGGTACTTTAAGGTTGGTGCCAATATTCAGCAGTGTGTGAATGTGTGTGTCCATAGGTGAATGGGACTGTGAATTTAAAGCAAGCCGTCTAAGGAGGTAGCACAAGTAGTATACGTTATTACCTATTTATTCATGTTTTCACTGAGAGTAAAATCTGACAGTGAGATGAACACAAATGCACACAATTGTGTGTTGCCTTGACACTTGGATGGGAACGTGGTGACGAAAGGCCATAGATGTTTAAAGCTAAAACCAAACACTTGCGCCTGTATGGCTGCTGTGGCTCTTTGGGTTATCCATGCCCATGGAGGGTCGTAGAGAGGAGTGGCTGCAATCAGAAGGAGAGTACAGGTGTGTTTGAGAGTTCCCTTCAGAGTCATTGAAAGCAGAAGCTATGATTGTTGTGCGTATGCTAAGTGTTTTGTGACGTATTCTTTTGTAAGTCGATGTACCGATGATGCTGTTGTACGGAGCTCTTAAGCCACATTGTAATTAAAGCACTATTTAGACCTTCCTTTACAGTACCTATCTTCTTTCTCTTTCAGCTTATCCCATTAAGGGTTGCCACAGTGAATCAGCCTTACTGTCGTGGACAAGACTTGGTAATGTTTTACACTGGATTCCCTTCCTGACTCAATCCTCTCAATTAAGTTGGGCTTCGGACCGGCACATCGAGGTAGAGAAAGGAACAGGGAGCAGCCCGGATTCGAACCCTGATTCCACGGACGTAAGGCGCCACAGACCAGCCCGAGCTAAACCGGCTCCCAACTTCCTTTAGAGTACATATACAGGCTTGTAATTGATCTGCCCACCTGTACCCACCTAAAGGGGCAGTTATGATAAGGCCATAAGCATTATCAACCCCAACAATCCCTTAAGATGAACTCAGAATGGCCAATGGAGGACTTGAGAGCTTCTGAGATGTCCAACCAGATTGAACATTCCTGAAATAACATAAAACACTTTTTGCTCAAAGGTTTTTATTTGAATATTTCCACAGAAACAGATGAAGTTGGACCACCAAAAAATGTGGAAGCAAGAGAAATATTGATCAACACAGCTTATCAGTGAATGCTGTTAATGATGAGACAAACCTTCCACCAAACACTTAACAGACTCCAACTGCTGGTTTTGAGTCCTAGCAGAAAAAAGCTTAAAAGACCAAAACATCACACAACGTCTAAAAAGGAAATTACTTAAAGAAAGTATGATGATGAAAGAAGGAGGCTTAACAGAACAACCCAAAATGGAAAGACACACCTTGTTCACCAAAAAGATTGTGACTTTTTTACTGCTGGTACTGCTTCACAACAGAGTGACATGTTTTTTTAATTGCATTTCTATGTACTTTTCTTATTTTGGTTTAAACACTTCCTTCAGGGCTGTAACTCCCATCACGTCTCACTAGGAGATGGATATCAGAGGTTTCACCTGCAGAAAAAAATACACACTAAAATTAACACTGAATGGAAAAAGAGGAACGACGACTCATTATGTGAGATAATGAGAGGTTTTATATTTCATAATAAGTGCAGGGTTACTTACTTATTGCAGGGAGAAGTGTAATCAGTGACCGCCTCATCACCTGAAACGTAAAGTGAAAAACATCAGAAAGGAAACAACAACAGTCAAAGATGGAGTCAGAGAGTCGTACTTGTCTGATAGTAATCGTAGACTTTGACCACGGCTGGTTTCAGGTTTACGATCTGCTGATCCTCCTCCAGGATCACATCAAAAGTCACTTTCTGACCCTTCTTTAACTGCAAAGTACAAACAGGGACACATGCATGAGAATACAAAACAACCAAATGCTTCATGAACCACAGAGCTTCAAAGCTTCTTACCCCGTCAAGGTAGATGTTGATGTAACCTTCCTCTACGTCCACACGCTTCACCAAGCGGTTTTCCTTCAGCTGTGACACAAACAACATACATGTTGTTAACACAAATAAGAAAAGCTAGTCTGGACTAGCAAGGATGTTGTCTCACCATTTTCAAAGAGTTGTCCTGCAGAATGTAACCAGACAGCAGCTTAATGTTGATCACCACCATGTTGGTTTCCTCTCGTCTGCCCTGAAACCTGTGGGAATCAAACCCAGCAGAACTCTCAAACAGAACCAGAACATCTAAAGAGGCATTATGCTTTTGATACACTTTGGGTTTAAAAATGATATCTACTTACTTGACGTCCACAAAGAGCGTGAACTCTGGCCGGGGAATGTTACATCGACCCCTAGTGTTGGTGGAGATTTGAAAGGCAGAATAGTCTGAAGGAGGGGGGATGTTGTAGAACAAAGAGATCTGGAAATACAACATTTAAACCATTAACAGCACATTCTCTGAACACATGGACTTCCATGACTGTGATTGATTTCTACTTTTCTGTACCTGTGCCAGCACACAGCTCTGACCCTCAGCTTTAATTGTGTACTCTCCAGGAATCTCAGTCAGTTTCTCCTCTTGATAAAGCAGTCTGTTGTCTTTATTCACAGTGAATCGTTTGTTCAGGCCACCCACTGAAGTCACTGTGACTGTAGAACTGCCCCCTGGACTGAAGGTGGCAGTAGCATACTTGGCCAGAGCTTGGAGGGCCACGACTGTGTCCTGTGCAGCAAAAAAGTTGCAGTGATCACCTGATGTTCAACCCTCTTTGTTAGTGCCACATGAATGTAGGAGGAGTTACCTGTGTGGACGAGAAGCCGCCAAACGGATTCTGCTGCTGAGCGAGCCAACGCACGATGCCGGCGGCGTAATCCAAACCAAAGCCTGGCAGAGATGGACCGGAAAGGACAGCCAAGAGCACATAGGATGTCATCTCCACCTCCACTGAGTCCAGGTCGGTTTCAGAAGCACCATCTCTCTTCCAGTGACGAGTACCTCCTGGAATCCAAAGACAAATGATTTCCATGTTTTTCATCCCATCTATCCTGTTTTCATTTGAAGTCATAGTATTAAATAACAAAAAAATAGCATAAAATCTGTAGAGCTTCATCAAGGTGGGGGTCAAGTTTGTGATGATTTATTTTGTTAGACACTTCTTAGAGTTGGGCAGATGACTTCATAATTTAGAGCTCATTTAATTTTTTATTCCATTTTACCAATACCACATTGTCTGCGACGTGTTATAAGCAGCTTGTTGCCACATTTGAAAGTCTTGATCTTCTGTCTTACCTTCATTGATGGACTTCTGGTCCAGGAGTGTGATGAGTTTGCTCCTCATGTCCTGGTCTCCAGCCAGGGTGAAGGAGTAGGACAGCAGGGCAACGGTGTACAGGTTGGTGATTTTACCCGACACTGCAGTTCTCAGACACTTCAGGCAGTTCTGAACCACTGGATTCTAGGTAAAAATGCACACGCAAATGTGAAGTTTAGTCCAGCAGGATTAACAATAGTGAAGGAATAATACATTATGTTTATACAGATTATGTGTACTTGCGTCTTGCAACTTGCATCCAATTCATGTCAGTCCCTTGACATCAACACCAGATCAACAAAACACAATTCTACACAGACAGTCTAGTTTTTAATCACATAAATTAAAAACTAAAATTACAATAATTTGAAACGGCCCTCATTAAACACCTGATTGGACAGATTTTAACCCTGTGCAAAGGAATAACAGTCCCCCAAGTGAGAGTTAGGGTTAGACTTGTTTCAACAGACAATCTCTACAGATTATGTCCCTAAAAACCCCAACATGAAACAAACATCTGAAGACACTAAAATTGGATTTCTCCATAAGTTGACTCTTCAGTTTAAGGAATTGCATCATTGTATTATAAATATATGGACCCTTGTAATCATGCCACCAAAGAAGTATTAATCCTCTAACTATTTAGCAGGCTCAACTTGCTGAAACTGACATTTTTGAGCTTGTAAGATATTTGCAAGATTTGTCCTTTTTCATTCATCTTCTAATCCATTTTTCCCTTTTGGGGTCACGGGGCTGCCAGAGCCTATCCTAGCCACTTGTGGACGAGGGCAGGGGACACCCTGGATGGGTTGCCAGTCTGTTGCAGGGTAGAGTGTCTGCAGTCACACACCTATGCACTTTCCCATTCACACCAAGGGACAATTTAGGTTGACCAATTAACCTATGAAGTATGTTTTTGGACGGTGGGAGGAAGCCGGAGTCTCCAGAGAAAACCCACACATGCTGCACGGGGAGAACATGCAAACTCCACAGAAAAAGGTCCCCATTGATGTTCTTGTCCAGGTCCCCCAGCCATGACTTGAACAGGGGCCTTCTTGCTGTGAGGCAAAGAGCGCGTGTGAAAGAAGCACCAAACTGCAGGAAATGGAAAGAGGCTTTCCTTTGTCTTGACTGAGAAAAGGACATTCATTGGCAACAATGCTTTTGTGCCACCAGTGTGATGTACTCTGAAGGTTAGCCTGAGGCTGAGAAGAGCACAAAAATGTGGCACAGAGGCGGTCACAGTCCCCACCGTGGTCAGGTTGACACTGTGATTACCACCCTGCTGTTAGAGGTTAGTGACCCCTGAAAAACAGGTTTTTACAGCTAAACACCAATAATCCCATACTTCTAAACATTAATGTTCACTGAATTTCTTAGTATGTGATAGCTGAACTGATGTTATTCTTACATCAAGTTTATTGTTCATTGTTTCTGCTAGGCTGAAGAGTCCCACAGATGGTCAGCCATAATGCCTCCGTGTCCTGCAAGTAAGAGGGAAATGGAACATTTGGAATTTCCTTAAAATGATCACAATTTTGACTATTTTGGGAAAAATACATACATTTTTTAAAGTCATCTGATTTGTTTTGTATTTCTCTCTCTGCTCATTGTTAGAAGGACCAGTGAGCAAGAAAATCTCTCTTGAGCTTCCTAAAACTTCGGCCGGATCAGAAAGAGCCTCTGTGTGTCTGTTGTGGGTCAGTAAACGTGTTCTGAAGTGGATGGAGAGAGCCAGAACCAGTCTAGGAGTTTCTGACGTCCTCTTCTGGGTTTTACAGGTGATCTGATGGGCCGGGCCATGAAGAACCTAGACAAACTCTTGCCATGCCATATGGCTGTGGAGAACAAAACATGTTGCTGTTTGCTCCCAACATCTTTATCCTTGACTACCTGAAGAGCACTGGTCAGCTGAAAGAGTCAACTCGGAAGATGGCTGTAGGATACTTGGAGAGCGGTGAGAGTGACCAAAAAACTTCTTATGTTTTTGTGTTTTGATGAAAATAGCAGGAAAACCTGAATGAAAGCGGAATTTCCCCCCCGTGTGTGCATTTAGGCTATCAGAGGGAGCTCAACTACAAGCATGATGATGGTTCCTACAGCGCTTTTGGAATGAGTGACCCGTCTGGAAACACCTGGTCAGGAAATTTCTGTTTACTTTAACTGAAACTGTGTTTACTTGTTGCTTTTTTACTGTGTGACTGCACTGACACTATTCAACCATAAAGGCTCTAAAGAGGAGGCAAGACAGTAGAGTCATGTCACATTTTGAAACCCTTACTTATGTACACACCAGGCATGTGACAATATTCAAGAATGTGCTAAACACGGGTCCATAAATGTGTGTATAGTACACAATAATCTCTCCTCTAATTAGGAAATTAGACAGATCGTAGTTTGTGTGGACATCCTACAAGTACTTGCATATCACCTGCACACCATGTGCATGTAGCCTTTGCTTGGGGTCATTATGAGGCTGGTTCTTGCACTTACCATGACTAAGTGTGATGTAAGAGGATCATACAGCAGCATCACCAACTTACTTAAGCCTTACAAATACTTCACATACATTTATCACACACAACAATGGTCTTTCCATTTTCTTGTCCCTTGATGTGTCCATACGAGCCTCAAGGAACAGCAAGACACACCTGTGGTTCCCTTAAATGACCCTCCATGGTCCTGGACAACCCAAAACCCTCAGCACTTGTATGGAACATCACCCGTACAGGTGCATGTGACTAAGGATTAGGGTTTTATGTGTGTTAAAAATAAAAGCCTAAAAATGAAACAAAACCCATATGAGTTTGAATACTGAGCACCAATAAATGCATAAAACTAATGTTGATGTTAGTATTTGTAATCGTTATCTTCTTTGGAAATAATTCAAGAATAAGATTTGATGATAATCACAGATGTAGTAACAACGTAGTATGATGTTCATTCTGCGGTTCCCAATGTTACTTTTTATAAAGTTAAAAGCAACTTAAAAAATATTCAGGTTTTTCAAAACCTGGACTTTGCTCAACAAGTAAAAACTTCATGGGGCCTAACACAAAGCCTTGTGGAACCCACATGACAGATATGTTTCTCCTTAATATTTTGCAAACAAAAAAATATAGAATCCCACAGTTAGAAAAACCCCACAGTTACAAAGTCCTTCCTTTAGTGTTAAGGTTTTATGGTATGTGTTAGACTTATCTTTATTATTTTATTTATTTTACTATCCAGCGTTTTCAACATTCTGTTAGCCTGTCATGAGCTAAGGATGTTAGACCATCTATTTTCGATGTAATTGCTTTCCACTAAACCACCTTTCGTGTTATGTGTTTTTTTTTTGACTTTCTTTCTGTAGGCTTACACTTTTGTCATGAAATCTTCAACGCGGCAAAACAGTACATCTTCGTGGACCAGAAGTACATCCAAGATGCCAGAATTTGGCTTTCTGGACTCAGAAGCCCGACGGCTGCATTCAGTCTGTTGGAAACTCTTTCACAACGGCATGAAGGTTGGAACTTCAATTAAACTGTGATTGTTTCAGTCAATGTACACTAAACAAATTATTCAATGTGTATTTCGTCACACCATGTCCCATTCTAGGGGAGGAGTGATGACGTTCCCTGACGCCTACGTTGCTTTGCCATCTGGAGCTGGCCGAAATGGCACTGTGAGCCCTAAACCTACCCCAACTAACCCAACTGGAAAAAGATAGTCTTTGAAATATTTGTTTGAAACTTGCAAAGCAATCGTTTCTGTCATTTTACAAAAAAAGAACGGAATGTTTAAAATATCTTACAAGCTCAAAAATGTCAGTTTCAGTACGTTGAGCTTGCTAAATTGTCAGAGGATTAATGCTTCTTTAGAGGTATGAATAAAGGGTCGATAATTTTATAATACATTGATGCAAATAGTTTCTTGTCATTTTACAAAATAGAAATTGCATCTTAAAATGGCCATGTTTGCACAAGTGGCGGCAGTGGTTA
>CM043707.1:2800446-3140418 GCA_023969325.1 Oryzias curvinotus | reverse complement strand
GCGCGTTGAAGCACTCATTGCCGTACGAGGACCCGCAGATCCCATCCAAGGTGCTGTCCCGCCAAACAAGCTTCCCGCTCCAGCAGCAAGACCTGCACGCGACTCAGCCAGAGCCTCCTGGGGCGGTCCGACCCGGACCGCTCGTGCCCTGCTTTCCCGGAGCTGCGGGACGTGAGCACCGAGTCCGGACGCTGCGCGTGTGTCTGGAGAAGGTGGCGGTCCGCGAGTGGATGTGGCGCGCAGATTCGGGTCTTTACGTCTGGATCCGTGGCCAGAGGTTGGGCTTAGGTACACCTTCACGACTGGCAGTCACGTGGACGCGCAGGCTCTCCCCCGGTGCACTGGGACCCGGACTGTTGGGGCAACGTGGTTTTGCGTCACGGTCTACACCCCCCCCTTTCTGGAGTCCGGGTGCCGCGGTGCACTTGCCGTGTAACTGCGGGGGGAGGACGGCGAGTTCTGGGACAATAACGACGGCAGCAACTACACGCTCCGTACCGCAGCGCGTGCGGCGACGCGCATTCACAAGCGCCGGTTCGAGGCCACCTGAGCGCGCGTCGCGGTGCGTCCTCGGCGCTTCCTCTACGAACAGCTGAAGCAGACCTGTTAGTCCCAGGTTCTGGTCCTATGATTGTAGCGCCACCTGCTGGCAGGAATGCAGACCATTAACAACTGTAACGCAGTGGCCAATGAGAGTCAAAGGAAACCAGGATTGTGAACCAACAAACACCAAAGCTACAAGGAAAACAAACAAAAGCCGCAACTTCTGCTTACTGTTTACTTGTTTATCAAAAATTGTACCAATAGCATAAATCTTTCCACATCTCACCTCTTTTATCTACATGGTCTCTTCAAAACCCCAAACAAAGGGCAGATGATCTGAGGATGTTGTCAGATTAATGGTTTTTGTTGCTTTAGAGTTGGTCATTTCAGCTGCTGTAGATCCGACATGGATCGAACATCTGCATCTGCTGATGATGGATAAAGGAATGTGTTCTCCTGTGTTTTCAATGTCCTGGAGATCAGCCTCTTCAAAAGTGAAACCCTGGCTAAATGATGTTGACCCAAAGAGCGACTGCAGGGTCAATTAGAAAAAATATGAAAAATGAAATCTGTCTAACCTGAAACACGTCTGTGCTTTTGTTTCGTGTGCTTTTATCAGTTGACGGGGGAATGTCTGACATTTTCTGTGTGACATGAATATTTAGAGAACAATTTTTATTTAATTGAATTTAATAAAAACAGTTAAAGACGTCATGTTTTGAAGTGTTTTATCCAATTCTAGTGCACCAACATCATAAATGAGTATGTTGACCTTAGAGAGTGGATCGTTCAGCTTCTGTGAGGCTTCGGTGTCTTTCTGGGCAAGTTCATGACCCTGGTGAAAAAGTCTGATGTTGACCATAAACTGTCGGGGTCAAAATGTTTTGTGAATCAACTGATTCAGTGTATTTAGACCTCATTTGTGTATTATTGGCCACGGATTTGTGCCAGGGTGGAGTCATAGAGGTTGAGGGGTGAACTGACAACTAATAACTTCTGGCTTCATTCTTAACATTCAGCATCTTATGGGTAACGACAGAGTTTATCATCAACTGTATTAATGTCTTAGGTTGAAATATCTGATAGTGGTAATGGAGCTGCAAAAAATCTCAATATCTCAAAATGCATGAGTTTATGCAGTGATCATTGAAAGCCAAAGAGCATAAACATGTTAAAGGTTCAAACGTACAGATAAGCAAGACAAAAATGAGTTCTTGTAAAAAAAAAAAAAGGTTTTTTAATTAAAATATCAGATATAAAATAGTGTTAGACAATGGCTGACGTCGCTTTTAGATCACATAAATGAAAACTGTTCCTTTATTCATTCAAAACAGCTTTTTTATGAGGCGTGGATCTTCTCTCACTCCTCACTGACAGTGGGGGCCGTTTTCAATCAATAGTGGTGAGCTGGGGGACATGCTTGAAACTGTACTGAGCAGAGGTGTCCATCACACATGATTCCTCAAAGCTGTGAGTCAGTTGCATGAAGCCCATTCGTCTGTGAAAATGGTGAGAATAAACCAACTACGTAAATATGCAAACAACCGTGTGCTCTACAGCAGTGGTCCCCAACCCCTGGGGGTCATTTGGTACCGGGCCGCATAGAAAGAATAAATAACTTGCATTACTTCGTTTTATTTATTTCGGAATCTGAAAGATGTTTTATTTTGAAAAATTCTCGTTACATCTGTTATTTAGGGGTGCTCATTACGTCGATCGCGATCGACCGGTAGATCTTCAAGACAAAGATAAATAAAAAAAAAATGTACTTCACAATAAAAATCCACCAGCCAATCAAAATCCTTACTGAGAACTAGGGGACTTGATTGACATGCAGAACGGCCAATCGGACATCTTCTAACACATACGTCACTGCACATCCGTGTTTAACTACATTGAGCGCAAATTCTGTCATCAGAAAGACGCTTTCTGACCGCAGCACATCAAGTCCAGAAAACCGCTCTGGACAACCGGGGTGTTTATTGAAACCGCCCCGCGTGTCCTCCTGCTACCAGCTTTGCGGTTCTCCGCCGATAAATACGAGCTCATTAAGGAAGCTGTGTTTACCGTGGCACGCGCTTCGTACGGAGCCAGCAGCGCCTTTGAAATGCCATGCTCCGCCCATTGCACAGTTTACAACAGAGCATGATATGATAGTCACTGCTTTCTGTCTTTGTACTAAAACCCTTCATCTGTTAATAGAAAAGTATTTTTGTGTAAACTTACTGTGTAGTTTTTAATCATCAGTAAATAAACAACCATGTACAAATAAATATGTAACTAATAAACATTTAACGGTCTATGTCATTTTTGACGCATTCCAAGGCACTCTTCTCGGTCACGTGATAAGTTACCGCTAAAATAAAACCCAGGAACTAGCAAAATGAGTGAAAAACAAAACGTCTTTGGATATTTTCTTTGCCAAGTGGAAAAGGTCCAGCCAGGATACAGAAGAGGAACCTTCCACTTCCAAAAACAGAAAGCTACATTTAATAGACCAGTGTTTTTCAACCAGTGTGCCGCGGCACACTAGTGTGCCGTGGGAGATGGTCAAGTGTGCCGTGGGAGATTGCCCTCATTAACTGATCTAACAACATTTCCCATCTCCAGGAAATCAGCTCTTTGTTCATCCAAACAGGCCCTGATAAAACACTGAGAGTTAGGAATATAAAAGATCATAAAATTATTTTTTCTTTGTGTTATTTGATTCTATTAAACATTTTGATAAGAATGAAGATACACGTTTAGCTGCCAGCTATACCTGTTGTATAAGTCCGCCCCTTAATGTCCCACCAATCATTCTTGAAGCTGAATCAATGTCATCAGTCTGACCAATCAGAAGTGGTTAAAGTCTTCACTCCTTGTTATTTAGATTTACTCAAAATCCTCAGTCTAAAAAATACCAGCTAAAGCTCGTCTTTAGCGGTGTAGCTTTTTACAGAATCCGGTCAGACCGTGTGGAACAAGAGAACAAAACCATGAAGCTCAGAGAGTGGTCTTTATCGGTCGGCCGTTTAGCACTACATCTCCCATGATGCATTGGGTTAGAGGCTGCTTAGCGCACAATGACCTCTCTCTTAACGTCTTTAACAAAGAACACACATCAAATAGTTTTATCTTTTAACTTAACTTTTAATGCATTTTTTAGAAATAACAGCTGCAATTCCAGCTTTTCTGCACAATTATCATGAAAATGCCCAGATTCGGAGGGCGGGGGGGGGGGCGGCTGTAGATCAATACAGACTGAGTTTTTTTCTTTTTTTTTTTTTTGGATGCTGGTGTGCCGCGGGATTTTTGTCAAGGCTCAAAAAAGGTTGAAAAACACTGTAATAGACAGTACTACTTTTTTGCACCATGAGTGTGGGAAGGGGGGAGGATGATGACACCTGTGCCATGTCAACTGTTACGTGTGTCAAAATAAAAGCACAGGGTACGTCTTGTCATGTATTTGATCCTCCATCATCCGAGTATTGCTACAATAATCACCCGCCTATATTTGAAAGATCGGTCCGTGAAAGTTTGTGTGATGTCATACCGGTCCGTGGCATGAACTATGTTGGGGACCACTGCTCTACAGGACACACCATAGCGGGAAATGAAAAGTACTTTTTAAGCTCTACAATGCTGTGTTCATTCCAAAGACAATTTGCCCATTAAATTAATCGCCCCTCTTTTGCCGTACTCGTTGCCTCTCCATAAAGGTGATGCCTTTATGGAGCCTTGTGCAGGAACAGCTACTGCACCAAATTTAACTTAAAAGTGTCATGGTGCCTCTGTCAGCTGTCCTCCCCCTCCCCTCTCTGCTTGGCTCCTGATGCGACACAGCTGCAACCACTCAACTCATCACCTGTCAGCCTTCTTAAGGAGATCCTGCACCTTGCGTTCGTTGGCCCTGATGGTGCATAGTAGGGTCATCATGGTCATAGTGCTCATTGAGACGCCTTTGTCTAAGTCTCGCTCTTTACCTTGTTCCCAGGAATCCCTTATCACGAGTGCTCGCCTGAGCCTTCTACACTCCCGGACCAAAGCTTCTGCTATTTCATCCTGTCACGCCACGAGTTTCCGCCGAAACCTCAGTCAAGCCACGAACCACAGAATAACATCCAGCCTCTTCGTGGGTTCTCCTCGGATCACCCTGCCACGCCTACAGTCTACAGCATCAAGAAAAAATAAACTTTCTTACTTACCTCTAAACTCCCCTGTGTCTCTTTCGGGTTCCAGCATCTGGGTCTGTTTTGTCTTGCTAGCATGACAAAAAGGGACAAATTGTTAGTATTTTCAGAGTGTAAAATTTATGTCTAATCATTCAAACTAAACAGTAAAAGTACACAAATCTCTGCGAGGTGTCAGTGCAGGACGTGTAGAACAAGGATATACTAGTCAAGGTCTGGAATTATCCATCAAAGTCACTTCATTCAACTCAGATTTGACAACTTCTAATACATATTCAGTTAAAATACTATGTTTATGTACTAATAATTAAAATCTACATAGTAAGAGTACACAAATCTTTGTGAGGAGATAGCCTTTCCTGTGTATTAATTTAATGAGTCATAATTAAAACAGATCAGGCGTTTTATTGTGAAGCAGGGGACAGTCGTGTTCCCGGCTCTGCGGTGAACTGTGTAATTGGTGGTGCATGCGGCCCGATAGCTAGACTGTGGCGTTGGGCTTAAGTGTATGAAGCCACGTCTTCGTGATGAAAATAACTCTTTAGTTCCACACAAAGCTGTTTTTGGCCGTTTGTGATTCCAATTCATCTACTTTGCGGGTACTGGATCTGGCGCTTGAGAGGAGGAGGAGGAGGCTTGGTAGTTGTACAGTTGTTTCAGTAGCTTAGCATCTGGGCCTGATCTGCAGCCTCCGTTCTGCTTCCTCTCTCCTCTCCGCCTTTGTCGCTTGCTGCATGGGGTGACTGTCCACAAAGATCCCAGCAGTCTCACTATGTCCTCCTGTGGGGCTGTGGAATGTTACATAGCTGGGGATAAGATTAGAGTCATGAATCAAGAAAAAAGAATCACAGATCGAACCAACATTCTTACTATATCTTACTTTTTGAGATCTTATGTTTAATGGTTGCTATATGTTTGTCTCTAAACTGGATGAATGATCATGAAAATATGTATTTCATCACTATCGGTTTTACCTTAATTTGGAACAGGAGATCAGAATCAACGAAACATAATAGATAAAAACACAGATTTAGAAAGAAACAATATTTGTTACACATAAAAATGTTTCTGTTCATTTCTGAAGTAAATAACGCATAAAAAAAGTTAGCTAGAGCTTTTTTATCCCATACTCAAAAGTTTTGCTGACTACAGCTCCAATAAAAACACAAGATAGTAAATGAAGAAAAATGACTGACCACTTGAAAACACACAGTCCTTTCTTCTAAACTGGCAGAGTTTTGTCCTTATTAACAGAGTTTTTTTTTTTTTTATTGTTGGAGGTAATTGATCCCAAGATTTAGTAGTAATAGTAAGATGGTAATATTCCTAAATTTATATTCATCATATTTTCTATTTTATTTTTCTATTCTATGATTTATGTCTATCTATATATCCATCCATCCGTCTAAATACAATTCTGTTTTTTCTCCAACCTATTTTAGTAAAGTGAACGCATCTTTTTCTGTTTTTTTCTTTTTAAAAAACCTTTGATAGCTTTACTTTGAAAATGGGAAGCTCCAGTGACTCTTTACTTTGAACGTTTATGTACTTCCGGTCGCTGTAATGTAAGCGGTTTAGTTTATATACTTAAAAGCAACATTATTCTGCATTTTACGGTGATAATTACATGGCTTGAAGTGTAATTACCGTTGTAAGAGGAGGTTTATTAATTTAATTAAAACCTTTAACCCCAGATATTTGCTATTTTGTTAATCCTTTAGAAAATGCTGCTACTTTCAAGGTGAATGTTTGTCTCCTTTTAGTCTAGACCAGTGTTTTTCAACCTTTTCTGAGCCACGGCACACTTTAACCTTAAAAAAAATCCCGCGGCACACCAGGATCCAAAAATTAAAAAAAACACACACAAAAAAAAACGGAGAAATTCATAGTCTGTATTGATCTACAGTCCCTCCACAGTCTCACATGCATTTTTGAGATAATTGTTGCAGAAAAAGCTGGAAACTGCAGCTGTTTTTTTCTAAAAGATGCAATAAAAGTTAAGTTAGAAGATTTGAAAACAGTTTGATGTGTGTTTGTTGGTTTCAAGACGTTTAACAACAGATCTTGTGCGCGGTCAGTCTCACAACCCAATGCATCATGGGAGATGTAGTGCATTAAACGGCCGGTGGAGATCGCGTCTCTGAGCTTCATGGTTTTGTTCACTTGTTCCACGGTCTGATACCGGATTCTGTGGAAAGCTACACCGCTAAAGACGAGCTTTAGCTGGTATTTTTGTTAGAACTGAGCGATTTTACGAGCTAAATCGGGACAAGGAAGTGAAGACTTTAACCACTTCTGATTGGTCAGACTGATGACATGTGATTAAGCGTTCAAGAATGATTGGTGGAGACAATTAAAGGGGCGGGACTTTTACAAAATACAGCCGGAGCTGCAGCTGAATCACGGTACGTCATTCTTATCAAAATGCCTTTAATAAAATAAAATAAACGCAAAGAAAAAGTATTTTATGATCTTTTATATTCCTAACTCCTCAGTGTTTTATCAAGTCCTGTTTGGATGAACACAGAGCTGAAATCCTGGAGATGGAAAATGTTGTTATATCAGTTAATGAGGGCAATTCCCCACGGCACACTTGACCATCTCCCACGGCACACTAGTGTGCCGCGGCACACTGGTTGAAAAACACTGGTCTAGACTACAAAGTGTGACTTAAAACACAGCTGGGACTTTGATTCCAAGTGTGTTCATTTATTTATTATTCCTTCCAGAAATGGGGGTTACATTTGTCTTGCGTTTGATGAAATCAAAGCAAAATTTGCTTTAAGTTATCTGCCATTTGTACTTATTGCTTTCCTTAAGTGGGGGGTGGGGGGATCGGGAAAAAATCTGAAATCAAATTTAAAAAATACTTAAAATCGGAGATTTTATTTTTAGGCCATATCGCCCAGCCCTAAGTGTTGGTTTTAAAAATGGCAGTGGGAGCAAAACTGAGTTGATTTTCATTTTTTTTTTGTCATCAATCAGCATCCAAAAATCCATCAAAGTCCTCATCTTCTGTATCTCAAACAAACAGCTGTTCTAAATTTCTATCAAACACGCCAGATTCCCTATGGTCATTGTCGTAGTCTGTCTCTTTGCCGTCCGGCTCCTCATCAATGATAAAAGCTCAAACAACAGTGGAAGCAGACACGTTAGCCCAAACGTCTATTAAACACAAAAGAAGACTCAAATTTTAGTTCAGTTCTGTAACTTCTATCAATGGGTTCTTCTGAAAACGGCTTCTCTTGTCTTCTTCTTACTGCTGGACACTTGGCAGCACTTCCTCCCAATCAGCTGAGACCCTCAGTGTGGCTTAAAGATGATTGTCAGTAAATCTGGACTGTACTTGGGCTTTTTGAAATTTATGGTGGAGAAGTCAGAGAGTATGTGCTCCCAATTTTGAGCCTGTGTTGAATGTTCTTTATTTTTTAAGTTTACTCTTTAAAGCACAAAGGAGAGACAAAATTCTGTTCAATTTTTGGGTTTTCTTATAACTTTTTGCACATTTAAACCCTGGTCACTATTTATTTAGAGCAGCTCCAGCATCACCTGTCAATCATCACAAAAGTATCAGGAGACAGGGGTGGGAGCAAGGCGCCAAACCAAGCAAACACAGCTGGAAATTTAGCACTGCGCTGACTGCAAGCCGCCCGGTTGATTACAAAACGTGTCCTGATGGTTTTTTTAGTTGAGTGATCGATTAAAATAATTTAAAATACCTATTGAGAAAAATAATAGACTAAATAAAGATATTGCCAACGTCTGCCCATTCTTACTCTCTTGCCTGGAGAAATGGAATAATCCATGCTTGTATTTTTATTTTGTTTAAAAGATGAAAAGGACAACAAAACTTCATGAAAACTGGAAAACCTAATGGAGATCCCTTCAAAAGCTAGTTGGTCTGATATTTATGGTTCAGCATTTTACAAGTCATCCAGGATCAATTATCCACCCCTCTCTTAAATATGTTCCAACACGCAGCAAGCAAAGGTACCATCCTGAACACATACACGTCAAATATCTATTACTCAAGAAAGGTAAACCAGCCAGCATTCAACATAAGCGGTTATCCGGTTGTCCGAGACAACCAGATTTCACGGAGGACAACCAAAATGAACCTGATGGTTGTCCGTGTGACAACCTGGTCTTTTATTCAACATTTTGGTATTTTTCAAGTTTCAAGGGTTAGTTTTTGGCAACCTCTGAATTGAGACGTATGCAGCAAATTCTTTCCACTGACAAACAAAGTGAGTGCATGCTAGCGAATCCTTTCTGTTTGTACATGTGCACTTTCAATAAAGATTATTCAAATGTGTTGAACAGTACCAACAACACGCACATTTTTTTAAAACATTAATAAACACTATAACTTTTACTCAGAACAGACTGACATGAGCTGAAAAAAAACTTTTTCCATGGGACTGATATGATATTTTACATTTTTACGACAGTCTTTGTATTTTATATTCTTTAAACAACAACTTTAAAACCAAAGAAAAAAAAGAACCAATATATTTAAATCTGTGTAAAGATACTAGTTATAAAAATATTAGTTTAAAGTTTTTGGTAATACTTTGTGTAACCAGGTACTTCAATATTTAGTAAAATGTTTGTTTTAATATTTAAAGAGTTTTTTAAATATCCATCATAAGAGGCAGTTGATATTAGATGTATAGAAGAAATAAAGATGTAAGTACTGACATCTGGGTAGGTTTCGTTGCTGTTGAATATTGATATTGAAGGACAACCAAAAATTGTGGCGGACAACCAAGTTTACTTGCCAGGTTGTCCAGAGGACAACCATTTTTTTCCCCTCATTTCTAACGCTGCCAGCTTACCACTGCAGCTCCTACAGTAAGTAACTTGGATCATATGGGAACATTTAGGCTGCGGAGAAATAATCACAAAAGAACCGCCATTAAACAGACTGAACTCATGCATGCACATTTGTGCTCCATGCTGCTTATGGGTCGATTAGCGCTCATCTAACAGGACATTAATAACTTAACACAAAGTAACCCGAACAAACAGTCCAAAGGAGAACTTGTATTGACATAAACTCATTTAATCCTTCAATGCATGCACTTCAAAGACCCAAACATCAAAGAGAAAACCATCTCCTTCTCTAAATTGGTGCAGCGGCACAGTCACGCATCGCGTCTCACTCTTTGCTGTCTGATATCCAGAGCTAAACTCAAAAGAAAATCACGAATAACCTATAATAACGATATTAATGTGTCTATTGTACAGGTTTTTCTTTGTTTCACAGAAGAGCTGGGTGCGCCGGTGCGACCATAGATGTTTTTTTTATAGCCCATTATTGAAAAATCCAGTTACACGTGAGACCAAAATAGTCGCTCTTGCGACGTTCTTCTTTTTTCTCTGTGCTTGTGCTCTCTTGTCCTACTTCTGCGCCCCTCCCTTGCGCTCACACCCCGCTATCACTCCAGCTCAGACTTTTAAATTAAAACAGCATGCGCAATTTTCCAAAAATACATAAAAAGAAACCGTCGGTCCATTGGGACCGGGCGATAACTCATGATTAGGATGTAGAGCTTCCAAAATGAATGCGTTTTCATAATGTATTCCATGGTCATTTTGACAGCACTACTGTTAGGTAGTCTAAGAAGGAATTAATGGATTGCTGAATCTCACCGCTATTCGTCACCTGGAAAAAAAAAGAATGGACTGCTTTTTAGTTTGGCGTGTAAAAATATTGATCCCAAATTTAAGATGAACCCATTTGTCAGAAGTATTTCCAAGAAAGAATAAAACACAAAAAAGCATTCATTGTGATTTTTTTTAACCTGGATGGTTATGAAACTGTAATAATTGAATATTGACGACTACTGTTAGCTACCATCCTAGGTATTTTCAAGCATAATTGACTAACTTGACTAACTGACAGTCTACCAGCTGTCCCCAACTTACCCCCTTCCTCATATAATCTCATATTACGGTGAGGGGGTGGGGGGTTTAGCCTGGGTCGAGCCTTGGGGGGGGGGGCTACTTGGCAGTGGTCCCCCTCCCATGGTTGCCGTATGGAGTGGGCCCCCCCTCTCTCGGTTTTATTTGCACTTTAGACATGCAGGGCCATTTCTAGGGTGCTTGGTCATCACTGCCAGCAAGCAGTGGATGTCCTCCCAGCACCTTACCCGCCAATTTTAACTGCACCTTAGACATTTAGGGACCCTTGGTGGGGAGGGTGAAGGGACATCACTGTAAGTAATCAGGAGATGTCCCTTCACCCTCCCCACCAATTTTAACTGCACCCCCTTAGTGCACACACCTTTTTTACTCTTCATAATATACATTCAAACACAAACACACACATGCACACATGCACACCCTTATAAACACACACGCACACAGTCATTTCGCAAGGAAGGTGGGACCTAGGTCCATCTGTCCCCTACCCCGTCCCTGGTGGGGCGTGTGGGGCCCTTGGCGGCGGCGGACGTGTCCCCTGGGTGCCGGTTTCCTGGGCCCGGCGGTGCTCTCCCCATGCAGGGAGAGGGATCCCTGAACTTTCTGGCAAACCCAGAAACCGGGGATCATATAACACCTGAGCCGGGGGTGTCCGTGTCCCTGCGGGATGGGTTCTGGTCCTTGCCGCCGGGTGCTGGGCATCGTCAATTTCCATCTGTGGCTGAGCCTGGGCGGGCCACGGCTACAACAACCCTTGTGGGCCCCCCTCCTGGGTGGGGGCGGCTGGCCCCTGTCTTGCACCTTTCTGGACCACCTGTGGCCCTGGTGGGTGGCTGCCTGGAGCGCAGAGCGGGTCTCCCTTGGGGGGTCCTGGCCCGTACCTGGGGTTGGGGCGGGGGAATGCCCAGAACTCCTGGGTGGTGATGGGGTGCTCGTCTGGGGCTGTGGGCACCCTTCTCAGGTGGGACCTGGCGTTGGGCCCTCCTAGCGCTGTGGGGGGGGGGCTGCTCTCCTGGTTGGGCTGGTGCGGTGCTCTCTTTCCCCCCATGCCTCCCTGCTCTCTGGCTCTGGGGGCCTCGTGGTGGTCCTGCTGGCACTGGCCTGATGGCGGATGTGGTTGCCCGGGGGGCGGTTGTTCTCTGCCTGCTGCCGTGTGGCTTTGGGGGTTCTGGCTGCTGCTGCTGCCGCGGCGGGGGTCTTGGTTTGGGGATGGCTGGTTGCTCCCCCTCCTTCTTTCCACATTCCATCAAGAACATAAACACTCAACTGGGCACAGGTGTTAGCTCACCTTTGCACAAAAAATTTGCGTGACTGAATGAAATATTTCACACTAGTTGGTTTGTAGGCATAAGTATGCATGTGTGAACGCTATCTGTATTGTGTTCATGTTGAAGTGTATTCTTTTTTGCAGCTAGCAGGTGGGTTTATAACTTTTGAGCAAAGATTGATTAGAAATCCATACAAAAAACGTGTTTTTATTATTTAATGTTTTCATTATGTTGTGACTTTCTGTGTGCGTTTAACATCATTTTTTTAAATAACACCTATCGTTTTCCTTTGCAAATTAAAATACTGGCCTGCACATTTACAGCGCCCTCTAGTGGTTAAGTGGGAAATAACTGTTAAAGGGCAGCGAGTTGTTGGTGGGGAAGAAAACAAATAAATGAGCCTATTTATGTTTTAAAAAGTCACAAATAAGTCGCTCCTGAGTGTAAGTCCCACCCCTTGCCAAACTATTCATACAAACCATGGCCTATACTAGGAAAAATGTGGTAACTTTAAATGTAAAGTGTATGAAGTGTGTAGTAAGGAGTTGTACAGCCTCAAAACATCTGTTATTTTATTTTGTGGAATAAACCTTTGCAGGTTGTTTATGGGACATATTGTAATTGCAGAGTTTCCCTCCAGCCTACTAGGTGGCAGTAATCCACCTTTTAAGTAATGATTGCAGATTACAGTTTATTTATAAAATGGAGAGGGACCTGGCTGCAGATGACAAAGATGGCAGACATCATCGGCCAAAATCGGGACTTCCGTTTGAAGTTGAAAAGTTTTGGTTCTGGCCTACGATGTCTGCCGCCAGCTCCTCTTAATAGAAGACTGCTGACCTGCAGTTTATTCCAAAATACTTTTGAGGAGCATGACAACAACTACCACACACATAGCTACTAGACAGCTATGTGTGCAGTTCCCAACCAAAACCCTACCGTTTTAGTTTCCTCCAGCTTAGATTAAATTTGGTTTAAATCTTGCTTGTAATGCAGGATAAATCCCTTTGTGTATTTGTGTGTGAGCACCAAATGGAATAAGCAGCTGTGGAGATGCTGTAAAACAAACAGGTGGGAAAAGAACACAAATTGTTTCTTCTGTTAGGTGTTTGACCAACTGAAGACTGAAAGACCAGCATCCCCTCTTACTGTTGTAACTTTGAGAACTAAAGAGTTACTTTAATTACATTTTGAATTCTAAATGAGATGATTAAGATTTTTACTGGTCTTTGACAATACATTCTATTAAAAGTATAAAAGGTCTTGTTCTTGTGTGTGTCTTCCTGCAGTCGTCCCCCAGGATTATGTGACCGAAGAGGAGGATCTCTGCAACCAGCAGAGGAACTTCAGAGTGGAACAGGTAGAACCAGAACCTCCATATATTAAAAAGGAACTGCAGGAACCAGAACCACCACTGATTAAAGGGGAGCAGGAAGAACAAGAACCTCCACTCATTAAAGAGGAGCAGGAAGAAGAAGAATCTCCACTGATTAAAGAGGAGCAAGAAGAAGTTTGCATTAGTCTGGATGAGGAGCTATTTGATGTGAAGCAGGAGACTGATACCTCGATGGAGATTCAGTCTTTTGAGGAAGATGAGAACAGTGAAGCAGATCTAAGCAATCAGCAGAGTGATAGTCAGAATGAAGAAGGAAACCAACATGAAGAATCAACATCAACAGATGGGGAGACGGACCAAAATGTGGACAGGTCTCACATGTCAGAAAGTCGGTGTGACTCTGGTGTTGGAGAAAAATTCAAGAAGGCGACTTCAGTTGAGGAATGCAAACAATCTCCAAACGAAATGATGCCTCCCTCTGTAAAGTCTGGTGAAAGCTCAAGAATAGTTAGCGATCTCTTTCTCTACGTGAAAACGGATTCAGACAACACACTTTACATCTGCACAGAATGCGGCAAAAGTTTCGGTTTTTGGGCTCAGTTCAGACTTCACATGAAAATCCATTCAGGAGAGAAGCGTTACACTTGCAAAGAATGTGATAAAAGTTTCAGTAGAAATTCTCACCTTAAAGCACATATAAGAACTCATACAGGAGAAAAGCCTTTTGCTTGCAAAGAATGTGGTAGATGTTTTAGTGTAGTATCTCAACTCAAAAGACACATGAGAACTCATACAGGAGAAAAGCCCTTTACTTGTAAAATATGTGAAAAATGCTTTAGTCAAATATCTAGTCTCAACACACACATGAAAACTCACACAGGTGAGAAGCCTTTTTCTTGTAAAGAATGTGATAAAGGTTTTACTCAAATATCTGATCTCAAAAAACACATGAGAACTCACACAGGAGAGAAGCCCTTTCCTTGTACAGAATGTAATAAAAATTTTAGTTGTGTATCTAGTCTCAGAACACACATGAGAACTCACACAGGAGAGAAGCCTTTTACTTGTAAAGAATGTAATAAAAGTTTTACTCAAATATCTAGTCTTAAAACACACATGAGAACTCACACGGGAGAGAAGCCTTTTTCGTGCAAAGAATGCGATGCAAGTTTCAGTGACGTATCCAATCTCAAAAGACACCTAAAAACTCATACATGAGAGAAGTCTTTTGGTTGCCAAACAAGGTCATAAAGGAATCAGTGTAAACTCTAAACTCAAGTAAAGTCAGCAAAGAACTTGTGTAGTAAAAGACATTGGGAGAAGGGAGAAAGATTGTAAATAACATTTTTATTCCATTTAGAAAAGTTCCCCTTTCGACAAGAAACAGGAATTTTATATTAAACTATTACATTGAGATTAAAATATTTTAAGCTGTGGTTTTATTTTACTGACTTTATTTTACAGGTTAAATAAAATTTTTGATCTCACAAAACTCTGAAAACTACATAAAAGTTTTGAATGTTTAAAACTTTAGAGGTCCCACCCTAATTGTCTAATTTACTCCTCACACTACCTATGAACAGTTTTTCCGAGGAAGATGAGACTCCAGACCCAAACATGAAGATGACCTGAAGTCCGTTATTAAAGCAACCTGAGCTTTCACTGCATGAACACAGAACCGCAGGCTGATGTCCTCCATACCACATTGATGCATGGAAATGAACAGTTTTCTGAAAACATCCTTTTTAAGAGTTTTGTACGATACTCTAATTTTCTAAGAAACTTATTTATAGGTTAATCATATATTAGCTGCAAATATCACAATAATGAAGGATTAAGCATTTCAACCTATGTGTAATGAATACAAGTTTCACTTTTTGAATTGATGGACAAAAACTTTTTCACAAAAGTATTTTAAATGTGCCTGTAAATAGAATTGTGTTGGTTTATTCTTTATTATTATCTCTTGAATGGCCTTATTGTAATTGTAGTTTATGCTGATACAGTGTGTGTGTTTCCATGACAACACTAGACATATTTTGTATATATTTTTAATTCCAATACTTATTATGTCTTTAATGAACATTTCACTCTTGTTTCAAATCAAAAATAGTGACTGCTGTTTATATTTTGTTGTGGTCATGTGATTAAGTAACCATTTAGAGAGGAAACATTTCCCAAAAATGTAACAAGGAAGATGCAGATAAAGTTTGTTATTCATGTTTTCTAGTAGACAGTAGACACTGTTTATCTGTTCTTTTTAGTTCTCAGTGTTTTGTCCCAATCTTTACTGTAAAGAATAAAGTGGACGTGGACATCAGTCAGAAGTGTGGAGTCTTTCCCACAGTGTGAGTTTCTGCTGTTTGTTGGTTCTCTTCAGGTTAGTAACCCTTGTTCTATCCTAGGCACTTTAACATTGGGAGTTGGGTCATTTAGACCCACAAGACAGTGCGCTGAACCTTTTTTTTTTTCAATGATTTGTGATCTTGACTGGTTTAATGGATTGCATGAAATCTTTCCACCTTTATCCACCTTTGTCATCTAGCACAAGGGTTAAGCTGGGGTCTGTTCCAGACAGCAAGGCATTTGTTATACCTAGGACTGGTGGATATGAGGAAAACTCAAGATTTGCGATATCAGTGATCAATATTGCGATGACAAAAAAACTTGTGATACATAACAAATAACAAAACTTTGGAGCCCTCCAGGGGGCAGTGGTTAAAAAAAAATCTGATAATCAATTCATAATCAAGGTAGCGGTTGACCCCCATGAACTGCCACCTTCACCTGGTGGGGGAGTTTGAGAGCTTGAGTGAGCCCAGGAGCTAAGCTGTCTGGGGCTGACAAAGAGCGGTTCAGAAGCCCCCGATGACAAGAAAGAGCAAGGGCACGATGACGTCGCCCACAAGCAGGCACATGCAACTCAGACAGCCTGACAAAAAGAGGAGGAATTAGATTTGTATAGTGGCTGCTCAGCAAGTGAGGTCAGGTCAAAGGTGGGTGGAAAGAGCGGTGGTGGCGCCTAGACCCACACGGCAAGGGCAGCGGTGGTGTTTATTTTTTATTTTTTGGTTTTGCTGTAAGTTTGGGCGATGCTGAATCTATAGAACATTTGAGAGTGCAGGATGTTATTAAAAAAATGCATTTATATGTGGTCTATCATAAAAAACATAAAGATTGGTAAATTTTCCTCTCTTTAGTCCTAATCAAACAAAACAAATAAAAATTGCCATTTACTAGTCCACTAATTGCTGTTTTATACAGGTACGTAAATGTAAATTACCAACACAGATGTATTGCTTTTTTATTAGAATTTAGTAGCATGGCTGTACTCTTTGTCTAATCTTCAGCTACAAAGACTTTTGTAAAGTAATGAATTTTTTTCCTGGACTTCAACCCAAGCATGTCTTGAAAACAGCAAGTTTGTCAAATTTTGAGGTAATAAACAAAACATTAAAACATCAAACATGAAAAGAAAACTGATGTTATTGGCTCGCATTTCTATCTGATGGAAATTTATGTCCGCCACACGCAACATGTGCGGCAAAGTTGCACATTGCTGCATTGCCTGGAAGTATTTTAAGTGAATTTTGTTGTTGGTTGCGCGTCTTCAAAATTAAAGTCCCATTAGTTGTCACATAATTAGAAGTGTGATATTTGTTCTCCACATTTGACCTATCCCCTGGGAGAGCGGTGAGCTGCAGACACAGCAGCGCTCTGGAACCATTTGGTGTATTTAACTCTGACGCAAATGTGGTGGACCGAGCAAAAAACAAAACAAAAACAAACATGGAGCAATTTCCAGTATTGCTTTTCTCCACCGGTCCCACTACATCCGTGCCAAGGCCTTCAAAAGGAGTGCCAATGATTGGGGGAGGCTGGAGTGGAGCTTTTGCGGTACAGGGCAACTCTGACAGTAATGTTGGGTGTCTACAAAACACATCTGAGCAAGCTTAGCTGGCCTTTTATGGGCCAAAGGGTTTAATATGTCCTTCCTACCTACACAAATAGCAGATTGGTGGTCTGTTGAAAGATTTCACTGATTAATATTGGGTTAAAACAAGCTGCAACATCATAACAACTCCAAAAGGAAAGAAAGACAAACAGACAAAAGTACCTTTTTACGAGGAGAGCAGACAGAGATCTACCCAGTAAACAATCTCTCTCCACTCTGGAGCAAATTCTGCTGCCTCCTCTTTTAATAAGTTGATTTGGGTTGTCCCTGAGTTACACATGCGCTGAGCTCTAAAGAGGGGAAATAGATAAAAACACAGCTGCAGCGCTATCAGAAAGCATTTATTACAACATGTCCGTCCTTCCACAGTCTTTTCAAATCATCTCTGGACCTGCAAAGCCGTTTCTCACAGATAAACTAACACAGAGCGTCCTTCGATTCATTCTAGACACAGCTAACGCAGGCTCTCAGGAGAATACTAAAAAGACGCAAAGATAAACATTTTCTCTCAAGGGTGTCACCTCCACCTTCCTGTGAAACAGATTTGGAAACACACAGACACTTCTGCAAACATGATTAAATCATCTATATATATAGGTAGGTGATGTGTAAAATAAGCAAATATGAGATAACTTATATGCATTATTCCAACAGTTAACTCATCTGATCATCACGCAAAGGCATTCTAGGTACTCCTGGAGCCGTTCTGTGGTAGTGTTGTGGGGCTGCTGGCCTGCATGAGTCCTTTATACCCTTCCATTGCAGGTTCCTCCATTTTTTTTTCCCAGCAGGTAAACACCTCTGGCAGTGTTGCGGCTTCAGCGGCCCATGCTCTTTTATCCAGACCTGCTGCTCAGGAGACATTCTTTTCACTTCATTTCATTTATTTATTTGTTCCTTTCATGAAAATGATTAATGCCTAAATGTTTACATGTTTGTTTTACATATTAAACATTTTCATGATTCTTAAGTATTGTTCCATGATAATTATTTTGCTAATTGCTTTTACCTCTGGGTCAAATCCACTTATCATAGAGTTCCTTGAGACGGGCATAAAGCTCCTTGGGACTTTCGCCGTGGTCCATTTCCAGGGAATGAAATCGCTGTCGGTAAGACTCAGGCCTGATGTCATATTTATGCAAGACTGGAGTTTTTACTTTTTCAGAGTTCAAAGAATCATCAACATCCATGTTAACATAGGCCCTTCTAGCCTTCCCAGTGAGAGGTGGGATGAGGCGGAAAACCCAGCCTGACTCCACCCACTTGCATGCTGTTGCTATCCGTTCAAAATGTTTTAAGAATTGTTCAATGTCATCATTTTCTGTTAGCTTTTCCAACCTGGGATCCATAGAGAAGTGAGGCTAAGTAGTTACTTGTTGTGCCCCTGCTGGCTGATGGATGACTTGTGGCAGCCGATCATCTGAACCAGACTCCTCCGTTGGATCAGGAGCTGAGGAGGTGTAATCAGGAACAGGTGACGTCCGGGCCTGCACCTCCACCTGCAAAAGCTGGAACTGATGCTGCAGGCCTTTTAGCCTATGTTCCTGCTGCTTCGTTTCCACCTGGAGTCTCATTTCTCTGGCTTCCTGTTGTCCCATGAAGACCTGGACAATACTAGTGAGATGTTGCAATGTTGGCTCTCCACCCACAGTACCTGTACCAGCCTCCTCCTCCTCCTCCCCTCCATTGTCCATGTTGGCAGCGCTGTGGTCCTTATTTTCAATGCGGGTTCTTTTGGTTCTTCCTCCTCATTGCATGGCTCATCAAAAAAAAAAAAAAGAAAATCAATTAAAAAACAAATTCAGGGGATTGCTGGGGAAAAAAAACTGTCCTTTAACTGCTGATCCCACTTTTGACACCATTATGTGGTGGACCGAGCAGAAGGCAAGGACAGCAAAAAAAAATTGTATCAAAATATTAAAATTTATTTTCAACACATGCAAATGGGCAGAAATTGGCCCTTAAAAGAGGTCGAAGTAACAAAATGAGCTCAAGCTTTAAATTTAACAGAGGAAAACTGAACAGACAAACAAACTTACTTAAACTGACCTCCCTAACTGAGTCACAAACAAATGAATGAAACTAAGGAACATCAAAATAGAAACTAAAGTAAAGAAACACAGAGTTTCTTCTCCACTGGGCGATGGTTCAGTCCAAGTATCTGCTGCTGAATAGAAGGCCTCTGCTGACTGGCATGCTTCCTTGTGTCAGGCCTGACTTGATGGTTCCAGCAGCAGATGGCAGCAGCAGCAACAATGGTTCCCTCAGCCCTGGTACCTTAAACCATAACATTCAATTAATGAGTTCAATTCAATTCAATTTTATTTTATTTATTTAGCCCAAATTCACAACAACAGTTGTCTCAAAGGCCTTCATACCTTACCCTCCTACCTGGTTCAAACCTTTATGTGACGCAAATAATAATGAAGCAAACTGAAATGTGTTAATAAATTAATGTTCTAACATGTGTTTGTGTTATGTTTGAAAAAATAAAAAGTCATCTAAAAGTGTATGAAAAATGTGAAGTGAACAACTATATGCAGGGTGCAGTGCAGGAGGTTACTGCCCTGATGGGGCGGCAGCGTAAGCCGCCATCACACCATCATAATTTTTGCAGTTGACTGTAAAACATTGCGTCACCTTTTGTGATTCTTTGCATGCCTGTTTGGACTTTGTCATTACTTCACTCAGCAAGACGGGCAAAACTCAATGCATAGTAATGGTATTGTGGTTTTATGAGGAAGGGGCAGTTCTGCTCCAGTCCATATGTACTATTTAACCTGTTTTAATCTCTTACCTTTTTAACTTACGTAGTACTTTAATAGTTTAGAATCGAAACTGTGAAAAAGAGAGAATCAAGCTCTTAATGGTTTTGTGGATGGCTCTCAAAAGAGCCGTTGTTTGTCGGTCTTTGGAGGACAGAAAACCCCATTCTGGAGGTTCCATGGGTCTGCTTCCTCTGCAGGAAAGTGGATCATGAAGGAGTCTCTCAGCTGGAGAGCCTCTCTGTTGGCAGCAACCTATTTTATCTGGTGCAGCGGCTCGTCTTCAGTTACCACAGCCTCATCACTGCAGGTTCCTGTGGTGCTGAGGACCTGATGAAGCTGTGCAGAACACCAGAACTTCCCACTCTGCTGTGGATCTTCAGTCAGGAGTCAATACAGACCCCACTGTGGAGAGAGCAACCAGAAGGATTTCTTCACAAAAAGCCAGGCTGGTGAGAGGACATAGATAAATATGCACCTCTATTGAGAAAGGAGGTGCCCAGGGAATGGCTGCATCAGGTTTCTCTGCCACAAAGACACTGGGAAGAAGTTCTTTGTTTTTTTCTTTGAGGACTGGGGAATGGCTCCAGGGTGGGGTACTAGTAACTCTTATTGGGGGGAGTAAGTGGATCTAGTAATGAAAAGGTTTTTGTTTGAATCGCCCTTAGTCTGGCCCGTCTCCCCGGATCAGTTTGAGGTGGAACACCACCCAGCTACCGGCTCCTGGGATCATTCGGGCACGCAAACCCCTCCACCACGATAAGGTGGCGATTCAGGGAGGGGGTATTTATCAGTCACTAGCCAATCACTAACAATTACTGTGGGGAGACCGAAGTTCTCGGAGAAAACCCACAAGACTGCCCGTCTTTAATTTGGTTCATTATGTAAATATGTTGGTGACTGATATTTATTTATTTATTTATTTATTTATTTATATTTTTTATTTATTGAATCATTTATTTAATAGTTTTTATTTTATTTTTATTATTTTATTTATTCATTAGTAATTGCTGATTATATAATTGATTTGTATATTTTATAATTTTTTTATTAGTATTATTACCATTATTATTACTATCACTATTTTTTACTATTATTAACTAATATTTCTACTATTATTACCATCAGTTTTAGCCACATGCAGCTCTGACAGCCTCACAGAAAGAGAAGGCGTAGATGCAGACAGTGAGTACGGGTGGTTGTAGAGGTGAGAGTGAGGGCAGATAGCGCTCTTAGCGCCTAATTCTATTTAAAAAAGTCTTTTTTAGAATCTAGGGAAAGCCGGAGCACCCGGAGAGAACCCAATAATGTACAAAGGAACACAAAAACTATATTTTATATATATATATATATTTTCAATTGTTATATTTACACTTTTAAAACAAAGATCAAAAGAAACTGAAGAAAGGTACAAGTCAAACAGAGATAAACTAACTAAATGAAAATATGAATTATGTATGAAAAAATAAAGACCTATAAATATTTAATCAACTTAAGACTTGTTTCTCTACTTCCAAATAAAAAATAAATCCTTAAAATAAATGAATGAAAACTTAAATTTGTCTTAGTAAAAACACTAACCGTTTTTAATTTTAAATAATTTACTATCATTTTATTTAAAAAACCTGTCACACTTTTTTTGTTACTAAAATAGTTCTTTTCCTACTAGCTAATGTTATCTAATATTTACACCTATGCATGGCTGCATGCATTGCGGCTGACTTTAACAGCTGCTTCTTCTGACTGAACCCAACTGAACTGATGTGACGGATTCACTTTCAGTGTGTCCAGCAGTTGAGAAGAGGCGTCCGGCTTTGCTTTAGGGCAAATGCTCTTGTTTTTTCCTCTCCTATTGGTTGTTTTCTGAGGTGTAGCTCCTATGGTAAAGACAGTCTTCTGAGGTTCTAACAACAAGGAGGCTTTTACTTTGTCCGATGCCGAGACTTTATTTGCAAAAGAACTTTGTTGTTTGCAAGACTTTTCCTGAGGTGAACACCCACTTGATTCAGCCTGGCTGCTGACTTTAACAGCCGCTTCTTCTGACTGAACCCAACTGAACTGATGTGACGGATTCACTTTCAGTGTGTCCAGCAGTTGAGAAGAGGCGTCCGGCTTTGCTTTAGGGCAAATGCTCTTGTTTTTTCTCCTATTGGTTGTTTTCTGAGGTGTAGCTCCAATGGTAAAGACAGTCTTCTGAGGTTCTAACAACAAGGAGGCTTTTACTTTGTCCAATGCCGAGACTTTATTTGCAAAAGAACTTTGTTGTTTGCAAGACTTTTCCTGAGGTGAACACCCACTTGATTCAGCCTGGCTGCTGACTTTAACTGCTGCTTCTTCTGACTGAACCCAACTGAACTGATGTGATGGATTCACTTTCAGTGTGTCCAGCAGTTGAGAAGAGGCGTCCGGCTTTGTTTTAGGGCAAATGCTCTTGTTTTTTCCTCTCCTATTGGTTGTTTTTTTAGGTGCAGCTCCAACAGTAAAGATACTTTTTTGTGATTCCAAACAAGCTGAGGCTGTTATTTGGTTCAATCCAGAGGCACTTTCAGGTCTATCAAATTCCATCTGGGTTGATGTCTTCTGTTGAGGTGCACACACAGTTGTCTCTGCTTGGTTGTTGATTCTTTTGGTTGCTAAGTTGGACAGAAAGACCATCTCTACCAACTGGATTTCAAGATTTTCTCTTTTCTCCTGTTGTTTTCCAATTTGATCTTCCATGTGTAAATTTAGATTGTTGATTTCAAGCAGTTGTTTTGTGACCATTTCTGTCTCTTCTAAAACGGCCTTGTAACCCTCTGAGTAGCTTGGTTTCTTTTCACTCTTAAGGAGTTCTGTCACATTTTGGATCTTCTCCTCAAGTTCTCTGATTTCCTTTCGACTCTCTTGTCTGATGTGACGCTCCTGCTCAATACTTTTTTCAGAAAACAACCAATCTTCATCAGCCTTAAGTGCCTCCTGCTCATAGTTCTTGATGCGGTCCAGTGTTTTTGCAATGTTTCTTTCCCTCTTAGCTAAATAGCTTTTTAGCTTATTGCGCTGTGAGATCAATCCATTCAGATCGTTGACGTCAGATTCTTCTTGAGACTCCACTGATGTTGAGTCTTCTGAATCTGAATCACTGGAATTGTCATCCTCATCATCTGTACTGTCAGAATCAAAGGGTCCAAATGGATCTTCTCTGGGGGTGGGAGAGTCCAGACTTTGCTCATCACTGTGCTCATCGGTGTAGCTATTGTCAGGGGACATCGAGTAGTAAAACTCCAGATCACCTTCAAAGTCACTCTGACTAAATTTTCTGTCACCATCAGAGATTTGAGATGAATTGTCTTGAGAGTCCAGACTGTGCTCATCACTGTGCTCATGGGTGTAGCTATCGTCAGGGGACATCATATTGTTGACCTCCAGATCTCCTTCAAAGTCACTCTGACTACATTTTCTGTCACCATCAGAGATTTGAGATGAATTGTCTTGGGGGATGGGAGAGTCCTGACTGGTCTCCTCTCTGGAACTTTCCTCGGGGAAGACAATCATGTTATAAAAGTCATCGTCCAGGACGATGTCACTCTCATCATCAACAATATCGGCCCAGCGTTTTGTAACGTTTTCTTCCTGTTGCATCATTTTTCTTATTCTTGATAGCTGATTTCTTTTCTTCGTCTCTTCTTGAAATGAAGGAATACTGATCTCTGGGGTCTATTTATGCATTTACATCCCATCATACCATGATGCAAAATGACATCATTGCATGTCGTTATTTGGTGATATGATGTAATATCACCAAATCATGACATCATATAATGTCATTACATATTGTCATTATTTGATGATGTAATCATTGAATGATGTCATCACTGAATGATGTCATCTCTGAATCGCGGTACTATTTTCACCCCCCTTCTCACCTCTACCAGAGTTGAAGAATGTCTGTCATTGATCCTTCCTCATCAAAAACCCTCCTGAACATTTCTGATGCTTTGTGAAACATTTGTTACGGAGCATTGGGAGTTTTTCTCAACATAAAGTTTTTTTTTTTAAAAGCAATAGATTGAACCAGTGCGTCCTTTATAATGCACATTAGGAGTGTCACTTTGTGCCTTAAAACAAGGAGCATGATTGGTTCCGCAGCAATCTGAGCGGTGGGCACGGCGCGTCAGTCCGGCAGCAGCGTGTTTGGAGCGTCGCTTCTTCCAGAAGTGGCCAGTTTCATCCATCATTCAATCATTCGGATGATAATTACGTCTATTCTCCACGATGATCTTCCTCAGCGTATCACCTACAGATTTGGTTGTTGTTTTCTAAATCATCCCTGAATTCATAACCAAAGAAATAACTTTTAACATAAACCCAAATGTGGAGTAAATTTGTTCTGTATCAGAAATCAGAAATTTCTGCACAATTACAGGATGTAACTTTGTTAGAACTAGTTCTTCCAGCTATGTGAGGTTATCCAAATATATTTTTCCTTACCAGTGTTTCTCAGTTATAAATCTTTTTTTAAGATAATATTCAACAGATTGGATTCCTGAAAATGTTTTATTTTATTTTATCCTACTGGGACTTGCGAACATCAAGTGAGGAGGATCTTGGAGATCTTGACAAGCTGGAGCCTCAGAGTTGTACAATAAAAAATGCATTTTCTGTTTCTTTCTCTTTTTTGGATTTTTGGACTTTTTTTTGCAGTTGACCAATAAATAAAATGTTTTTGACCATCTGACCACACTTCAACATATGGGTGGGCAAGGTGGGAATTGAACCTGTAATATTACAATTAGAGGTCAACCGCCCTTCCACTGCACCACGGCCGCCCAAAGGTTTCATGCTGTCATGGCAATGTTCCAAGGTGAGGAAAGTGGATGTGGAGAATAGAGTATTTTAAAGTGAATGAACAGATCTTTATGGATTTCTTCTTCCAACTGCTAGTTCAGAACCTTTATGTCTCATTTGCTGTGAAACGGTGGCACTAATTCAAAGCAGCAATGTCAAATGTCTGAAACATTTTGAGTAAATGTATCCACCAAAGTCTGAGGTGAGAGCGCAGAAAATAAACCAGCTAAGAGTCCAATACGAGAGATCAACCCGACTCACCACTCATTCGGACTGGATGGATTTTAGGGTAACGTAGAAAATCTTTCAGTGACTTGACGTTAGTAAAAGAGTGCTTGAGTGTTGCTGCAGAGACGTTCCTGGAAAGAAGATGCAAAAATATGAACTCACCAACAAAATTAAGCAAATCCCAATGTCAGCCACCTCCACAATCAGAAGATCGGAAATATTAGCAGTTGATGTGTTGTCACAGCTTGAGGATGCTTTGCAGAGAGAAAGCCTTTCATTAGCCATTGATGAGTCCACAGATGTCACAGATAAGGCCCAACTTTTGGTCTAGATTTGTTCACAAACAAACCAAAACATCTTTCACAACAAATACTCCTAAGACTATCTATTTTTCAGTTGGGTTAGGGCTCACAATGGCCTTTCCGTCCAGATCCAGCAGCAACGTAGGCCGTCAGGGACAAGTAATAACTCACTCTGCCCTAGGACAGGCGTGATTTAATAGACACTGAAATTCTCGTTGTTTAGTGTACATGAATGAACCCAAAATAATCACAGTTTATTGAAGTTCCAAAGCATTTTGCTGTTGTAGAGGTGTTGTCCAACAGACTGAAGCTGTTGGGCATGTGGAGTCCAGACAGCCAAGTTCTGGCATCTTGGATGTATTTTTGCTCCAAGAAGAGGTAAAAGGTTGTAGCATTGAAGGAGTTCATGATTAAATATGGTTAGTTTTACAGAGAGGGACCATTTGGAAATTCTGAACATCCTGCTGTGACCCGCATTCGAACCGGGGTTGCTGCGGCCACAACGCAGAGTACTAACCACTATACGATCACAGCTGACAACTAACTGTGGTCATAGTTCTAGACTTTGTTGCTCTACAGGGCTTTTTTTTTTGTCAGAACACAGTTGGACCTCAAAAACAGTAGAAATGCTAAGTTTGTCATCTTCATACACACATATAGGAGAGACACATTTTCACATCACAATCACAGCAGGTGACCACTCTGGTCTGCTGGTCTAAACAGAAATGCACACAAACTGTTTCACAAATATAAACCCGCTGATTCACAAATATATATTTATGCAAATGTAATATAAATACACAATTGTACATAAAGTGTTTCACAAAAACACACAAGCGGTTTCATGTCAATCCATCCAATCCATTATTTGTTTTTCAGGTTTTTCTCCCGGAAATTAATAACTAAATAAAGCAGTCTTTTTTTCTTTTCATTATTGGTTTTAGTTTGAAAAACAGATGAAATAATGATACACATATTTATGTGATTGGCTGAAAGTGAACACGCCTGGTTGGCTGATGAATTTGACTGACAGATTCATTAGCCATGATCCCATTTGTTTACCTGGAACGTTAGAAGAGTCTCAATATTGTTAACCCCAACAATTATGTGATGGACCGAACAGTATAAGGCAAGGACAGCAAAACAAAATGAATCAAAAATATTTACATTTATTTTTCAACACATGTAAATGGGCAAAAATTGGCCCTTAAAAGAGGTCGAAGTAACAAAATGAGCTCAAGCTTTAAATTTAAATGACCCAAGTCCTAACAGTAAAGTGCCTAGGATAGCACAAGGGTTAAACTGACCTCCCTAACTGAGTCACAAATGAATGAAACTAAGGAACATCAAAATAAAAACTAAAGTATAGAAACACAGAGTTTCTTCTCCACTGGGCGATGGTTCAGTCCAAGTATCTGCTGCTGAATAGAAGGCCTCTGCTGACTGGCATGCTTCCTTGTGTCAGGCCTGACTTGATGGTTCCAGCAGCAAATGGCAAAAGCAACAACAACAATGGTTCCCTCAGCCCTGGTACCTCAAAGCATAACAATCAATTAATGAGTTCAATTCAATTCAATTTTATTTATTTAGCCCAAATTCACAACAACAGTTGTCTCAAAGCCCTTCATACCTTACCCTCCTACCTGGTTCAAACCTTTATGTGACGCAAATAATAATGAAGCAAACTGAAATGTGTTAGTAAATTAATGTTCTAACATGTGTTTGTGTTATGTTTGAAAAAATAAAAAGTCATCTAAAAGTGTATGAAAAATGTGAAGTGAACAACTATATGCAGGGTGCAGTGCAGGAGGTTACTGCCCTGTTGGGGCGGCAGCGTAAGCCGCCATCACACCATCATAATTTTTGCAGTTGACTGTAAAACATTGCGTCACCTTTTGTGATTCTTTGCATGCCTGTTTGGACTTTGTCATTACTTCACTCAGCAAGACGGGCAAAAATCAGTGCATAGTAATGGTATTGTGGTTTTATGAGGAAGGGGGCAGTTCTGCTCCAGTCCATATGTACTATTTAACCTGTTTTAATTTTTTACCTTTTCAACTAATGTAGTACTTTAATAGTTTAGAATCGAAACTGTAAAAAAGAGAGAATCAAGCTCTTAATGGTTTTGTGGATGGCTCTCAAAAGAGCCGTTGTTTGTCCGTCCTTGGAGGACAGAAAACCCCATTCTGGAGGTTCCATGGGTCTGCTCCCTCTGCAGGAAAGTGGATCATGAAGGAGTCTCTCAGCTGGAGAGCCTCTCTGTTGGCAGCAACCTATTTTATCTGGTGCAGCGGCTCGTCTTCAGTTAGACACGGGGAAGAAGTTCTTTGTTTTGTTCTCTGGGGAGGGGGAGTAAGTGGATCTAGTAATGAAAAGGTTTTTGTTTGAATCGCCCTTAGTCTGGCCCGTCTCCCAGGATCAGTTTGAGGTGGAACACCATCCAGGTACCGGCTCCTGGGGTCATTCAGGCACGCAAACCCCTCCACCACGATAAGGTGGCGATTCAGGGAGGGGGAATTTATCAGTCACTAGCCAATCACTAACAATTACTGTGGGGAGACCGAAGTTCTCGGAGAAAACCCACAAGACTGCCCGTCTTTAATTTGGTTCACTATGTAAATATGTTGGTGACTGATATTTATTTATTTATTTATTTATTTATTTATTTATTTATTTATTTATTTATATTTATATATATGTGTGTATGCGTGTATGTATGTATCTACGTATGTTTTAATGTAATTAATTTTAATTTAATTTTTTTTTCATTTTATTTTATTTTTTTTTATTTATTCATTTGTTTATTAGTTTATTTTTATTTTTATTATATTTTATTTATTTATTTATTTATTTATGCATGTATTTTTTATTTATTTTATTTTTACTTTATTTTTTAATTTTAATTTTAATCTTAATTTTAATTTTAATTTTAATTTTAATTTTAATTTTAATTTTAATTTTAATATATTTAATTATTATTATTACTTTTATTATATTTTTACTATTACTAACTACTATTTTTACTATTATCGCTATTATTACTAACAGTTTTAGCCACATGCAGCTCTGACAGCCTCACAGAAAGAGAAGGCGTAGATGCAGACAGTGAGTGCGGGTGGTTGTAGAGGTAAGGGTGAGGGCAGATAGCGCTTTTAGCGCCTAATTCCATTTATAAAAGTCTTTTTTAGATTCTAGGGAAAGCCGGAGCACCCGGAGAGAACCCACTAATGTACAAAGGAACGCAAAAATAATTTCTGCACATAGTGATTTGTGCAGAAAATAACACATCCATCCACCCATCCATCTTTTTCTGCTCATCTGGGTTTTATGGCAATGGGGAAACTGGAGTACCCAGAGAAAACCCACAGGTGTTTCTTTTTCATATCTTTTAGATTACTTTGGGTGTGAAGAACTTTCTCACTCTGGTAAAGAACCTCCTAATTCTTCTGAAGCACTTTGATCTTGTCTTTGCTTTTTCTGCTTTGGAAGATCCACCTTTTAGATTTTCTTCACTGCCATTTGGAATTTCTTCTGAGGTTTTGTCTGGTAGTTTTTCTGAGGAAGCAGCTGGTGTTGGTGGATCTTCTGTTGGTGGTGGAGCATCCCCAGTTCTGTTTTTTAGTTCATCACCAACAGTTGTGTTAGAGGGTGACAGTCTGTCCGATGGAGATGAAAACAGTTCTTCACTCACTGAAGCTACTTCCTCTTCCTCTAGATTCATGGAAACTTGCTTTAAGTTTTGTTCTTCCTGAAGCTGGATCCCAGTTTCAATTGATTTGATGTCATTGCTGTTCTTTCCACTGGCAGAAGTGGCCTGATTTCCAACCAAAATGTGCTCAGGTGAAGAGTCTGGACCATGAAGAGATTCTCGGTGACAGGAGAGGATGTCCTCTGTTTTCTGAAGTTCATCTTCAAACATCTGGATTTGTGACGTTGAACCATTTGACATTGTGTCTTGCAGTTCTTCCATGAACAGCTCATTCAAGTCCATAGCGACATCATCAGCTGCTGGAGACTTTCCCTCCATTCCTGGAAGTTGGGCCTGTCTCATTGTGTCTTCTGCTGTGGCAGCATAAGATGCCTTACTGTCCTCTGAAAGGTGCCTCATGGTGATAAAGTTATGAGCCAGGGCTTGACTAGGAGTGAATCTTTTGCGAGGATCAAAAGCCAGCATGTTCTTGAGCAGATTCAGAAATGCTTGGTGGTCGTCGTCGTCAAACTGTTCAAAGGTGTCTCTGTGGACGTTTTTCATTTGATCCAGATCAGGAATTTGATTCAGTCTTAGCACTGCTTCCCCTGATTTTTTAGTGTACTCGCTTGGTGAGTTGAACCTCCAGCAGTCCTTCTTAAAGGTAAAAAACTCTGATGTGAAGAGTCCTTCCAAGAGAAGTTCATCTTCAGGTAAACCAAACCACTGCACCACACAGCGGATTGTGTCATATTCCTCATCGTATGTGAAGGGGAGCTTTCCAAAGTACAAGGAGGCCAAAACCATACCAAGCGACCACATGTCTGCACTGACGCCCAGAGGGAGGCCCAGACTGACCTCTGGGGCTCTGAATGGAACAATCTGGACAAGGGTTCCAAGCTGCAGGTCCCATGAGTCCATGGCCAAACCAAAATCGATGAGTTTGACTTTATAGGGCGTTGAGTCCTGGTTGACCATCATAATATTGTCTAATTTAATGTCGGCGTGAAAAACATCGATGCTCTTTAGTGCGTTTAGAGCCACCAGCAGCTGCTGAGCTATAGCTCTGATGGCACACAGATGAGTCGGGCGGAAAAAGTTTTTCCGCATGAGGCTCTTCAAGCTCTGATCCAGGATTTCGTAGACCAGGCACATGAAATTGAGGTATTTAAAGGACTCGTGGAACTTGAGGAGATTGTTGGCATCAGGATCCAGAGATTTGATGAGTCCCATGGCTTTGGCCTCATCCATGCCGGCATCCATGTCATCCACCACTTTGATGGCAAAACATTCGTTGCTTCCCAGCTTGGAACATTTTACCACTTTGCCAAAAGCACCTTCTCCCAGGAATTCCCCAACTTCATAAATTCCCAGCTTTCCCATCAGATAGTGTCCCGTTCTCGGTTCACTCATTGTAGCTGGTTTAGACGTTGTGAAGTTTAATTGATAAATAAAGAAGAACCTTTGTTCTTTAACAGCAGTTAAGCTCAGTTGTCTTCAGGAAGTTCACTGTGTCTCTGTGAAGATCTCAAAGAAGATTCCTCAGCTGTTTTCTGCGTCTATATTTACTATTTCTGCAGGCAATATTTTAATGATGTCAAATGATGCTAAACACCATGTCACATGATGTCACATGTATCACGTGACTTGACACATGTGACACTTAATGTGTCATGTCACATGATGTCATATAATGTTTAGCATCATATGAAATTTCTGAGGGAAGACTTCAAGACATTGCATCGTTGTCGTCTCTCAGAAATGACATCATGTCACATGACAGGTTGTTAACTGACTGCATAGATCATGCATAGATCACGTGATTAGCAAGGTTTGTGATTGGTGTAAAACATGCATGGGCTTAAAGAACCAACAATCCTGACAGCTATTTCAATAAAATCATTTAAACACTGTTTTTTAGAAGTTCAAATGTTGACATAAATGATTAAAAGAAATGATAAACATGGATGTGTTTATCATTCTGTCCATTTATCCATCCATGGAAACGTTTAGAGTCGTTATCTAAGAGTCTCTTTTTAAGTTTCTTTTTCTTTTCGTTCCTTTTATTTTTTTTAACGGGAGGTAAATTCAACTTCTTTAAACAGTTTCTGGGGTAACAATAATGCATAACATAACAAGATCGCTTTATTTTTTGTGCACGTGAGCACACACACACAGAGTATCACGCGCACACACAAACACTGCGCAGCAGGCACGTGAGGAGCGGGGGATCTGTCCAACAGAATAGAGTTAATCGGTACCATGGAGCAACTCAGACTGGCAGCAAAACAAGGGAGTAAAACAACTTTAATGATAAGAATGATTTCCCTGGGAAAATCTAAAAACATTTTATGTAAATAAAGGTCGTCAGCCTGACCCGGAAGTAAACAATCCGGCAGCGTTAGCATTAGCAGGCCCTGTGCGGGTGCTGCGTGTTTTTAATCGTTGGTTTGTCGGGTTTTAGCTGAAAAAAACTATAGATACGTGGTTCGTGTCGGAACTATATGGTATTTTTTATGTGTGGAAACGTGTTAAATGTAAATATAACGTGGCTGTGATTCATGTGAGAGCAGCAGATGATCGGAGCTGCAGCGTTAGAGCTCAGCATCATCGGAGCAGCTGCAGCAACCATGTCTGCACTTCAGCATCTTAGAGTCCGTCAGAGAACAACTTTCTGCTGCTGAAGGAAGGAACCATCGTCCAGAACGAGGAGGAGCTCTGTCGTCAGCGCAGACTGCTGGATTATATCAGCTGGAACCCGCAGCTTCAGCTCTATAAGGTATGTGTTCACTGTGTTCTGCTTCCAGAGAGATTTAAGCTTTAAAGTCTCTTTTACGGGGACAAAAAAAAAAAAAAAAGCTGTTCATCAATCTTGAATTCAACATAAAGGCTTTTTCTGAACTGCTTCTTTTGCTCTCTGGACCATTAAAGCTTTATAAAAACATCTAAACAAGACGGATGCAACCACTTTTATAGAGCAAGGGTTTATCATGCATGCTTTAACGCTGGAGTTTAATAGAGCCCATAATATTGCAATATGACGCTAAGTTTTGTGGTAGGGGGGGTCACAACTCACTTTTCTCTGTTTTTGCCCCTTCATTCAGTATTGAAACGTCGTTAAAGGGCCTGTTAAATCGACTTTTTTCAGCTTTAAAGTTTACTATAATGTTATTTCTACACTAAAAACGGCCCCAAAGGGGTATTTTGATCCACATTTCTGAGCATTCCTCTAAAAACCCTGCATTCTGAGCACCCGCCCCTCTAAATCCATGAAAAGCTGTGGGTTCTCACATTTTGTCATAGATAAGTGAGGAACTGCCCCTTCCATGAACAGTCTGCGCTGCCAGCTCCGCCCCCCCTTAGGGATAATAGCCACACCCACTTTTTTGTGGGGCTAGTGCAGGGGTCGGGAACCTATGGCTCGCGAGCCACATATGGCTCTTTTGATGGTCACGTATGGCTCGCAGACAAATCTTTATTTATACCATTTTTTTTCATTAGACCAGTCCTTCTCGTGCGCGATGCGATGCCAGAGGGGCGCGCAGTAGTAGCGGTGCTTGGAGAGAAAAACCTGCGCCAGCACTCAGTTTACTATTATCTACTATTTCACAGAGTTTATTCCAGCAGGAAACCTATTAATTGCCGTGCCTAAACCTGCGCGCTCCCGTCTCTGAGAAAGAGCGCGCAGATACGGGGACGGGATGTGAGGAAGAAAGCAGAGGGTGGGGGTGCCCCCCACCCTCTGCTTTCTTCCTCACAGGCAGCAGGTGAATCGCACAGGGATTGTAAAAACGTGAAACCCGCTGCCCGTCACTCACTGCAGTGTGTGAGTGTGTGTTTGTCTCCAGGTCTGCATGTGAGTCTTTGTCACATCTACAGAACATTCAGACCTACGATCACGTTTAAAGTCTCAACGCCTGCATGAAGCAGAAACTCACCACGGATCAACCAGACTAGACCATCAGCAAAACCACCACGAGAAATACTCAGCATTTATTAGCAACAGCATAACCATGTTATTAAAAAGAATCCCCAGACTTATTGTACTTTAAAAATGTTGAAATTACATCAAATGCTCACATTCGCTTGTATATTTAGTTTTAAACATATTATCGCGCCGCGGACTGAGTTGGGTCCGCTGTTGGGACGCGTTAAAAGTTCTGGAGTTCATCAAACGCATCAAGCAGAGATCTGATTGGCTCTCAGTTCTGTCACTCAGCCTGTTGTTAGGTAGGGCTGGGAATCACTGGGTACCTCACGATACGATAACGATACTTTGCTCACGATAACGATACTATCACGATATGGCGATAATGCGATAATCGATATATCTCGTCTCTAACAACTCACGATATATCAAACTTTAAGAAAGAAGAACTTTTAAAAACAGCTTTTTGGAAAATATTTCCCCATTTATTTTTTATTTTTTAAACACCATGATAATAAACAACTTGTGTCCTATTTGGTGTAATGAATAACAGACTTTTGTGTAACATTGCTGAAATCAGTAATACTCTGTCTTTGACAAACAATGACAATTTTCATTTGGAAATATCTGTAAAATTCAGTTTAAACAATAGTGAACATGAACAGCAGTGCCATTATTTAGTACAAAACTGCTGTAAACAGGATAAAAAATGAATGAGTCAAGTAGCTGCCAGACACATTGGTATTAACTTTTGAAAAACAAAACCATAGCCATTGCTTAATTGAAAAATTAGCTGTAAATCAGATATTAATTCTGTGAACAAATTATATTGTCTTTGTTAAAAAATAAATGACACCATTTAGTGCAAATGTGGTGTAAAAAAAAATATGATTCTCACAGAAAAATAAAAATCAAGTAGCTAGGACCTTTCCTTTAAGTTATTTAAGACATAAACTGCTTTCAAAATAAATAACCAGGGATAAAATACATAAAAAACTTAAAGGGCATCTAAAAGTTAACGTCTTTGTGAACAACACGTTTGGGGAAAAGCTGCATGTGATGTATGTTTATGTTCATGTTTTTCTGGAGAACCACAGGCTTTTTAGCGTCAGAGGAGAAGGGGGGTCTGAGAGCAGGGATGCCTCTCTTTCTTCCGTTTCCATCTCAGCTGTAGCTCTGGTCTGGACGTACAGTACAGGGATCCTTTTTTCAGTATTTCTGAGAGGGAATGTCAAAGCGTGGCTCTACTGCATTCAATAAAAACCCAAATCCCTCGTTCTCCACCGCGCTGCAGGGACCGTTTTCCGTTTGTTATTGCCGCTGCTCTGTCTCTCAGAAGATGGCGGTAGCTTCATCTGGAAAAAGGTATCCGCGCCGGGCTGTGACGGCTTCAGGCAGCAGCAGCCACAGCTTTCTTACACAACTCCGGGTGATGCAGCTTCAATGCTGCCGGCGCGTCTTTTAACTAACTGCCGTCGCCTCTCATTGTTTTCCCGCTCCGCCATCTTTGTTTGAATGGGTGTTCTTCTTCGCCAATCTCGCAACGAGCGCCCCCTATCGACCCTCCAAGGAATTGTCTTACCAAAGGATGGTTAATATAACGTTTTACAGGGTTTTTAAACGTAAATAAAAGGTCGATACTTGATGAAGACGTATCGATAATCGATCGCGGGACTAAATATCGCAATATATCACCATATCGATATTTTGGCACACCCCTATTGTTAGGTAGTTTGGACCAATGGGGTTCAGCTATGGGCTGAATAAGGGAAATGGGAGGACTGGAGCGGGAGCTGAGGAATATAAAGTTGAGAGAAGCGCTCTCGTCTCAGCGGGAGAGATTCAGGAGTTACTGTATTAATTTTACGGCGTTTGTTCCGGTCTGCAGTAACCAGAATAAAGAACCTTAAAAGAGGTTAAGTCTTCGTGCCTCAGTGTGGGAAAGGGACGCTACATTATTGTATGGCTCTTTGGAAATGACATTTATAAATATGTGGCGTTTATGGCTCTCTCGGCCAAAAAGGTTCCCGACCCCTGGGCTAGTGCTTTCATTTTGGATGCACATCCATTTTATGCAAAAGTCTGTTTTTTGTTTTCAAATCTCAGACTTGCTGCCAAGGCCAACTCCAGGTTGATGTCATGAAATGGGCGGCACCCACACGGAGAGAAAGGCGGAGCCTCAGAGGTCGAGTTTTAACACTTAGAGAAAATAACTCCGCAAAAAATAATTCTTTAGTGCCAAAAGGTAATATATTATCATAGATGTGGATATAGTTTACGCTGAAAGGCTTAAGTAAAGCATGATATAGGCCAGGGGTCGGCAACCTGCGGCTCTTTCCTGTCTGTGCTGCGGCGCTATGGTTTTGTAAAATAACTCTCATGTTCTTAGATTGTTGTGCTGCCTTTAACACCGTCAGGTAGAGCGAGCAGGGAGGAGGAAAAGAGCGGCGTGAGCACGCCAAGGGGGCGTGTCTGCAGCTGTGAACGCCCACCAGAGTCTGTTATGGGATGGAAAGTTCTCCTAACGTGGGGAAAAAAACTTGGAGCTGCAGAGGATGTGAACAGGTAGAGAGGCAGGGGGGGCAGGGCTTAGACTTACCGCTGATGATTCTAGACCAGGGGTCGGCAACCCAAAATGTTGAAAGAGCCAAATTGGATGAAAAAAAACAAAAAACAAATATGTCTGGAGCCGCAAAATATTAAAAGCCCTATTTAAGCCTTATAATGAAGGCAACACATGCAATATGTATCTATATTAGCTATATTAGCCTGCTATCAAAAGGACTAAGTTGCTACAAATACATAATGAGCATTAATGATTAAATGTTTATTTGCCCTGCAGTCCATTCTGCAGGGAACGACGCGTCACGTGACTGCTCTGTTGTGCAAGTTTAACTTCATTACAATATCAATGTACTATGTTTCATTGCTTTGATAAAATTAAATAAATGTAATAAAGAAATCCGATTTTTTTATGTCATTTTTATTTTGAGGATTCAAACAAAACAATCAAATGGACCGTGCCCCATGACAGTCAGCTGCGCTCTAATGACAGAACAGCTTCAAGCATTTGCAACGCCTGCAGACTTTCATTCAGCTCGTTCAGGTGGCCTGTCAGTCATATTCACCAGAAAGTGCAGCTTTTCCAGCCACTCAGCATCTTCCAGTTGCGGGTAGTTCAACTCAGGTCTTTGCTTTTCAGGAATATTTTCACGTGTTCTAAACGGATGACAAAGTGACGCAAAACATCCCCCCTGGACAGCCATCAGACTTTGTTGTGTGCAGGAGATCAGAATATTAGCTTTCAACTTCATCAAACAATGCACGGAACTGACGGCGGTTCCATTTACATCAGCCACCTGTTTAGCGGTCCGCTGAAAGTTAAAAAAAAAAAAGTCCTGCTGGTAGAAACGTGTGTCATAAGCTATGACACAAATCTCCAGTGACAGAAATGTTGAAATTTAATATTGTAACGACCCAGCCGGACCGTCACCTAAGCGGGGTAGCAGCAGCCAAACCCCTCACCAAGAGGCTTCATTGAAGTATTGTCCATGCCTCATTCGCCACACAACCACGGACAGTCTCAGTGACAAATTAATAGCAAGAGAGGAAAAATCTCCTGTTAAGTAACAAGCCCGTTTATTCCAGCACACACAAACAGCCCAAACAGCATGGAGGTCACTTCAGTTCACAACACTCTTACTGAAGATTTTACCCCAAAACTTCCCACTTCCCATGAACCTTAGGGGCTGAAGGCGGGGCTAACTGTCATGTGCATTTTAGGTCTGTTAGCAGCAGGGGATTGTGGGTAGCAGTCCCCTGATCTAATTAGGAATCAGCATGAGCATTTCTGTTTGCCCACGTTTCTTTTCAAATGGCAGTTTTGTTGTTCCACCTTAGTTTATTCTTCCTGTTATGTTTGTTTCTTTTTGTTGTACCATGAGTGTGGAAGGGGGAGAGGTTGATGACTACTGTGCAATGTTCAATGTGTTCAAAAGAAACAGGGCTTGTAATGCTGGAAAGGAGACTGTGCTCTCAGCTTCCCTTTCTACCTTGTCCTCCTCTGCGAATCTCTGCGGAGTCGCGCGATGTCAGGGACACGGACTGTTCTCCAGCGCAGCCAGTTGATTGACAGCTCAACTTAACTGGTTCTCCTCAGTGCAAGTGACATACCTGCTGGGCGTTACAATTTTAATTCTGCACACTCTTACAGCATTGGAAAAACGTTAAGAATATTTGTGTCTTATTTTTCCTCCTTCAGAAACCATATTAAAGAAAAAATATATTTCTCTCTCCCATCATTTTACATTTTCAAACATTTTTGAAAATGCTCCAGGGAGCCACTAGGGCAGCGCAAAAGAGCCGCACGTGGCTCCGGAGCCGCGGGTTGCCGACCCCCGGCCTAGGCGATCAAATCAGAGTTATCTAGCCATACATTTTAGAGCCAGCTCAGACGAGGAAATGAAAATGCACACAGATCTATTTGTCTGCAAGCGAAGGATTTAGAATTGGAGCAGTAAAAGCTAAACTTTAGCCCACACATAGTTCCGTCATGAGTCCGAGCTTTTTTAAACCGCATGTTCATCTGCTACTTATCCAACCCAACTTGATTAAAAAAAATACTCAGAAACAGAACAGTTTTAATCTTAAATTATTTTTTACATTTTTTCTATTATTAGGAAAAATGCTATAAGAACATGTTAAAAACATAATTTCCATTGGAGTCCTTAAAGATATTTTGAGGCTGTAAAGCTCCTCACTACACTATGCTGTCTTCACAACACATGACTTGATGTTGCTAGACAGAAAAGGCATTACAACACTCTTTATACATTTTTCTCAGACAGGCATGAACATTTTTATACTTTCCTCTCTTTTTAAACTCATACTTCAAACCTTTATAGAGAAACAAGTCCAGTATTATAATGAAAGAATAAAAAACCAGATCTACTCGCGATTAAAGATTCATGAAGATTCAGAGAGCACTTAAGGTCACCAACTAATCAGGGCGCAAAACAGGGTGTGCTGATTGAGAGGGGGAAAAAAAAAAGCTGCATCATAATTGCACTAAAAAGATCACTGAGACAGGGAAAGATGAATTGCAAAGTAGAAAGGGAACACTCTATTCTGTTGTATTCAACAGGGATTTTTAGAGGGCTTCAGATAGGGGCACAGACTGCAGAAGGGTGGAATAAAATATCTCGTTCTATGTGGGTTGAACTCATGGCCAGACTGAAAGGGGGAAAAAAAACAAAGCCTTTGATGTTGTTCAGCGGGCCGGGCCAAATATGGAGATGGGCCGTAGTTTGGGGATCGCTGCTCTAGAGCTGTGTTTTTCAACCTTTTTTGAGCTACGGGCACACTTCTGTCATTGAAAAAAATCCAGCGCCACACCACCCACTGATAAAGTGGGAAAAAAACCCAATTATATGCGCACAGCATCATCCACCACAGGAACGAGGTCTCTTGATAAAGATTTAGCTACGAGGGCTTCGTGGTGTAAAAACAGTGCGTAATGATCACATCTGGGTTTTTTTCCTTCACTCTGCTTTCAAAGCCTTTGGTGCGCCCGACCATGGCTGCAGCGCCATCAGTGCAGACACTTGGGCAGTTTTCCCACTTAAGTCCTCCTTTTTCCCCCGAAAAATTCAATTTCCAGTTGTTTTTTCTGGCAAAGCCTTGCAAGATAGAAAGTTCTCTCTGATTATGTCTCCATCCACAAAACGCACATTGGCCAAAAGTTGATGTCCACTTATATCAGTAGACTCATCAATTTGCAACGCAGATTTATTACTGAGAAGGATCTTGTCCAAAACCACACTTTCGATGTCTGCAGACATCTCATTAATACGTCTGGAAATCTTGTTATTGGAAAGAGGGACTTGGACTATTTCTTTAGCCGCTCCAGGTCAGAGCATCTCATTTACAATGGCTTTGCAAGCAGGAAGTATTAACTGCTCTGCCACAGTGTGGGACCTTTTGGATTTGGCCACAAGTTCAGCAACATGGTAGCTAGCTTTAAGGGCTCTCTCATTTACCTTTGCAGTTTTTCTCATGAAAGTTGCCTTTTTTATCTGTGTGTTCAGGCGAACAAAAATATTCCACATTTTAGTTTTGAAGTGAAGGGTGTTTCGTTTGGAGATGGCAGTTAACTGTACTTGGGACCATAGCCTTGTTGGAGAGCTTTTCACCACATACCAAGCACAACGGAGTCGGTGCCGTTGCATCACCGGTAAAAGTAAATGAAAGATAGCTTTCGTTGTATTGCCTCCTGCCAAAAACTTTCCTGGACGTCACTTTGCTTCTTTGCTTTGCTTTGCTTTCTTTTGACCTTCACTCATACTAGGGCCATCATCTGGGTCCGGATTTTGTCCAGGGTCCAGTTCAGAGCCAGAATTTTTCCTCTTCAAAAACGTATCCATCACTTTCTCCGTTGTCCTCTCATTTACAATGTCACCGCCAACGCCACCTGCTGCTGCATGCATGCTTTACTAGTTCGCTTGACTCCAAGCACAAAGCAATTAGTTATCTGCTGCTGCCACCTACTGCTATAGAAGAGTACTGAAGAGTAATGTATATTCTGGCAGGCGCTAGACTGCACAGGCACACAAATTGATAATTTCCCACGCCACACTTGACAATATCTTGCGTTACACACAGTGGTTGAAAAACACTTCTCTAGAGCCCTGAGACTGGATGTTGGAGTTGTAGATTCGGACACCACACAAAATAGTGCACAAAGTATTGAGGAAAGTTGGACACAGACCAACTCTCTCATTTTCTGTCAAAGTTCCTAATCTCAAAATTCTTCTTTTAAGTCCTTATTTCTTGACTTTTCCTTTTCACTGCTGAAAGAACACACCTTCCTCCTCTCCTTCCTACATCAGCAGTCACAGTTACCCCGTCACCCTGAAGGTCAACAGCACCAGTGATGGTTGGAGTAAACCCAGACTTTGACCGATCTGATTCTGCAGTTATATTTGTAATGAAGGGATTTGATTTTGCTCCAGTTTGAAATCACATGACCTGATGTGCATAACCCTCAGCATTTACTGTACACAGACCTAAAACCCACATCAGAAGCACCTTTTTTGTGATTGCATTCTTCTAGGCTCTTCTATATTTGGATTTTTGGTTTTCTTTTTTCATTCTTTTTTTCGCCTGGAAGTTTGACAAAATGAGGCCTGAAAGACAAATGTTGAACTTTTATTGATGAGTGATTTCAATTATTTTTGCTACACGATAACCGAAAGCTTCTTGAACCCAGGAACAGACTTTTTCTTGTGTTTTGTCTTCACGCAGATCTCTCCCAGCATTCTATGATGAATCAGGAGAGGATACCCAAAGAGGAGCGGGCAGTACTAGAACCTCATCAGATTAAGCAGGAGATGGATGGACCAGAATATCTTCAGATTAAATGGGAGCAAGATAAACCACCACCTCCACATGTTAAGGAGAGCCAGGATGGACCTGAACCACCTCAGATTAAAGAGGAGCAGGGTGAACTAGAAGATCGACATATGAAGGAGGAGATGGATAAACTAGAAGATCCTCAGATTAAAGAGGAGCAGGATGAACTAGAAGATCGACATATTAAGGAGGAGATGGAGGAATTAGAAGATCATCAGATTAAGGAGGAAAATGAGGAACTCAGCATCAGTCAGGATGAAGAGCAGTTTGAGACTGATATCTTGATGGATTCTCTTACCTATGAGGAGAATGATCTCAGTGAAGAAGAGCTGAACAGTCAGCAGAGCTTTAGTGATAGTCAGGATGAAGAGGGAAACCAACATGAATCAAGATCAGCTACAGATGGAGAGACAGACCAGCAGAAGAAAGCCAAACGGACCCAAAAAGAAACCAAACTTCCCCGTGGAAGAGCTGGACAAAGTTCTAGTAGCTCTTGTAGTACGTCTGCCCACCTGACAAGTAACTCTGAAGACAAACCTTTCACCTGTGAGGAATGTTGTAAAAGCTTTAGACGACTGTGTCACCTTCAAACCCACAGGAGAATCCACACGGGAGAGAAGCCTTTTTTCTGTAAAGAATGTTTCAAATGTTTCCGAGACTCGTCTACTCTGAGAAGACACATGAGGACCCACACAGGAGAGAGGCCTTTCTTCTGTCTCCAGTGTCATCAGAGTTTCAGTCAAATATCTATTCTGAGGACCCACGTGAGAACCCACACGGGTGAGAAGCCTTTCGCGTGTCAAGAATGCGATAAAAGTTTCAATGAGAAATCCAGCCTGAGAAAGCACATGACGACCCACACAGGAGAGAAGCCCTTTGCGTGTCAAGACTGCGACCAGAAGTTTTCTCGGAAGTCTGTCCTCAGGACACACATGAGGATTCACACGGGCGAGAAGCCTTTCGCGTGTAAGGAGTGTAACAAACTTTTTAGGGAAACGTCTTACCTTAGGAAGCACATGAGAACCCACACCGGAGAGAAGCCCTTTGCGTGTCAAGACTGCGACCAGAGGTTTTCTCGAAGGTCTGTTCTCAAGGCACACGTGAGGATTCACACCGGAGAGAAGCCTTTTGCATGTAAGGAGTGTAATAAGCTATTTAGGGAAAGATCTTCCCTCAGGAAGCACATGATGACCCACAGCAGATTACTTCTGTAGTGACCGCTGCAGGGTTGAAATGGGTGCAGGGCTTCCTGTCACCTCAATTGTTGGGTGGAGGTCATTGATTTGTGGCATCTCTGCTTGGAGTTCCAGAACTATCTAGAATTCTGAATGACTTGGATTTGTCACCAAGGTCACTTTAATGTTCAGAATTTCCTTAAATAAGTAAAAAATAAAAAGCACTTCATGTTCTGCTACAATTAAAATCAAGTGTTCTTAAACAGCTGAGCTGGCTAACAGATTATATTGTTCTTGTTGTGGCCTGGTTTCCAAGTAACATTTTTTTTAAGAACAACTAAATAATTCAAAATTTGGTCAACTTTTCTGTACATTTTTGAAAATATGACAAAAAGAAACATTTATTTTTCGTATTGTCAGTTTCCAGTTTATTTCATTAACTAATGTATCTGATGCTAAAAAGACTAGCATGTCCGTTAAGGCCAGATCATACTTCGCAGCGAACGGCCTTCGCATCAATTGTATCCACAATCGCGCGATCTAGTTCATACTGATGTTTGCTGGCTTTGCTTGCGACCGTCCCCAATAACTGCGATGAACGTCTGAAGAACTCTGCCTGAAAATCAAGTCTCCGATTGTAAAGTCTCAACAAGCGCAGAGCTCTCTGCCCCTGCTGTTGTTGGATTGAATGTTCATCCATATGGGATCAGTTTGATCTTGAGGAAGGAACTTTCCTTGGATGGACAGTGAAGAGGAAACATCTGCAGAGCTTTGTGGAAAAAGAAAAGATCTGTCGTGAAGGAAGCTAACATTAGAAATGAAGACGATGGAAAGAAACATTTAAACATGAGCTCTTCTGCTGAAGTGAATGGACTAAAGCTCAGAAGAAGAAGCCAGCCTTCAGCATGAAGATGGTCAGCATGCAGCAAGAGAACATCAGCCTCTTGGCTGCAGTTTAGTGTCAACACAACTTTGTCATGATATTGATCTGAACACAACTGAAACGTGGAGTCTGGCCTCAGAGTCTGCAGTCTGGACTCTCCAGAAAACCACACAGATGAAGAAATCCTGAATCCTGCAGGTTGTTCTTGCTCAGGTCCAGTTCTGTCAGGTTGGACAGGTTTTTTTCAGAACTTCACAGCTGATCTCTGACAAGCTTGCATTTCTCCAACCTGAAATCAGACAGAAAAATGTGTCCAGGAGCAGTGATGCAGCTGGAGGTCCAGGAACTTGGTAAATTCAGTCAGGTGGGATCTGCCCTGATGAAAGACTGACAGATTACATCTTTAGATTATTAAGAAATCATGGCAACTTCTAAATAAAAGGCATTACGCCTTGTGGTGTCACCATTTTGCAATTTTATTTATTTTTTACCCCAAAACATGATAGCAAATTAAGATAGAAAAGATTTTTAATTACTTTAATGAAGATATGTATCCTGGTAAGTACTGGCAACCCCTTGCACTCAGTCTTTTCTTACCAGAGAAGTTCTCTTAGCAACAGATTCTGCTCACTACCTTGCTCGACTGAAAGATTAAAAAAAGTCCTTTGCACTCAGGGCCATAGGACCGTTTAATACTAAAGGTGCGGGGGGGGAGCCCTCTGAATTGTATAACTTGTCCTGTTTCTCTGTGATGTTTCTAGTTCATTTTTTAAATACTCTATTTGTGTTTGTCTATTTTTGTGTGTTTGTGCCAAATGTATTATATGGGTTATAAGCAATGGTTTTTCAATGTTTTTTTTAATCTAGTGTGTAATTTTGATGTAATATTCAAATGAAGCAATGGACAGTCATGCAATTTCCCTCGAGATCAATAAAGCATCTATTACAAAAAACATTTCCAATCTGTATATTGAACAGAGAGTTTTAAAATAAGTTCATTTGAATTATGGAACCAAAATATAATAATATGATTTTTGCTTTTTATTGAAACCTTTGATTCAGAAATTGTATTTCTTCCTCTTCCATCCTTAATTGTAAAACACATGTTTCAAATTAAATGATCACATTGCAAAGATAAATTTTAGTCAGATATCAAGAAAACTTTCATAAGAACATCTCCCATTTTAATGGATTTTAGACAAAATCAAGTGTTCAAATAAAGTTTTAACTCCCTGCAGAGAATGAAGGGTTAATAAAACAAACTTGCTGATTTTTGAAAACTTGAAAAGAGACAATTGAGAATTTTCCAACAGCAGGGAATATTAGACAGGACCCCTTCACCTGCAAAAATAGTGTTAAAGGAAAAATACCCAGTTAGTCAAAAATAAAAAAATAAAAGGATGCCAGCTTCAACCTTGTAGAGGTCGGTATTTGAAAATATTGTTTGATATTAATCTGGTTCGTGCCCCAAAAACGAGTTTTGGAACTCTGATTTACAAGAGGATGTGGTGACAACAAAATTGTTAAAAAAATAAATAAAACGGGATCACAAACAGTAAGAGGGCAGGGTTAGACAAAAGTTAGAGGTGAGCTCGGTACCATTCCAGGTAAGCTGACAATATGGCAGGGTGATGATGTAGGATCCAGCGTTGATGAGTTGCAGGTGTGTAAAGACAACCAACCATCGTCCTGAACACCTGTAGAGACAGAATGGTAGCAGTGGTCAGGAGAGGTAGTCCAAGGTGCATATATATTTGCTTTATATAATACATCTTGTGCGTATAAGCCACTATGAATTTCTTAAAGTGGAAAAAATAATAAAAAAAAATAAATAAAAATATTCGATTTTAAGACATTCAATGCTTTTTTTTTTCTTAAGGTTTTCCAAAACTAATCTCTCCCTCTCAGCAGTGACGCCCAACAGCACCTCCATTATGGAGGTCTTTCCAAATTCTGATCCCAAATCACAGCAATAGCCTGCTATTACCTCCATTACTCTATCCTCTCTTTGTGTGCATAGGAGCTGTTTTGGATTTAAGATGGTATTAATTTCAAGTTGTGTATGTGCAAGTTGTGTTTGTCAAATTTTTATATCTAAGTGTGTATATGAAAACACAATTGTATATACAGATACAGACAAAATGTAATGTATGAGTTACAAATCAACTCCAAAGTTCCACACAAAGTGGCATCCACAAGTTACAAATCAAGAATTACGCAAACACAAATCCAGTTAACCAATTTTCTCTCCATAGGAATAAAAAGGATATTTAATTTTATTAAAATGTAAATTTATGAAATAGCAAATAACCCCTAAATCTCATCCCACCCCTTTTAAAAATTGTTTGTCCAAATCTCGTAGTGAAGATGTAAAAACATCACATCTGTATTTTGTAAAATAAAATAAGTTTTATGGTTTGTCTTGTACCAAAAATATAATAAAGGCTAAACACTAAAAGCTATGTAAGCTTTTTTTTTAAACAGCATTGCATGTTCATGAAGCCCAGGATAATATGTTTTTTTATTTATATTATTTTTTTTTTATCCTTAGTGAGTTTTTGTACTTTGTACATATAAGCTATAGATTAAACCTCTGGTTTTATCTGCTCCTGAGTCATCACGGTTTGAATAAAGAAATGCTCAGAAATCTACTTTTATCTTAAATTCTTTTACACGTGTTCTCCATCATGAGAAAAATTCTACAATAATGTTAAAAACACCAACAGCACAATAAAAAAAAGGATTTTCATTGGAATGGGACTTTAAGGATGTAAATCTATACATAAATCAGTGTCACCTTCCTTTAACAGAAAAGCACTCCAAACAAATCATAATATTTTTTATAATTAACTTTCCTGTCTGTTTGTGTCATTATTTTAATATTGCATGCACTACATGTGTTAACCTGTTGCACTTTGTTCAACAATTGGCAAAACAAATCTTCACAAACAAAACAAAGTTCACTTCTAGAAAAGTGATCTGTCGTAATCACTGTTTAGGTGACGTCACATCCGTTCCCTGGTCTCGTAAACCCCCAGCTTTTTGCTTTTTTGACTTATCATAATCTCTAGTTTTCTAAACTAGGGCGTTGATTTTTTTTAACATGTTTTTTCTTTTCTTTTTCTAAGTTTTAAATGAAGTCAAAGCCTTTGTACACAGTTTGTGTAAATAAACTTCGTGACCCCTGACCCGGAAGTAAACAGTCAGGTAGCATCACCCTTAGCTAACGCTAAGACAAGAGTCAAGCTTGTTTTCTAGGTAGTTTGTCGGATTTTTGCTGAATGAAAATGAAAGATACGTGGTTCGTGTAAGAACTTGAGTTTTTTAAGTGTCTTAGATGTGTGGAAACGTGTTACATGTAAAAACTAACGTGGCTGTGATTATTAGAGCAGCAGATTATCGGAGCTGCAGAGCATCGGAGCAGCTCCCTGCAGCAACCATGTCTGCACTTGAGCATCTGAGAGTCCGTCAGCGACGAACTTTCTGCTGCTGAAGAAATCTTCCGACTCTGTGAAGGAACCATCGTCCAGTACGAGGAGGAGCTCTGTCGTCAGCGCAGACTGCTGGATATCAGCTGGAACCCACATCATCAGCTCCACCACATAGGTATTTTTTAAATAAACTTTATCAGCAAATATTGCACTTACAAAATACTAAACATTAACACACCATGTGCAATATATATATTGTAATGCGGTGATTTGATTTGGCCTCAGTTTGAAGTCACAAGACATATGAGAAGCACCTTTTTCTGATCCCATCCCTATATGGTCTTCTATGGGTTTTTTTATTTCTTGGTTGGACATTTGACAAAATGAGGCCTGAAAGACAAATGATTAACTTTTAATGATCTATTCCCCCCAAAAAAGCTTCTTGTTTTTCAGAAAATCAGCATTTAAGGCTAAAGGTGTTTGTGCTACACAATAACAGAAAGCTCTTTTAATGCTTTTTCTTCTGTTTTTTGTTTTTCCATTTTTTTTGTTCTTGCAGATCTCTCGCAGCATTCTATGATGAATCAGGAGAGGACACCCAAAGAGGAGCAGGCAGTACTAGAACCTCGTCAGATTAAGAAGGAGATGGATGGACCCGAGCCGCCCCAGATTAAAGAGGAACTAGATGAACCAGAAGATCCAAATGTTAAGGAGGAGATGGAGGAATTAGAAGCTTCCGACATTAAGGAGGAACCAGAACCTGAAGAGATTAAGGAGGAACAAGAGGAGCTCAGCATCAGTCAGGATGAAGAGCAATTTGAGACCGATCCTTTGATGGATTCTCTTAATCATGAGGAAAATGAGCTAAGTGAAGAAGAGCTAAACAGTCAGCAGAGCTTTAGTGATAGTCAGGATGAAGATGAATCAGCATCCACAACAGATGGAGAGACAGACCCACAGAACAGAGATCAGGGTCATGTCCAAACCCTGGACAGCTCTCACGTGTCAGAAAGTCAGTGTGACTCTGTTGATAGTAAAAACGCAAAACAGACCCAAAAAGAAACCAAACTTCCTTGTGGAAGAGCTGGACAAAGTTCTAGTAGTTCTCGTAACGCGTCTGTCCATCTGAGAAGTAACTCTGGAGACAAACCTTTCACCTGTGAGGAATGTTGTAAAAGCTTTAGGCGACGGTGCCACCTTAAAACCCACAGGAGAATCCACACGGGAGAGAAGCCTTTTTTCTGTAAAGAATGTTTCAAATGTTTCCGAGAATCATCTAGTCTGAGAAGACACATGATGACCCACACAGGAGAGAGGCCTTTCTTCTGTCTCCAGTGTCATCAGAGTTTCAGCCAAATATCTAACTTGAGGACCCACGTGAGAACCCACACGGGTGAGAAGCCTTTCGCGTGTAAAGAGTGTGATAAGAGTTTCAGCGAGAAATCCAGCCTGAGAAAACACATGACGACCCACACGGGAGAGAAGCCCTTTGCGTGTCAAGACTGCGACCAGAGGTTCTCTCGGAAGTCTGTCCTCAGGACACACATGAGGATTCACACGGGCGAGAAGCCTTTCGCGTGTAAGGAGTGTAACAAACTTTTTAGGGAGAGATCCTACCTTAGGAAGCACATGACGACCCACCACAGATGACTCCTGCAGAGGCCGCTGTAGGGTTAGAGGGGGGCGGGGCTTCCTAAAACTTAACGAAGGGGGGAGGTTGTTGGTTTGCAAAAAAAACCAACTGGAAGAATAAAAGCTTTTTTTTAAACGGCGACTCTAACAGTTATATTAAAGCTTTAATCAAAGTTTTTATCTACAATTCTTAACACCTCTGGGTTAGAGCACCTTTTCTACCTGAAGTCCACAGAGCTGGATTCATAAACACATAAACACCAGGTTAAGTCCTGCTACATTTCAAATAAAATGTTCTTGAACGAACTGAGCTGGTAAACAGGTTCTATTGTTCTTGCGAAAATCTGGCTCCCAAGTTAGATTTTTGTAAAAAAAAAAAAAAAAGCTATCGAATCATTCAAAGCCTAATTTTGATTGGTCAACTTTTCTTTGTGCATTTTTATAAATATTTGTATCTTGATACTGAAAGGACTGCTATGTGTGTTACTATGAAGTTTTATCGTTGAATGAAAAAGCCTTTTAATTTATTGTAATCTGTGTACGTTTTGTCTAAATTAAGGACTAATGTATGAACTGGTTCCAGTGCAGCAGCTGTTCTTGTCTTTGGAACCCCTCAAGCCATGTTTGTTTGTTTTTTAATCTGTGTCTGATCATCTCTAACTGATTGCTAAAACAGTTAAAAAATATTTTGAATAAACACTTTGAGCAGATGGCAGCTGCCATTCTTCGCCTGTCATTTTAGTTCATTTTTTTTGCAATAAAAGCACCACATCATCTGCAAAAAGAAGCAACGATAGAGGTTTGAAGCACTCAAAGTAAAATACTGCAAAATGTCTCGTTTTTCCAAGTTGGATCAGGACATTTCTGAACTCGTGCCACTGGGACAGACCCAGCCTTCCACACAACTTCCACTTTCATTCAAAACAAGAGACTTCCTCTACTGTCCAGAAGTCTGACGATTCTCTTTGTGGAACTTTCCTCAGATGAGAAAGGAACTGAGGTGGAATGCTTCGCAGTTTGGGAGAAAGATTGTAAAGTTCAGAGATAATCAGGAGCCAGATGGTGAAGGGCTTGAAAGTAAAAAAAAAAGAAAATCAACCAGAATCGGCAACCCACTAAGCCCCAAAAACCAGACGGGTAACCAGCAGCCAAACTAAACATAGGCACCACAAGAAAAGGAGGTTTATCATATCAAAATCGGCTGCATTGTGACACTCAGATGCAGTTCTCCAACACAGCCAGTAGGTGTCTCACTTCTTTAAATGTAAAGCATCAATTCCACCATTCCTTATGTCAGTCAGTACATTAATGTCCTCTAGAAAACATGGTTGGTATCCTTCCATTATTTTAAAAGATTCTATATTATATTTATTTTGTTTAAAACTATTAAACTGTAGCTTAAAGTTTTTGAACAATGTAAATTCAGAAAGAACAAACAAGAGGTCAAAAGAAAATATAAATGAAAACATTTTATTTTCTTAAATAAAACTAATAATAGAAATAAACATCTGCTCGCCATCTTCATTCATTCATCCTTGCAGCTGGAGAACATGATCGTCCAGATGTTTGTTTCTGCAGCTTTGACTGCTTTCTCTTTCCTTCTTGCTGATTCTGATTTAATCTTCTAGTTATTGGACAGCCTCCTCATTGACTGAGACTGATGAAGACTTCTCCTTATTTGTTTGACTGCGTTTTCCATCAAAGTGAGAGAATGAGAGTGTTCCATATCTTTCTGTTTTTCTCTCTGAATTGGAGTAATTGTGGTAGAGTGAGGGCTCGCTGTAGTTGTCGCATCTTTGTGCTTTGTCCAGGTTCTGCTTGCTGGGTCACTAAGTGTGTTAATTTGGATCAGAGCCGGTGGATCTTTTGTTGCATGGGAAGCTGTAGATCTGTGCTTGTCAATAAATGTTTGTTTTTTTTCCAGTTTTCAAAAGTAGAATTCATTCTTTCTGTTTTATGAGACTACCTAGCTCTACAGCAGGTGATGGCCCCTTGTCATTCCTTTGAGCTAAGGCTCAACAGGAAGAGCCACCAGGTGCTCACCTGTATCCCCCAACCCCTGGCCTGGCTTCAGGGTGGGGCTCCAATGACGCCAATCAAATCATGCCGCCACCGACTCATAAGGGGCATTTGATGATGTCAGAGAATCAGCCAAAGAGCTGCTGTCTGTGAGAGACACCAAAAATCCAAACACCTCCCTGATCTCCTTATGGCCATCTCGGGTGTCTTTTGGAAGACCTTTTTTTTCTTTTCCCCCACTGCTCTTCTTCCTCACAGATGTGGGCAGACAGACACAGAAGAATGAAGCTGCAGGAAGAATGAAGTCCCAACTGTCTTCAAGCAAACATGCTGTGGTCAGTTCTCTAACAGAAACCTGATCAGCAGATTTTTCAAATCGTCAGTGATGTCAGAATTCCACTTTTTCTTTCCAGCAGATCTAACATAAATGTTGCGAAATTAGAATCATAACCTACCCAAATTAGCAGCTTGGTACTTCTCCCCCTCTCTTATTTTTACTTCTAACCCCCCCCCCCCCCCCTCCGTTCTTTTCTCCTCTCTCTCTTCCCTCTGTAAAAAAATTAAAAATAATATGTATATATATATATAAAAATAATAATAAGCAAGTAATAATAAAAAAACAAAAACTAAAGAAGGGGTTTATGCAAATATACACCTTGGCTATCAGAGGATGCATAATCCCTTAATGTAATAGTAAAACCTACCCAACACAAAAGGCCTTCAGCTCTCATCTGTTTGCTCGGTTGTTGGACAAGACAAGTTCAACCATAAAGAAAAATCAGTGTAACACCTTGATCACAAACTATCTTTGCGTATGGTTTATTTCATCTGTAAAAAAAAAAAAAAAAAAAAAAGGAAAAAAACATTTTTTAAAATAAAATGAGTCCGTTTGCTGTTGAAATGGTCAATCTGTTGTGAGATGCTGCCATCTAGTGGCAGATTTACAGAAATAAACGAATCTAGATCCTGTTTTTTCCAACAGAATTAGCTCCTTCTGTATATTCAGTGGATTTATTTTCTTAACGCTATAGATTATAAAATATATTCATTTATTTTTCCGACAGAGATGAAAAAATCTGACAAACTTGATCAAATTTGTGTTTATTTCCCTTTTTACATTTGATAAAACCAAAGTGGGAGGAGTCATCTTTATAAAGTTCATCAGAATCATGGATCTTCCACTTAAACAGTTTTTTTTTCTTCTTTAAAGTGGAAGCTCTAGTGGTTTGAGTTTTGGTTCTATTTTCAGTTCCTGCAGCATTTTGATCATCAAAGTTCAGGAAGAAATCAAAATCCAAACTGTGCTGACTCAGCACAGATCAAAGGAGACACAGATGAATTCCTGGAATGAAGAAAACATCATGTGATCTGGAACTGAACTGTTCTTCAGAAGAACATATTCCCAGACTTCTCTCTCTCTCTGTGGCCACCTCCTTCAGATCCTAGAGTTCTCAGCCTCGTCTTCCTCAACAGAAGGTGTTTCAGTTTCATCCGGTTTGAGGGAGATCCTTAAAGTATTTCTTTCACGGCCCAGCAACATCCCCAGTCAGAGTCAACTCTTCACTGTGACTTTTCATGTGATCTCTGAGGTGAGATTTCTGGTAAAAGCTCCTTTCACACTGGTTACAAGGAAAAGGTCTGCGGTCCGAGTGCGTCCACATGTGGATATTAAGGTTGGAGCTTTGGCGGAAACGTTTTTCACAGACTACGCACCTGAAGGGCTTCTCTCCTGTGTGAGTCCTGGAGTGGGTCCGAAGGTGAGACCGGTGGCTAAAACATTTACCGCATTCGCCGCATTCAAAGGGCTTCTCTCCCGTGTGGGTTCGGATGTGGATCTTCAGATTCCCTTTCATCCCGAAGGTTTTGCCGCAGTGTTTGCAGGAGAACGGCCTCTCTCCTGTGTGCGTTCTCATGTGGACTCTGAGAGAGCAGATGTCTCTGTAACTCTTGTTGCACTCCTTACAGGACAGCGGTTTCCTGCCTATGTGAGACTTTTGGTGCATAAAGAAAAGACCTTTGCTTTCAAAGCTTTTGTTGCATTCATTACAGAAAAAAGGCTTCTGTTCGCTAACGGTCTGTGTGACCGAAACACTAGAACTCACCACAGACTGTTTACCTCCCTTTATTTGGGTTAGTTTGAGTCCCTCAACTAGAGGAGCAGGTGTTCTAGATTTATTCCCAACGCCAGAGTCCCCCCGACTCTCTGACGTGCGAGAGCTGCCCACGCTTTGGACTTCACTGTGGTCGTGTTCCTCATGAGTGGGAATCTCCATCGAGGCATCAGCGTTCTGCTTCAGATCAAGCTGCTCTTCCTCCCGATGGATGCAGAGCTCTTCCTGCTCCTCTTTAACCAGCTCAGGTTCTGGTTCCTCCTGCTCCTCTTTAATCTGTGGAGGTTCTGGATTCTCCTGCTGCTCAACAGAAGAACTCCTCTCCTGGTTCTGGCCATCTTCATCTCTTTTTCGATAATAGAGAGGAAGGTCTGCAGAGGCAAAGAAACAAAACAAAAACTATCATTTATGTGTGCTCAAGGGACAAAAATTGCATTATTGTGAAAGGTTTCTGGCTGTTACACCTTCTGGGATGTCAAAATAAAAGTCAATGTTGGTTATAAATCTAGCTGAAAGGGCTAAAAGATATTTTGGAAGCAGTTTTAAATCGTTTTTTTAAGATTTAAAAGGTCAAATTCCAGAAAAGAAATGTTGTGTTGTTATTATCATACTTATAGTATTAGTATATTAGTACTGCTGACAAAAAAGAACTTCAGTTTAAGATTACTAAATTAATCCTCTCAAAAACTACCCATAACACCGAGTTCCTAGGTATTTATTCTGACATTTCCTGAGAAATTCAGTTTTTCTATTTTATTTAACAACATATTTTCTTCAGTCTTTTTGACTTCCAGTCGGTATGTAATCTTGAAACTCAAAACCTGCCTTGAAGTCGACTAATCTAAGTAGCTTAACCAGAGCTCGGATGAAAAGAGAGACATCTTCAAGAAGTGGAGCAAATAAATGACCATCAGGCCTCTGTATTTTGGACCAGGATTAAAGGGAACCAGATTACCAAATCCCCTGATCCAAATCCACGGATCACAGTATTTTAAAACTTTGCTGGATCAGATCAAAATTGTTTAAATCTGCTCGGATGTGGGAAACCAGATCCAGAATAGGAATAGAATAGAATAGAATAGGAATAGGAAATAACTAGAATAGGAAATCTTTATGTTTTTTACTTGTCCTGTCCAACAAATGAGCAAACAGATTAGACTTGAAGGCCTTTAGTGTTAGAAAAGGTTTACTATTACCATAAGGGGGTTATGTATCCTCTGATAGCCATGCCGTATATTTGTTTTTTTTATAATTATTATTATTTTTAAATGTATTACATTTTATGCTTTAAATATTTACCTTTTTTTACAGAGGGAGAGAGAGGGTAAAATTGTGAAAAAAAAAGAAAAAAAAGGGGGGGGGGGGTAGAAGAACAAAAAAAGAGAGGGGGAGAAAGTAGGAGGATACAAGTACCTAGCTGCTCATTTGAGGAGGTTATGATTTTAACCTTCACAATATTTATGCTAGATCTGCTGGAAAGACAAATGTTACATCCAAGAGGGAAATTCTGACGTGAAAATTAGTGTCAGATGGGGGGCCCCTCCAGCACTGCGGAGCACGGGTAACCCCGGCGTCTGGGTTACCCTAGGCCACCGGGCAGGTGCAGTCAGCCGTACTGAACGGCAGCCATTGGAACCGCTGGGCACTGGAAACCGAGACACGGATGGAGCCAGGACCCAGAGGACCCAGGAAACGCCCACCAACCAGACGAGGTCTCGTCACTGCAGGCCAGAGCAGACCCTGGCGGCCCAAAGATCACGATGCAACCATAGCTCCACCCCTACCCCCCACACACTACACTTTCCTCACTATCCTTCATTTTAGTAGGGAAAAACAATGTTTGTTTACACAAGATGTGCATAAATTAAGTCAGGGTCGCAAAAAGTGGGTATGCAGAATATAGTCGCATGGGGCGCCGGGCTACAGAGGGTGCCAAACTGAAGTTTGAGAAATTATTTATAGTCCGTATCTTGTAAACTTAACAGCTTTTTGTGCTCATATAAATGATATGATCAGTAACAGAAGCACATCATAACTGATTGGGCGCCTCCGCCGCTCCTCCTTCACTCGGGTCACGTGCACCTCGAGAATGTGCCGTTGACTGTTTTCATTTGAGTCGTGTGGTCATCTAAAGATGGAAGGGCAAAAGAAAAAACTACCGGGGGTTTAAAACGAATGATGGAGAAGGACAAGGATGTAGTGAGAAGAAAGAAAAGTTTCTCTAAATGGTTGAGAGACAGCAGATATGTTATAGCAGTGATAAAAACAGGCTGGGAATCATTCAGGCTAAAGCTACTATGCTTAAAGGCTCAGGCGTGTCTTTCACCTGTACTATGCAGGATTTACAGTATCACTAATTATGATGAGAAAAATAAAGGAGCTTGTTTGTGTTGAGTCTGTTTCAGACAGACATTTATAATTTATTTAACTAGATGTATCAAAACCCTGAAAAGGTTTGTATCCTATGACTGTAACAGCACTAAATGGTGGGCTAGATGGTGTATTTGTTTCTTTTTATGTTAAAAGTTTAGATAATTTTTTTTTTTTTCAGTGACTATTTCATTTACAGCCTTTTGCTTTTAATATCACTTTAGCTGAACGACATTTTGGAGTTTAGCTGAACATTTGGAGATCTTTAAAGCCAATAAAGAAGTCTATTCTAATCTATCTGGTGTGTATCTATCACTGACTGATATCCAACAAAAATATTATTGTTTTTATTCTATTTTTACATATAGTTTCGTCCCTATATTCTTTTAAAATCTTCCTAATACAAAGTTGATCTCAAAGAGCTGTGAGGATGGAGAGAAAGACGAGAAAAGAGAGAAAGAATCAGGGCAGAAGGAGGAAAAAAACAGGTTGGTCTTATATTTGGTGGACGTTTAGGTCAAAGCCAGTTAAAGTCAGTCATTTTTAAATAGTATTCTTAATTTTTAAAAAAGTGCATAGCAAGATGTTTAATTTACTGTGTTTAAAACATTAAATAAGTCCTGCTTGGCCATATGATTTAGTGGAAATGAACAGAGGCAAGAGGCTGGTGACGGCATCTGATAGAAAAGAGAGCAGTGACGACTTCAGGGAGGAATAATTCAACCACTGGAGACACAAAACCTTAGATGCTCATTGTGGTTTGAGTTTCTGCTGACGAGTGCAGACATACAAGTTGTGACAAGTCAGTCCCAACAGAGAAGAATGAGGAGAGAGGTTCAGATGATGACGACAACGATCGGGAGAAAAAGAGACGATCAGCTGATGATGACGAGGGAGAAGAACAAAGAGGTGGAGAGAAGAGGGCTGGGGTAAGGTATTGCTTAGAAGATCTTTTTGAATGGCCCTCACCACACAAAGGTGGGGGCCCATTGAAGACAATAAATGGTTGAAAATGACCCCCAAAAATGTTCTGATGGGCCCCATTGAAGACAATAAATGGTTGAAAATGACCCCCAAAAATGTTCTGATGGGCCATATCCAAGATTAGATAAGAAGTAATGAGATTTTTACATTTAAACACAAAAGAAGTGTTGTGTGGGTGTGTAGTTGTCTTGACGAGGGGTGAATGGGGCGTATTTTATCATGTGTGTGTGTGTGGGGGGGGGGGGGGGTATAATGTGACACATACCCCTCTGAAACTGGGTAGTTTCGCCCCTGAATTACTTTTTTAATCGCGCATACCAAATTGTGTTTTTTTTATTGCTATTATGCTGTTGTTATGGCATTTCTTGTCTAGTCCATGTTTTATGGTACCTTTTGCTTGCCGTAGAGCGGTGCATGTGGTCAGCAGAGCAAGGTATTGCAAAAAAATACTGGAGTATGTGCAGAAAATATGTTTGCTTTCAGTTTCCAAAAGTTATTTTCCAAACTATGTATGTTTGAACGACTTTAGAGACATGAAAGCACCCAAATCCTGTAAAATAATGAATCAGCATCTGAGACATACGTATATCGTGGAGCTGAATCTGTGGTTTCCACGCGACATCCAGCAGTCTGCGCTGACGACAGAGCTCCTCCTCGTACTGGACGATGGTTCCTTCACAGAGTCGGAAGATTTCTTCAGCAGCAGCAGCTAGTCGCTCGCTGATCAACTCTCTCAGAGACTGAAGGGAAGACATGGTTCCTGCTCCGATCTTCAGCTCCAACTCCCACAAACACCGCCGTCCTCTTCACTGCAGCTCCGATCGATCATCTGCTAGTCTCACAATCACAGCAATCCACGTTGTCTTTCCGTTCAACACTTCTTTACTCATTTACGACACTTTAGAAAATGCTGAGAGTTCAAACACGAACCACGTATCGTCCTTTCTGTCCAAAAACCTCACAAACGTCCCAACAAAACACCACCGTCCTCTCAAAACAAGCTAACGCTGCTAACCTGCTAGCGAAGAGACACACCATTGGCTGGACAAAGTGGCCCCTCCCCCTGGTGTTTCAAACAGGAAGTAGCCGCTGATTATTTTTTTTTTATTTTATTTTTTTTATTGAAATATAATCAATACAAAGCTTTCGCAGACACAACCAAACAATGATACAAGGCACAGCTCTTCACAAAAACAAAGAACAAAAAAAGTATACATATATTAAAAAATATGTATAAAAAAAAACCTTCAGCATAAATTAAAATACAAGGGAAAACAACAATCTGGACCCTAGCTCAGTAACCATTCTGTAGCAGAATTACTAATGCCATCAATGAAAGGACTTGAGTTCTGAATACATTTCAACGAGGATAAATACAAGCTGACTTCATTAAAAAAAACTGATCTGATCAGTGATCTTTTTTGATCTGGGTGATCTATTTTTCCACTTTTTTCTTATGAATATGATATTTTCCAAAAAATCAGAAGGATGCTCACTAATTTTGTTGTCTCTTTTGGCAACATACTGTTATAAAACAAAATGTATTTTTCTGTGAATTGTATGATCTTAATTCTTTGATGAAGCCAATTAGAAACATCTTTGGATCACTGGACATGAAAAAACAGCTGTCTGGTTGTTTCTGGGGCTGTATGACAGAAATCACACAGATCAACCTCAAAGCCAAATCTACTCCTCAATGTCTTTGCCGATGGGTTGTAATTGTTTATAATTTTGAACTGCATTTCTTTAACTTTGGACTGGCCATTTCATGAATTTCCACAGCTGAGCACCTGATGTGACAGGTGTCTCAGTTATTTTACATTTCACTTTTCTATTAATGTCATGATATAATTTACCTTTAAGGTATTTGTTTAGGTATTTATTATCACATTTTTTTCACTAATTTTATGTCTCCTATTGCTAAATGTGGCAGTGTAACCCTTGTGCTATCCGAGGCACTTTAACGTTGGGAGTTGGGTCATCTAGACCCACTGTGCGCTGAACCTTTTTTCTTCAATGATTTGTGATCTTCACTGGTTCAGTGGATTACATGAACTTTTTCCACCTTTATCCACCTTTGTCATGGTAGGGAGAACACGTCAATGTAAGGGTGGGGTCATCTAAGATAGCACAAGGGTTCATTTGAACATTGGAAGACAATATTGTATTTTTTTATTAAATGTATTAAAGCAATTGGAATTGCTCTGCAGGTTTTCTGAAATTCCTTGGTTGAACATTCAATATCATATTTGTTGTTAAAGTCTCTTAACTGAAGAAATTCTCCATTTGAATCAAGATTATCACTCACAAAAAGAATATTGTGGTTAAACCAATTCTGATGAAACAGTCTTCCTGTTTGTGGTAATTACTCTGTTGTTCCACAGGGTGGTGCAGTGAGGAGTGAAATTGTGACTACATTTTCCAGTGGAAAAGTTGTGAAATTCCAAAATCTTTATTGGAAGTTTAGAAATTTCAAAGTCACATCTCAGCAACAAATCTAATCCACCTACTTTTTTGAAGATGTTTTTGGGAATATGAAAACATATTGAGTTAGAGTTAGCCATAAAGTCTTTTAACAATTTTATTCTAAAGGTTGCAACCATTAATTCAAAATCAGTCGTCCTTATACCTCCCAAATTATCTTCCTTAATTAGTTGAGATTTTCTGATGTAATGGGTCTTATTTCTCCAAATAAATGTACAGATAGTTAACTTCATTTTTTTACATTCTTTGAGTTAATGTAGTGAGATTAGCACGGATATATTAATTTTGAAATTCCTTCTGATTTGGACAACAAATTTCTTTCAAAAAATTGTTACATCTCCGATTAACCAAGGATTTGATGATTTCTGCATTTGGTTAATTTTTTCCATCAGGTTTTTTCTTCTCTTTCTTTTTCATCTCTAATAAATTTAATTCCTAAATATTTCACTTCGTGTTTTACTGGAATTGAAAACATTTATTTTTCCAGACATGAGTACAGGGGGAGTAATTCACATTTTTGTAAGGTTAGTTGAAGACCAGAAGCTTTTGAGAAAATTGAAATAATTTGCAGGGCTTTCGTTACCATGTTTTTGTCTTTTAGAAAAAATAATGTGTCATCTGCAAACTGGCTAAGGTGGAACTCAAAATCAAGAACTTTAATGCCTTGAAAATTAGGGTTGCTCAGAATTAAGTATGCTAGCAGTTGAGTACATAAAATGGACATTTTTGGTGATATTGGACATCCTTGCCTTAATCCACATGTTACATTTATTCTGGGTGTTAATTCTGAGTTAACAGTGATGTAACTGTAAATTTCAGTATAGAACATTTTAATAAGTGAGCAAAAGTTTTTTCCAAATCCAAAATGTTCCAGCATTTGAATAAAAAGTTATGTTCTACAGAATCAAAGGCTTTGAAATAGGTAATAAATAAAATGAGACTTCCTGTTTCTAGCATAGATTGATAATCCATCATGTCCAGAATTAATCTAACATTATTATTTATATTTCGTCCTTTTCTAAAGGCAGATTGAAACTATCTACTGCTTTGTCTAGAGCCAGTTTAATCCTGTTTGCATAAACCAGTGCCAATAGTTTATAATCATTACACAGAAATGTGTTGGGCCTCCAATTATCTAATTTTGCCAAGTCCTTATTTGGTTTAGGGAGTAAGGTTATCAGTGCAATTTTCATAGACGGATTTAGGCAACCTTCCTGGATACAATCTTTGAAAGCATTAATCATTAAATCTTTAATGTCCTGCCATAAAAAAATCTACAGTTAGTCCATCTATTCCTGGTAATTTGCCATTACTCATATTTTTCAATGCAGTTTCAATTTCTGATATATTTACATCTTCTTCTAAACTAATTTTATCATCGTCTTCTATCTTTTGGATGGGTTCTTTGATTTGGGTAAAAAATATGTCGCAATTTTCTTGACAAAAATTTGAGCTATATAAAGTTGAGTCACATGAAAATATTTCAGATTTTATTTACTCTTGATCTTCAATTAACCTTCCATTTTTGTTTATTTTACCTGTTTGTTTTTTGTTTGTCTACATTTTTCTAATAAATAAAAGCATATTGTGTTTTTTTCTCCCTCTTCAATCCACTAAACTCTGGATTGTATAAATGCACTGTCTGCTTTTTCTGAATAAATCTCATCAAGTTGTTTTTGGAGCAAGTTTAACTCGGCCAGATCTTCCTCTGAAGGATCAGCCTTGCTAAAATACCATGTTCTTCTATTACTGAGAAATAAACAGCCATTACTGTCCATCATTCTCTTTGTCAGAATAGCCATGCTTGCTCATACATTTTCTAAACATATTTTAACAAATCTTTTTTTTCTTATCATTTCTTTATTACAAGTTATTCAAGTTATGAACTGACCAATCAGACGCCTCAATAAAGGCACGTGGTACCTTCTGGCCTCCACCATGCTTACTCCTGATTGGCGACAATGGCTGCCAAATAAGTGTTTATTCAGACGGACAAACTCGGACCAATCAGTGCTTACTAACCTCTTCAGAGTCCAATTTTTTATTTGTTTCTTTTTTATTTGAATCATACAAATCATTACAAACAATCAAAGCATCTCCATCTTCAATCTTGCCATCATGGCATGTTGAAACAACAACAGAAGAATAAATTGTGACAACCTGCGGGTGAGCCCCACCCATGGCCACTAAGACTTGTGGGAAATGTGAAATCCTGCACCATGAGCGAGAAAGCTGTTGAGGGAAGTGAGACTCGTGCTGTGCGCCATGTCTATATGGAACAATCTTAAATGTGCTTAGTTGGTTGAAAGCAATTCTGCTGAGTCGACTTTCAGATCCTCTCTAAAATTATTCGAGAATGTGTGATGTATGAGGGATTGATAGGTTTCCAACATTGCCAGAATATTGGTAGTTAAGCTTATGGTTCCCCTCTCTGCAAGTGATGCAATAGCTGGATCATCATAATACAAGTCAAACTATCTACTTGCCTCGCAAGTAATTGCAACACACAGAGTATGACTGTTATCCATGGAGAGTGTTGGGTTTTTTAGCTTTCTTTCTTCTCTTATCTGCCTAGCAGATAAAACAAAACTGAAAGTTGTGATTGTGGAGGTGAACAGGTATTCCATTATATTCTTGTGCTCTTATTTCAATAATTATGCATTTATGTTATTTCTATAAATATGCATGAATATTGTATTGTGAAAAATGCTTGCTACCTGCATGCGCAGTAGGTCAGCAGCAGGCCTGTCTGTGACTTCTGGTCTGTTATCTTTTTTGTGCTGATGTGTTTATGGAACCTGCAAAATGTAGTCTGCGTCCTTGACTAGCGAAAAATACACAGTCTAATGAGGTGTTTTAACATGTTTACATGTTGCCTTCTTGGATGATAAAAAAATCTGCCTTCTGGAAAGCAGTGAGAGAGTGGAGAACGACAGAGCCTTATCGGTTAGGTTTTTCCTCTCTCCTCTTTTGCAAAAGGTTTGAAGTTTCATGCAGACTTGTGTGATTTTTTTTTCCCAACTGCATATTAGATTATTGGTGTCCTGAACCATCCGAAACCTCCAAGGCCATTTAGGGTCACACAGGATGTAATTTAGAGTCTAAATACATCTATTAAATGAGAACATGTTTTTTTTGCCATTTTTATTTTTATTCAATGCACTGAATGAATCTTGAATATAAGTTAGGATACACTATAATACCAAAAGTATTAGCTCATTCATCCAAAATAATCAGATTTAGGTGTTCTAATCACTTGACCTGGCCACAGATGTATAACATCAAGCACTCAGGCATGCAGACTCTTTTTACAAACATTTGTGGAAGAATGGGCCGCTCTCAGGTGGTCAGTGAATTCCAGCGGGGAACTGTCATTGGACGCCATCTGTGCTACAAATCTAGTTGCAAAATGTCCTTCTTAAATGTTTCACAATCAACTGTCAGCTCTATCAGAAGAAAGTGGAAGAGTTTGGTAAGAACTCAATCACAAAGTGGTAGGTATGTAAACAGACAGAGAGGGGTCAGTGAATGCTGAAGCACATTGTGCAACGACGTCCCCGACTTTCTGCACAGTCAATTTCTACAGAGTTCCAAACTTCATGTGTTCTTCAGATTAGCCCAAGTACAGCATGCAGGGAGCCTCATGGAAGGAGTTTCCATTGCCGAGAAGTTGCATCCAAGCCACACATAACAAGTGCAGTGCAGTGCAAATTGTCAAATGCAGTGGTGTAAAGCATGTCGCCACTGTTGAGAAGCCTTCTTCTGAGTGATGAATCACGCATTTCCATCTGGCAATCTGATGGGCGAGTCTGGGTTTGGAGCTTGCTATGCCCTAGCAAGCTCCAAACCCAGACCCTAGCAGCTAGGGGAACGGTCAATTTCAGACTGTATTGTGCCTAGTTTCAAAAGTAGTGGAGGAGGAATTATGGTGTGGGTTGTTTTTCAGAACTTGGGCTTGGCCCCTTGGTGAAAGGATCGTTGAATGCTTCAGGATACAAAAACATTTTGAACAGTTCAATGCTCCCAACCTTGTAACCTTGAAACAGTTTGGAGCGGGCCCTCTCCTCTTCCAACATGACTGTGCACCAGAGCACAAAGCAAAGTCCAGAAACATAGACATGGGTGACAGACTGGTGTGGATGAACTTGACTGACCTGAACAGAGTCCTAAGTAGAACCAGATTGAACACTTTTAGGGAGACTGAGATCCAGGCCTTCTCCACCAACATCAGTGTGTGACCTCACCAATTCGCTTTTGGAAGAATGGACCAAAATTTCTAGAAACGCACTAATTTGGTAAATTGTCTGGAAAAATTCTCAAATGTTGTATTTAACATATTCCCAAGTATTACAGTAACTAACTACATTTTCTTAATTTACAATGTCAGTTATAATTCAGTTTATTGAAGAACAATATTTTTCATCATTAAGCAAATTAGAATTACATTTCCAGTAACCTTTATTTTTCCTTTTATTATTACTCAGAAAGATATAACATTATTTCAAATATCAGTCAGCAGAACTTTAGAGAGGTTTGGAGGTCTGCCATTTCTTCTATTATTATGTCTATTCTATTCTATTATTATTTCTTCTATTAACTTTAAAATAGAAAAACTTCATGTAAAACTGTCTAACTTTCATGAGCAGGTTTTATTGGCATGGACTTTGATCTACAAACATTCTTTTTCTCCTCAGCGCTACTAGATTTAGAATAATGCAGATATTCCACACAAAAACAGAGTTTTTTTCATTGAAAATTGGTTTGAAAAAAACATTTCTCTTGTAAAACAACTGATTAATCCATAAATAATCTGATGTCATATGTTGACTTTCTCTCCACCTATAGTCTGCATGTCTCACTTGCAGAGTTTGCATTGGTTATTGGCGCCATCCATAGTGTTAAGACTTCTTGTAGCAGTTCTGCTTCAAATACTCCATGTTCTGCCCCCAAATTAAAAGAATTGTGGTGTGGAAAAATGTGTTTTTCAGTGGGCAGAAACAATTAAAACATCCGTTCAATGTTTCAAAATGAGACTGTCACAAAACCCTATTTTATCTCATACTGGAATAACTTTGGTTGTAGAATTTAATGGGAAAAAGTTTGGTCTTTGCCCCACAAATATTTCGTCACCAGAAATATTAAAGAAATTTCTTTCAAAATGATTCATAAATTTGACTTGTGAAACACTTTTTTTAAAACCAAATTGAAAAAAGATCTGTACATAAACTGTTTGTTTAGCCATTCCTCACCAGCAACTGTGTCTCATCTTTTTTTAGTTTTGCACGTTCACTCAAACATATTGGAAAGATTTAACTTTTTTTTTATAACCACCCATCTATGTGAAGACTATAAATTATTCTACGAACATATTGTTTTTGGATATTTTATTCAAGGGAGATTTAATGCAGAGAAAATTAATACAGTTAACTTTCTTCTTATGGCTAAATATTTCCTTCAAAAGTGTAAATATGCTAACAAAAAAACAGTCTTTTATATTTTTCAGAAAGATTCTATGTGTAAATAGTATTGAATCCTGCAAAGATAAAAAAGCTGTTAGAACATTTGAAACATGGTCACATTTGAGACTTTACCAGAATCCTTTACTTTTATTTTTTATTACCTGTTTTATCTTGTTGTTATAATTGCTTTTTTGTGGGCATTTTTGTTCATTTTCCTTGTTAAATCTGAACATTTTGTATTTGCCCATAGCGTGGAGTGTCAATGCTTGCTATTTTGTAAGTGTAATTATTGTCAATAAAGTTTATGAAAAAGACACGCTCTGGTGAACTCAACCAACTCGCTGATCGCTTTCCTGAGATGTTTATGAAAATCCAATACAATTTATAAGCATGGTAAAGAATTCTCACATTTTGCACAACCCCATCAATAGTTTAGTCAGTTTGGTTGACAAAAAAGGCAGACATTCGTTTGGAAAGGGAGCAAAAATATTTTAAAAAAGTTTATGAACTTTAGGGGGGACCTAAAAACTAAGGGGAGGGGACCGGCAGAAACCTTGAGTTTAGAGAATAAAACCTGCTCCTGACCAGGTTAGGTTCCCAGCATAAGTAACCGTGGACACTGACTCCGAGTATAAGCCACCTCTCTTTCAGAAACGGGTTTGACTTACTCTGTTTACTCTGGTTTAACAAACCTCCCATTCTGAAACGGAAAACCCAGAGTTTCCCTGATTTCAGGGTTAACACACTCAGAGTTTACACTTAACCTCCTTTCTGAAACAGGCCCCTGGTGTCAGCCATGACTGCAAAAATACACCTAGCAGAACATCGGCTTACCAGGAAAAACAACAAAACACACATGAGGTTGGAGAGAGAGCATCCTGACACAATTATCCTCACACAATTTTAGTTTCAGTCTTTGTGAAACAGATGACGGGAAGTAGAAATCAATCCTTTAAGAACAGAATCGCATAATGTCGAACTTCTTGGAGGAAAATAGGATTAAATGAAATAATATTTTGTTTGAATATAGTTCAGCTTCCCTCGGAGCTCAAATAGTCAGTTTTAGAGAGTTTGTTATGACGTAGTCGTTTCTGAGGTCACGTGATTTCTGGGAAATCAGCCGCGTGTCCGTGTGCGTGCGCACACGGGCACGCACCCCCCCCCCCCCCCCACGGAGGGAGAGGTCTGCCCAATGAGTTTTTCCTTGACACGTTATCGCTAGAGACACGCCCGTTTTCGAAGCCTGGGCGACGGTGGCGCAGCGCGACGCCATCTTGGTGAGGTCGACGACGCCTACATGACAATGATTTCTATTGCTTTTAGTGGTGTCTAAGTAGCTTTTAAATAAGATAGATAGATAGATAGATAGATAGATAGATAGATAGATAGATAGATAGATAGATAGATAGATAGATAGATAGATAGATAGATAGATAGATAGATAGATAGATAGATAGATAGATAGATAGATAGATCATTTGTTGTTGTTAAAGAAGAGAAACAGCTCAAACTTTAATGAAAATGCATTGTTGCAGGACTTTTTACAAATAAAAAAGTTATTACAAATAATTTTTTTTAAATAATTTCTAAACATGTAGAAGTTTTAGACCTCTTTGACATGTAATTTATTTTTTTTAGAAAAACCCAACAATAAGTCAATAATAATAATAATAATAATAATAATAATAATAATAATAATAATAATAATAATAATAATAATAAATCATTAGTAAGTCAATACAAACAATAAATAATGACAACAAATACATATTAAGTCAATAAAAAATAAGTATATCAATAATAATAATAATAATACATGTTCAAAAGAAGTCCAAAAGTGAACACTAGATTTACCCTAGAAAAAAAGACAACAACAACAAAGAAAAACAATAGATTTATACTCATGTGAGTGATCAGTTTGTGTAACACAGATGGTATGGTGTCGGGTTTCAAGCAAACAGTCTGGCCTCTTATCAAAATGTGTTTCCATAAGTGTTTTGAACAGTCAGACTGTATTGCTAGTTGGTACCACAGTGATCCATCTGGGTTAGCTCTTTTAGTGCTAAGGCCCACTTTTTCCTCAAGTCTGAATCCATTGAATACCTGCAAGAAGTTCAGTCACTGAGTCAGAAATGTATACATCTATATTACTACAATAGCCTAGTATGCTGTATACAGGTTTAGCAAAATAAAATGTACATTTATGTCGACAGCAAATTATACATACATCATGCCTACATGTTGGTAATAGCCCTGCAGCATCATGCATGTCAACATGTGTATCATTAATGAAGCCCCTGCAGCATTAAAAGAAAAAAATTACTAGGTAATACTTACCTGTGAAATGATATACCTTCCTCCTTCATGGACTCATTTCTCTAATTTTGGCAGTTGAAACCCAAACAATCAACTGGTATTATGCAAAAAAAAAAAATGTGTTCACATGCATGCACTGCAGCAGTAACTTGACCTCACCAAGATGGCGGCGCTCTCTTCCCATGAGGAACCACGTGATGTCTCCTCAAGTGATATAACTCGTTGGGTCTGCCGACAGTTGAACTCAGCGAGCTGAATTTTTGGTTTATCCAAAAAGAAAAGTTGGAGTTTCCTCTTTTCTTCTATCACGGTGAGTCTTTCAGAAAATGTTTTCTGCGCTCATGATGACGGTGTGTCTGTGACTGACTGTAAGGACAGAGAAGAGAACAACATAAAGATGTCAGTGCTTCCTGATAAACATGCCATTTTGATGGCGGCCACAAAGTCTTTTATTTTTATTTTTATCTTTCGGCCGGGTTTTGACGGAGAGACATGATCGCTTCCAAGTTTCTGAGTTGTTTATAAAAATCCAATATAATATAACCCTGGTAAAGAATTCTAACAGGCAAATACAGTCAATTCGCACTACAACTTTATAGTTGAGTGAGTCAGTTTGGGTCGTCGGGTTTACAAAGATAGGCAGAAATTAGTTCGGTAAAGCAAAAATTAAAAAACCAGGCAGAAGATGAAAAAAGGCAGCAACAAGGACTTTTGGGCTCAATACGTCATAATTTAGTCGTTTGAAAGGGGACACAATGTTAAGTTTTGGAATCATTCTGTTGCGCCATCACGGAGGGAAACCCCGTATCGCCGCTTGTTTTAACATACAGAATATCAGACATTGACACTGCTGCACACCATGTGCACATGGCAATTTCACCATTTCTCAGGATAATTAGCACACAGAAAAAGCCATAAGAATAGCAAGATAAAACAAAAATAATAAAGGTAAAGGGTGCTGCTGAAGTTTTAAATCTGTGACCAACTTTCAACTGTTCTGGTTTTTTTTTTTTGTTAGTGCAGAATTCAATACTATTTACATACAGAATAATTTCTTTCTGAAAAATATTTAATACTGTTGTTTGTTAACATACTTAAACTTTTGAATGAAATATTTAGCCATAATAAGAAAGTTAATGTATCAGTTTTATCTCCATTAAATCTCCCTTGAATAAAGATTTAAGATTCAAGATTTGGTTTATTGTCATTCCATACATAGTATTTGCAGAAAAATACACAGGTGAGACGAGATGTTATTTCTCATGACAATGACAGTCCAAAGAAGCAAGCAATAATGAAGAATAAAAATAGCAATAAAATGAGATAAATGAAATAAGTATAATAAAATAGAGCCCAGAATTCAGTCTGATTAAAGTGACTATGTGTGTGTGTGTGTGTGTGTGGGTGGTCAGTCTGTATCCACAGCGGTGAGGACAATTTTCAATTGCTCCGCGCAGTCTTTCAGAACCCATCCAGGGATGTTGTCCAGGCCGCCCGCTTTGTGTGGATTAGGGTTATGCCGAAAGCTGAGGTCAGTGTTGCCAGATTGGGCGGTTTTGGTTCTAAATTTGCGGGTAAAAATGGCGGGTATGCATAATTTGGGCGGTTTTAGGGTCTGTTCGGCGGGTTTTCCCCCTCATGAATATATAATAGCGGACTACGTTAGGCTGGGTGGTTGTTGAAGTCTTATGTTCTGAAGCTCCGTGAACGCAACAGGTAGAGACGCTTAATGGGTTCTGTTATCTAACCTGTTGTTGGGGGTTTGCTGCCCCGCCCCTCCTCTTAGAAGTTGCATTCTTAACAGCTGACACCGCGGTCGCGTGTGGGAGGAGCTACCAGCTAACGTTATGGTCTGATCGCTGCATGTCTGTGTGTATCGATGCATGGTAGACACGGAGAATGTGGAGAGATCAGGTTTATTATTGTGGAGAGTTCTGCTTGGTAATCATGTTTCCATGTTTGAGTTCATAAAATCATCCCAGAGAAAGTCTCTGATTCAACTCATGCAGTAAAAGCTGTGTCTGAATCTGACGCCCGTGTTTCCATCTCTCTGACAGAGTTGGAAGCGAAAGCCCCCCCTCCGCCTCTCTACCTGCTTTTCCTCTCTATTTGTTCACCTGTTCATTTCCTCTTTAGCTCAGAGTTGTTTCCCCCGCGTTCTTCCAGTGTGTCCAACACAGAGAGCGCTAAATACGGTCATCACAGCAGCAGGTTGACACGGTAGTAGTCGGGGCGCTCTGGCGCAAGCGGAGCACAAGGATGGAAGAGGTTATACGCATGTTATAGCGGGTTAAGAAAATAAACGGAAGAAGGCCGTTCCTCTGAAGAAATATCTAATACTGTACTCCTTTTATTAATAGTCTGAACTATCTTTGATTTTGAGAAATATTTTATTTTGAAAAATCACCGCATCGGGTACTAAATCAGTCTAGTAGGGGAGAAAATCAACAAAAGCTGTATATTGTTGTTTTTCCCAATCAGATAGATAGAGTCGAGTAATATCCCCCTTCTACATCTGTGATTTGTGAATGTCTAGTTCATTTGACTTGATCTTATTTCAACCCCCCACCCCCACCCCCCGTTGGGCGTTTTTTTGCGGGGTCTGGCGGTTTTCAGATGACTTTTGGGCTGGAAAACTGTGACTCTGTCTGGCAACACTGGCTGAGGTTCTCAACTTCCTTAGCCTCAAACTTACGGTGGGAGCTAGCATGACCTGCTTTCTGGAATACCCCCCTGGATTCTGTGAGAACCAAAACACAACAGTTCCTCCCGCTGCATTGGGAAGCTCTCTAGTCTGTAGTCCATCTTGTTGTCGAGGGAGCGTACGTTCTCTAGCAGGAGTGTGGGAATTGCTGGCTTGTGTGACTTAGCGGCTAGCCTAGCTTTAGCTCCTCGACGTTTGCCTCGTTTCTGCGTCCTGTCGCACCGCTTTTTGTGCTTTCCTTTATATGCTGTTCCGGAGTTGCCTCCAGGCTTATTGTGGCCTGCTCTTCGTAGGAGTTTGAGCTCACCCAGCAAACTGAGCAGATGTTTGTCGTGGTAGTATTCCTTGTTTCTGAGTTCCAAGAGAAGCTGTCGCTGATATACTAGCCTCTCTCTCATACAGTTTACATTCAAAACACTAAAGTTTACATGAACACACGATTGCACTGAATTTTTGCTAGTAGAGGTCACCGCGAGCATCGGGCGCGCTGCTATGTTGTTCCGAAAACTAAAATATCAAAAAAACAATATGTTGGTAGAATAATTTATAGTCTTCACATAGATGGGTTGCTATAAAACGAGTCAAATCTTTCCAAAATGTTTGAGTGAACGTGCAAAACCAAAAAAAGATGAGTCACAGTTGCTGGTGAGGAATGGCTAAACAAACAGTTTATGTACAGATCTTTTTAAAATTTGGTTAAAAAAAAGTGTTTCAAAGGGTAAAATTTATGAATAGTTTTGAAATAAATTTCTTTAATTTTATCGGTGATTAAACACTTGTGGGGCAAAGGCAAGCACATGTTTAAAAACTTTGTTCTTCTGTCTGCTAGAACATTCAGGCTCAAAATGACCTCCAGAATGAACTAGTTCAAATATTGTAACTTTGGAAAAGTGAGAAATAATCAAAAACAATAAGCGCATGGAATATTTTGGTTGCTTTCAGGGGTCACTGGTATGACAGGGTCACTAGCCGCGTTTACATGGGCAAAAGTAATCGGAAAGAATGCCTGATCGGAAAGAAAATGTGTCATGTAAACGCGCCGTTCGGAATACTCTGCCCCGGTCAGACTCGTTCGGATCAAACTTTCTTTCCGATCGAGATAGGTGGGTTATACCGATCCTTTATCCGATCGTGGAGCATGTACACGGTTCATTCCGATCGTGTGTCACTTCTGCTCTGGTTTGTGTCACGCATAGATGGTGTTTCGCTGAGAGAAAGCTTTGGAGCTCATACGGGACCGATCAGCTGGTCTGCGGACGCCCCGTGAGCGCCGCTCCGCTCTTGCCCCGCTGGCTCTCTGCCTCTCCCCCCTTCATGGGGGGTATGCGGGGCAGGCAGGAGCGCTTCAGTCCACTGGCACCCGAGCCCCGGTGCCAGTGGACCAAGTGAGCAGAGGAACCGGATAACTTTGTGTGAGGGGAGGGAGGGATGCTTAATTACGTGTGCGTTTTGTTGTTTTGTTATGTGTGGGAGAATTGAGACTGCGAGCCGTCCCGCCGCTCTGGGTTAGTGACTGCAGGACTCAGGAGGAACCGTGTTCGAGCAGAGCTCGGGCCGCTAGCTCACAGCTTTGGGGGTGTGTGAACTTTTCAGAGCAGAAATAAATGTCGCTCAGTCCTTAGAAACAGTTCAAACAATAACGTGGATTTGTGTTTCCAGCTGTCTCCCGACAAAATGTTTCCCCGCACGGTCCTGGATTTTGTGTCCATCAAGGCTAGCCTAATGTTGTTAGCCCGTGTTTATAGCCTGTCCTAACCCTTCCAGCTCGGTTCTTCAACATAAAAAGCACTGTCCACACGGATTAAATAAAACGATGAGCTCGCAGGCGCTTCATAATATTAATTACATTAATAAAGCACGTTTGGAAGATCGCCTCGTATTACGGAGCTGCTGCATAAATGTCTGTGGCAGCGGTCTGTTTACAACGGGACGCATCTCTTCTTGGGGGGGGGACCACTACTGCGCATGCAAAAATGATTTATTCCGACCAAAGGTGTGAGCCATGGGAACGTTTGTTCTGATCGGAAAAAGGTTTTCTGGGCCCATGTGCACGGGTGAATTTTAACCCGACCATTGATCCGATCAAGATATTTTGCCCATGTAAACGCGGCTAGTGTGGCACCAAATATAAATCCTAAGTGCACTGTAAAATAGTCACTGTAGATTTTACAGGAACTTACTGGCAGCTGGATGCCAGTACAGTGATCCCTCGCTATAACACGGTTTACTTTTCACGGTTTTGCTACTTCACGGATTTGCATCGTGCATAGTGTTCTGCATTCTGATTGGCTAAAAAGTCACTCCGCTTCTTCTCTACCTGTGCGTCAATAACGTTGCAGTTTAATATGTGCACGTACGTAAAACAGCTTGCCAAATTTACAATACATACGTTCAAATTCTCTTGCAATTTCGAGTTTCTCTAAAACCCATAGAAAAAAGAGCGACAACAACTGCCTATCACTATGTTCTTCTCCCGAACAAACACAGCTGCACCGCAGGCTTCAAAAGAAGAAAACACTGCAGAGCGGAGTCAGGATGCAGCGGCTCAGTCTGAAGAGCAGTGAATACACCTGAGTCACTTTTTGTCCCACTGTACTTTGTATTTTTTTCTTAATCATTTTAAATTTTCTCCCGTTAAATCCAACTCGGGTCGCGGTGGGCGGGGCTAATCTGCGATTTGAAGCCTTCTGTTCACATCGATGATTAAAATTATTATTTGACAGTACAGTACAGAAGTTATTTGTTGAAAAATACATTTCTATAGTACCTTTATATGTGAAACAAATGCTTGAGCCTGTAAAATGGTTTGTTCTTTCTTTTCAATGCATAATACAGTATTTCATTTTATAATAATTGAAAAAAAAATAAATAAAGGTTTCTACTTCACAGATTTTGCCTATCACGGGTTATTTTTGGAATGTAACCCCCTCGAAAAACAAGGGTTTACTGTAATTATAATTGTAAAGCAATTTTCAACTTTTTTACAGTAAAATTAAATACTAAATATAATAATAATATACTGTATTTCATTTTAAGTAATAAAGCTGTGAATTGAAATACAGTACATAGACATTTTATTGTATTTCATTTTAAAGTTGTACTACCTTAAACTAAAAAAACTAGTTCCTGGCATCCAGCTGCTAGTAGTTATTATAAATGTTCTTCCAGTAATTGTATTGTGCTTCGTTTTACAATACTATTACTGTATTTTCATTTTCAGTTTATTTACTTTACGATAAATATGGAAAATAAATAGTTCATCTGATTCTCTTATGACAACTTTAGCTGTTTTTTAGGCCATTTTTTCCTTTTTACTTGGTTCATTACAGGCTCTCTTCATATTCACATTTAATGAACCAGACAGAAACATGCAATTCTATTTCACACTACTGAACTAATTCTAGTCCACTTTAATGAAACTAACAGATGCACGAAGAAAATATACAACCTGAACACACAAAGGATTCCACTGAGGCTTGAACCAAGAACTTCTTGCTGTGAGGGGATAGTGCTAACCACTGCACCACCACGTCAACACAGTTTCAACGGACCTATAATAAAATGGTTAATAAACAAATTAACCACTAGCTGTTAAAAATGTTTTTAACAGCTAGTGGTTATTTTCATTCCTAGCTTCATTCCTAAAAAAAGCCAGCACATAGAAAAACAAAGTCACCCTTTTCCTGTCTATGTCTACCTGTAAATATTACATTGAGGTTTACAATAGTGACCATGAGCATTTTCAAATTCATTGGTGTGGACAGAAAATGGTTTTTATTACATGTTTAATTATTGATGTATGATGTAAAAAATCCTGTATTGTGTTTTCAGTTTTTGTTGAATACAGTAAAATACTGCCCAGTTACAGTTTAGTTACCATAACCTTTATGGTAACTATACCTCCTTAACATCTCTCATTTTGCAGATTTTATTGTTAAATACATTTTACAGAAATTATTGTTAATTATTGTTTTACAGAAATTATTATTGTAATTCTGTTTTTTTTTTTTGGGCCACCATGGTGGTATTGTTTAGCGCTCTTGCCTCTGAGCAAGAAGGGACCTGGAACAGAACACCAATGGGGATTTTGTGGCCCACACCCTGTCTTTGCCCATGACGAGCCGGTGTGGGTGCCGGATCATCTCGGGCTGCTGGATGTTCTCGGGGTCCTTCGGGGTAATTCGACCAATGACGACGTCACACTATTTGATTGGCTGTAAGTGGTCACAATGACGCCTACGATAGTGATTGGTCAATTTATAACTCTCCGTTATTAGTGAGCTCGATAATAAGTTTTAAACGGAAAATATAGTGTGGAATTCAATTCATGCTTAGGACTGTAGACTGCTCCTTTTGATTATAGTTATCAAATGACAATGTTTTTTTCTGAGATTAAAAAAGGGAAACTGACATTTGGGAGAATTAAACCAGACTGCACACCATAAATAAATATTGTTTTTATACAGTCATACATTTGCTCAAATTGGAAAAATAAGTGATATTGCCAATGGCTCTCCCTTTAAAACAAAAAAATGCCATTATTAGTTATGAGTGAGAAAAACTTTACAAGAGGTAACGTAAAATCGCTAAGTAGTTTGTCCAACTGGTGTTACGGTAGGGTGATGTCTTTTTTTTTTTTAATCGAACTTTTCCAAGACAAAAATACAAACTCCAGCAGAGGATGAACACACTACAAATTACAAACTCACAATGGGGGGTACAAAATACCAGTAGGGTGACGTCGCTAAGTAGTAAAATCGCTGAACGTAAAATCGCTCGCTAAGTAGTTTGTCTAACTGATGGTACCGGAGGGTGACGTCATCAATGTTCGAAGGACTCCGAAGGACCCCGAGAACATCCGGCAGCCCGAGAACATCCGGTACCCACACCGGGATAGGCTCTGGCAGCTCCGTGATCCTGAAAGGTGAAAAAGGGGTATTAGAAGATAAATGAAGGATTCTATTTTCAGAAGTTTATTGATGCTGTTGATCTGTAGCAAGTAGTGGATTCTCAGTCTAATGATTGATCATTTCAAAACATGCTAAACCCTATTTAAAAAATGTATATTGTTACTGAGCAAACTGACTTTGAATACTAAATTAGGGAAAACAAAATAGAGAAAAACATTCTAGCATTCACAAATTCATATTTAAATACTAAAAACCATTGTAGATCTAGTGGTACTCAAATCTAATTACAAAACAAAAGATTCACTTATTCTGCTAGTCAAAATCAGCTAAATTGTTTTTGAATGAAGCAACATGTAGTCACTGATTTTTGATGGACCCTTTTCCCAGACCTTCGAATAACTTGGGTCTTTGACTGGCATTTGGACCTTTCTGGATTAATTCTAAGGATGAACCTGAAAGTACAAGAGAGTAGAGACTGTTGGACACAGTGTGCACGTCTTTCAAGTAATATTTTGGAATTTGACTTCATGAGAAACTTTGTTTTTTTTGCCAATGCATGTATTCTTTAAGACTTCAAGAGGCAAGTTTATTTTTATAGCACATTTTGTGAACAAAAACCATTCAAGAGTAGCAATTATTTGCAGATCTAATGCTATATTTAAGACAAATTTGCTTTAACCCTTGTGCTATCCTAGGCACTTTACCGTTGGGAGTTGGGTCATCTAGATTCACTAGACAGAGATCTGAACCTTTTTTTTTTCAATTTTTTGTGATCTTCACTGGTTCAATGGATTACATGAAATTTTTCCACCTTTATCCACCTTTGTCATGGTAGGGAGAACAGGTCAATGTAAGGGTGGGGTCATCCAAGATAGCACAAGGGTTAAAAGAGTCGCTGTACTGTGGTTTGTAAACAATGTGGCATGTGAACTACTTTCTGTTTTCTAAGTTGTTAGATGTATTTGTAATTTTATATGGCAGAACTAGAAAATATCCTTATTTGACAAAGTGAAATTAATCAACCTAGATAAACAAAAAAGGCACTAATTCAAATAAGTTGAGGTCAGTTTATTACGACGGGCAGAATGAATGGAAAACTGTCTCTAGTGTATTTTAGCTAATAGACTGTAGGTGAGCCTGATATTCAAAATGTAGGCTGTATGTTTACAGATAGATGTAGTTTCAATAAAATAATATAATGGGTAGTTTCATTAAAAAAGCCATTTACATCAAGAATGATATTGGATCTAACACAGTGGTCCCCAACCACCGGGCCGCGGACCGGTACCGGGCCGCGGGACACTTGGCACCGGGCCGCGGAGCGGTACCGGGCCGCGGGAAATTTTGGCACCGGGACGCACAGAAAGAAAAAATTATTTCCATTTTATTGTTTTTTTTTTCCGACAAAAACCTTTTATTTTGAAAAGTGACCGGATTCTCTCTGTTACATCTGTCACACTTAACGCACGTCAAAGTCGCGACACCAAACATCAGGTGATACACCCCACTAAAATTAAACCCAAACAACCAAAATGAACAAAAAACAAACTTCTTTAGAAAGTTGCCGTGACAAGGGTAAAATTATTACTAAAGAGAAAATACCACCGCCAGCCCACGGTAAATGTGTCTTGCGCTGCGGCGCTGCGCCTCAACCCCCCCCCCCCCCCCACCCCGACCGGTCCGCGGTAAATGTGTCTTGCGTTGTACCGGTCCACGGTGATAAAAAGGTTGGGGACCACTGATCTAACATACAATTTTATTTATATATATATATATATATAAAACTTGCCCCTTTCATCCTTCCGTGGGTGGTTTCTCCTCCAAGCTCAGGTCCTCTACCAGAGGCTTGGGAGCTTGAGGGGCCTGCGCAGTATCTTAGCTGTTCCTAGCACTGCGCTTTTCTGGACTGAGAGGTCTGAGGTCTTTCCAGGTATGTGTTGTAACCACTCCTCCAGTTTGGGGGTTACTGACCCGAGTGCTCCAATTACCACAGGCACCACTGTCACCTTTACTTTCCAGGCTTTCTCCAGTTCTTCTGAGTCCCTGGTATTTCTCCAGTTTCTCATGTTCCTTCTTCCTGATGTTCCCATCGCTTGGCACTGCCGCATCCACCACAACAGCTTTCCTCTGTTCTTTATCCACCACTACAATGTCTGGTTGGTTCGCCATTACCATTCTATCAGTCTGGATCTGAAAGTCCCACAGGATCTTTGCCTTCTCATTCTCTACCACCTTCGGGGGTGTTTCCCATTTTGACCTTGGGGTTTCCAGTCCATATTCTGCCCACATGTTCCTGTATATTATACCTGCCAGCATCTTACACCCTGCAGTTATGTGCTGGATTGTTTCAGGCGCCTCTTTGCACAGCCTACACCTTGGGTCTTGTCTGGTGTGGTAGATCTGAGCCTCTATTGCTCTGGTGCTCAGGGCTTGTTCCTGAGCTGCCAGGATGAGCGCTTCAGTGCTGTCTTGTAGGCCAGCCCTTTCTAGCCATTGGTAGGACTTCTTGATATCAGCCACTTCAGTTATGGTCCGGTGGTGCATCCCATGGAGGGGTTTGTCCTCCCATGAGGGTCTGTCTTCCAGCACTGTATCCTCTGCTCTCCATTGCCTGAGACATTCACTGAGCACACTGTCAGTTGGGGCCTTGAGCTTGATGTATTCATGCATCTTGGATGTTTCATCCTGGATAGTGGCTTCTACGCTCACTAGTCCTCGGCCTCCTTCTTTGCGGCTAGCATACAGTCTCAGAGTACTGGATTTGGGATGGAACCCTCCATGCATGGTGAGGAGCTTCCGTGTTTTAACATCCATGGTCTGTATCTCTTCCTTTGGCCATCTTATTATTCCTGCAGGGTATCTGATAACTGGCAGTGCATAGCTGTTTATTGCCCGGGTCTTGTTCTTGCCATTGAGCTGGCTTTTCAGGACTTGCCTTACTCGTTGAAGGTACTTAGCTGTTGCAGCTTTCCTTGTTGCCTGCTCCAGGTTGCCATTTGCCTGGGGAATTCCAAGGTACTTGTAACTGTCCTCAATGTCTGCTATTGTTCCTTCTGGGAGTGAGACCCCCCCTGTGTGGACTACCTTGCCTCTCTTTGTCACCATCCGGCTGCATTTCTCGAGCCCGAATGACATCCCAATGTCATTACTGTAGATCCTGGTGGTGTGGATCAGGGAGTCAATGTCACGCTCGTTCTTAGCATATAGCTTGATGTCATCCATGTAGAGGAGGTGACTGATGTTGGCCCCATTTCTGAGTCGGTATCCATAGCCAGTCTTGTTGATTATTTGGCTGAGGGGGTTCAGTGGATTGTTTCAGGCGCCTCTTTGCACAGCCTACACCTTGGGTCTTGTCTGGTGTGGTAGATCTGAGCCTCTATTGCTCTGGTGCTCAGGGCTTGTTCCTGAGCTGCCAGGATGAGAGCTTCAGTGTTGTCCTGTAGGCCAGCCCTTTCTAGCCATTGGTAGGACTTCTGGGAGAAAGAGACAGCGCATTATATATATATATATAATATTATTATATATATTATTATATATATAACCGGCTGGGTAGCTCGGTTGGTAAGGTGCAGGACTGTCATGCTGGAAACCCGGGTTCGATTCCCACGGCGGAATGAACAATTAATGGTGATTAATGGAATGGAACATAACAATGGAAATGGGGCAAATGCCAATGACGGGCAATTAACATCACCCAGTGAGGGTCCTTGGGCAAGACCCTTAACGCTAATGCCTACCTCACTATATGAGTGGACTAGGTGCGAGAACAAGGATCTGTTAGGATGCTACTACTCAAGTAATCCATCCCAGAGGGGGTACATGCGGAGGATGTGGAATGAATGAAATGAAACCCACAATCAAGGCTAACTGCCAAACAACTGGTAGCCCAATGCTCGAATATCCACAAACGCCAACTCCTATCACAGCTTGAGATTGAAGTGATACAGTACAATGCCACGGGGGAGCCAGAACAACAGGTCAGAGAAGAGGTTATACCACACTCACACCCTGAGATTGGGTACACAGCCCCAACAACCACAGTTACGCTGAGCGAGGCAGCAACTGACTTGAAAAACAAGATAATGTCTACAATGAACACTAGGCAACCCCGACACCAGCTACAACGGTTGAGCGATGTACTGCCTGAAAGTCTACTGGAAACTGTGAATGAAGCATTGAGGGCAATTCCTACCACAACCATCACAGAAACCAATGAACTGGTTTACACTTCAGCAGCAGTGATCCTTGAGATGCTTGGCTACAAGAGCAACCATGGAAGAAAACAATACCCACCATGGAAGCAATGGTTAGAGGCCAAAATCAAGGCAACTCGGAAGGATGTGAGTAAGCTAACAGAGGCTCAGAGAGGTACAATGAGAAAGCAAGTACCGAAGAGATACAGCCAGATGCCCATACCTGAAGCCCTGGAAACTGCCAAACAAAGGCTCCTAACCTTGAGGAGCCGCTTAAAGAGATACAGACAATGAAGCCAGACGAATAAACAGGCTGATCGCAACTCAACCAGCGAAAGTGTACGCTCAGTGGCAGGGTCAAAACAGCCGAGCAGACCCACCAAGGCTAGAAACTGAACAGTACTGGAAAAGTATATGGGAGAAAGAGACAGCACATAACAGCAATGCCCAGTGGCTGGTCTCTCTGAGAAAAGAACACAGCAACCTCCCTGAACAGAATCCAGTAACCATCACAGTGGCAGACATCCAAGAAAGAGTCTGAGGTATGAAGAACTGGACAGCACCGGGCCCTGACATGATACATGCCTACTGGCTAAAGAAGCTTACCACACTCCACGAACGCCTGGCAGCACAAATGAACCAGCTGCTAAGAGATGGGACTCACCCCGAATGGCTAACGGAAAGGCGAACGATCCTGATCCAGAAGGATCCCTCAAAGGGTGCAGTCCCATCCAACTACCGGCCAATAACCTGTCTCTCCACAACATGGAAGCTCATGTCAGGCATCATTGCAACCAAGATAAATAGGCACATGGATCAATACATGAGCAACACACAGAAGGGCATTGGTAGAGACTCCAGAGGAGCCAAACACCAACTCCTGGTCGACAGAACAGTCGCCCAAGACTGCAGGTCACGACACACCAACCTGTGCACAGCCTGGATTGATTACAAGAAGGCCTATGACTCAATGCCACACACATGGATCACTGAATGCTTGGAGCTGTACAACATCAACAGGACTCTAAGAGTAGGGCTGTGACGATAACCGCATCACCGCATCACCGCGGTGATGACCTCATCACCGCATCACCGCACTTTTTTTTTCGTTGTTTTTTTTTTTTTTTTTTAGTTCAGCATATGGTCCGTGATTGGAACTATAATAAACACATTCATCTTTGCTAATAATTTACTTTTTCTGCTAGTCCTGTGTTCAGACTTTCCTTCTTTCTATCAGACTCTTCTCTCCTTTTCTCCCACCGGGCCTGTCACTCTCTCTAGTCTGCGCACGCGCTCTCAGTGCCTCCGCGCTGCACGTGCCACGCGCAGTGGCGGTTCTACCCTGAATTACTCCCCGGGCGAGACCCTCCCCAGGCGCCCCCCCCCCCCCCCCCTCATAGAGTCACTTTGTCCATGTCAGCTGACATCTTTTATTGTCATTGAAATTAAGAAATTGATTGAAAAAAATACGTTTATCAGAATTCTGCACTGCATTATAACAGTTATCAGAACATACAAAATAAAAGACCATAAGCATTGCAAAAATACAGTTAGGTAGGAAAATATTTAATCAAACACAATATTGAATAAATAATATAAAATAAATATTATAAAGCACAAATCTTTTATCACACAAATAACACGCTAAAATAAATATAACTGCAGCACCAATACACTAAGAACAGAAAACACTAACTAAAACCTAACCTTTCTAGTCTTCCTTGATGCAAACTCTTCAATAACATCATCATATGAAATCTGCCCCCCCCCCCCGAATGATTGATACTAACAACAGCAGGTTAGTGAGTCGCTCGTGAGACATCAGTGACCTCAGGTATGATTTGAACCACTGGAGTTTGGAAATTTAGGAAATTTAAATAGTCATGCTCTAAATCAATCTCTACTTCAGAGAAGAAAAATGAGCTCATGTTTGCTGTCTTTAATCCTTTGTCTGGTACATTTTAGTTCAGATCTGTTACATTATGTTTTGTCACCATAGAGTTGTAATAAATGGTAAAAATTCATTTTTAAAACTACCTACAGATTTATGTAAATTCTATTGACTTATATTATAACCCAACATTCATAAATAAATAATAAATAAACTTCATACATGCAGGCTCAAAATTAACCCCTAAATCCCTAGTTAAAAAACATTGTGAAAACGTTTAGGCTGCCACAAACGATTATTACAGTAATGGCCAATCTGCAGCTATTTCCCCCATTAGCCTGTTATGGCAGCAGCAGCAGCAGCAGCAGCAGAACAGCAGCAGCAGAACAGCAGCAGCAGCCACCAAGACAGCTTATTTAACATTAAGAACTAATATACAACAGCAAAACACAACAAACCTTTGTGTTACAGCAGAGCAGACAGACACATGAATCATAACTAATGTTACAAGTTAAACCAGAGCAAAAGTTGAAGAAGAAAAAATCTTAAAAATGACGTTATTTGCAACATTTGGGCCTACTTCAGCTTTTATCATCAACCAAAAAAATGTTTTCCTCGGCAACGTTGTTGTTGCAGGGCAGGTAGCTTTAGAAAACATGCATCTAGCTGTGAGGACAAACCCTTTTCTTTGTCTCTTTTCTCCTCTTCTTTCCTTTCTTTAGGCACCAGATGACTTTGACCTTTTTTTCTCCATATTTCAGATGTTTTTGGCATTTAGCATAAATGTCCTCACAAAGGCATCAAGTCCGTCTGCTAAACCAACTGTCACCTTAGTGACAACATTGTTTTGTGTTCCCATTTTTTATTTGAGCATTTCACACAAAAAGTAACCCAAAAAAGCATGATTTCTTATACCTTTATTAAACTTTAGCTTAGAAAATGTCACCATATGACTGACTTTTTAAAAAGTTTATAAAGTAGATCCCACCCCTCGCCCTCGTCCCCCACCTGGCCAATTCATTTGGAAGCGACTCACAGGTGAACTGATTCGCCGCAACCCCCCCTCCCCCCCTTTTTTCTTCACACATTTCCAGCAGGAGCGCGTGCTGCTGCACCGAGGGGCGCCAATTCGCTACACGGCGGCGCTGTCGCAGTTTTTATTTTTATGTTTTCATCAGGCACTGAGCCGCGGCCCGCGACTGTCGCCCCCTCTTGAAGAAGATCCAGCCAGGTTTTTGCGCATGCGCAAACGCGGCGGAGCTCCGTGCTCACCTCTCAGCCGGCAACCTTCCCCCCGCGCCCCCTCCCTTCTCCTTCTTCCCCCCGCGCCCCCTCCCTTCTCCTTCTCACACACATTTGCGTCTACTTCTCAAAGACAGGAGAGAGAGAGAGCGCAGCTGCGGGGCGCCGCCAGCTTTCAGGCTGTTAGAAACTCTGTGACATAAGTAAACCAATAGTGGTGCATACATTATTTTACAAGGGCTGAGCCGCCGGCGCCGCCCCTCCTTCATTTTTGCGCCCCAGGCAACCGCCCGTATGGCCCGTGCCTAAAACCGCTACTGGCCACGCGGCTCCCTGTACACACACAGGAGTGCGCTTTCAGAAGCGCACACACTCAATTTACAACAGAGGTTTCCATCTCATGAGGAAATACGACAAATTAACTGCATTCTAATTATTCATTTCCATTGCATTCTTTTCCATTACAAACTGCGTGCGTTCTTAAGTGCGGCCGCCCGCCGGAGGATTTTGTGTTGGGGGGGGGGGGTATTACTGTTCTCAGTCACTCTGTAACACCAAACATGAACGCGCGAAGTTAAAGTGCGATGAAAATCACTACATGTTGCCTCGCATGCAGCTAGAGAGCTGTCCGCTGCAGAAGGATCAACACCCACCCCCAACACACGTGTGCGCTCCTCCTCCTAGTTCTACACACGACGCAGCGCTCACACACAGTCATTCTACAACACCTACATAGTTAGTTCATTAGTTAGATAGTAGTTAGTTGTTACTGTTATTTGTTAATAAAGAATACTACGTTGTAATTGTATTTATTTCTGATGCGGCCGCCGGGGGATTTTTTTTTTTTTTTGGGGGGGGGGGGGGGAGCGCTGCGGTTAACCGCAACACCGCGCCCCCTGGTGGTTGATCACCGCGGTGATCAAAAATCCAACACCGTCACAGCTCTATCTAAGAGCCTTCATAAGAAACTCAATGAAGCTGTGGAAAACCACCCTTGAAGCCAATGGGAAACCACTTGCACAGGTGTCCATCAAATGTGGGATATACCAAGGTGATGCTCTGTCCCCACTGCTGTTCTGCATAGGTCTGAACCCCCTCAGCCAAATAATCAACAAGACTGGCTATGGATACCGACTCAGAAATGGGGCCAACATCAGTCACCTCCTCTACATGGATGACATCAAGCTATATGCTAAGAACGAGCGTGACATTGACTCCCTGATCCACACCACCAGGATCTACAGTAATGACATTGGGATGTCATTCGGGCTCGAGAAATGCAGCCGGATGGTGACAAAGAGAGGCAAGGTAGTCCACACAGGGGGGGTCTCACTCCCAGAAGGAACAATAGCAGACATTGAGGACAGTTACAAGTACCTTGGAATTCCCCAGGCAAATGGCAACCTGGAGCAGGCAACAAGGAAAGCTGCAACAGCTAAGTACCTTCAACGAGTAAGGCAAGTCCTGAAAAGCCAGCTCAATGGCAAGAACAAGACCCGGGCAATAAACAGCTATGCACTGCCAGTTATCAGATACCCTGCAGGAATAATAAGATGGCCAAAGGAAGAGATACAGACCATGGATGTTAAAACACGGAAGCTCCTCACCATGCATGGAGGGTTCCATCCCAAATCCAGTACTCTGAGACTGTATGCTAGCCGCAAAGAAGGAGGCCGAGGACTAGTGAGCGTAGAAGCCACTATCCAGGATGAAACATCCAAGATGCATGAATACATCAAGCTCAAGGCCCCAACTGACAGTGTGCTCAGTGAATGTCTCAGGCAATGGAGAGCAGAGGATACAGTGCTGGAAGACAGACCCTCATGGGAGGACAAACCCCTCCATGGGATGCACCACCGGACCATAACTGAAGTGGCTGATATCAAGAAGTCCTACCAATGGCTAGAAAGGGCTGGCCTACAAGACAGCACTGAAGCGCTCATCCTGGCAGCTCAGGAACAAGCCCTGAGCACCAGAGCAATAGAGGCTCAGATCTACCACACCAGACAAGACCCAAGGTGTAGGCTGTGCAAAGAGGCGCCTGAAACAATCCAGCACATAACTGCAGGATGTAAGATGCTGGCAGGTAAAGCATACATGGAGCGGCACAATCAAGTGGCTGGAATAATATACAGGAACATGTGTGCAGAATATGGACTGGAAACCCCAAGGTCAAAATGGGAAACACCTCCGAAGGTGGTAGAGAATGAGAAGGCAAAGATCCTGTGGGACTTCCAGATCCAGACTGATAGGATGGTAATGGCGAACCAACCAGACATCGTAGTGGTGGATAAAGAACAGAGGAAAGCCGTTGTGGTGGATGTGGCAGTGCCAAGCGATGGGAACATCAGGAAGAAGGAACATGAGAAACTGGAGAAATACCAGGGACTCAGAGAAGAACTGGAGAAAGCCTGGAAAGTGAAGGTGACTGTGGTGCCTGTGGTAATTGGAGCACTCGGGGCAGTAACCCCCAAGCTTGAGGAGTGGCTACAACAGATACCTGGAAAGACCTCAGACCTCTCAGTCCAGAAAAGCGCAGTGCTAGGAACAGCTAAGATACTGCGCAGGACCCTCAAGCTCCCAGGCCTCTGGTAGAGGACCTGAGCTTGGAGGAGAAACCACCCACGGAAGGTGAGAGGGGCGTTTTTATATATATATATATATCTATATATATATATATATATATATATATAGATATATATATATTTATGTATTTATGTATTTATTTTTGGGGTGTAACGATACGCTCAATCTCATTTCAGTTCGATTCAGAGTTTCATAGGGCTCGGTTCGATGCGTTTCGGTTCGGTACGGCTGTTTAACAAATCTGCCTGATATGACCTGCTATTTTATAAACTATTATTCTATTGTTATTTATTGTGTGTGTTTTGCTGCTGGACACCTAAATGTCTCCTTTGGGAGGAGAAACACTCCTATTGTGTATAAATTATTCATATATACTGTAAACAAATTAACGTATTCAGATGTGTTCAGCGCACATTTGACCCTAAGTAACTATTTCTAGTATTTTTCCAACTTCAATTCTGGTGCTTATCAGTGTTACTAAATGTTGTCTCTAAAAATGATCATAAAAAATAAAATAAATTATTTTACTTACATTTTTAACCACTTACTCCCATGTTATTTTTAAAAAACAAACATTGAAAAGCGTGTTTGGCCGTACTTTTTGAGTCCATGTGTTGATCCTTCTCCACAAAAATCTCTATGATCGGTTGAAAAAGTTTTCCTTATTTTCCTTTAGTTTATTTGAGTTTCTCCCTCTCAATGGAGACAGACGTTCTTAAGACTATTTCTACGGCAGCAGTGTAGCTACAAAGCAGCTGTCAGCTCACGTCTGCCCCCGGCTTTTTCTGTGGGCGTATAGCAGCATTTTGACCAACGTCTCTGTTAACATTGAGCCCTATAGTCAGACATGAGGCACAGCGCTCCAGAGCCTCACCCGGAGTTTCCACTCCGTCTGTGATCGCGAGACACTCAAAATCAGCGATTTTAACCTCAGAAACTGTGAATAACTGAGCCACACAAACTGAACGCATGCTCACACACACAGACACTCTTAAGGCCCGTACACACCGGGACGAATATTCGCCAGGCGTTATTCGCCAGCGTTTTTCGCCACGTCTTTTGTGTTCACACCCAGGCGATTTTCGCTGACGATGAGCCGACTGAACATGCAATTTCATTCCCTGACATTAGATGGCGCTGTACACAAGGTAGTCGCTTGTCACTCAGAAGAAGAGAGCCACTATTTACGCGCTTGTCAGAAGAACATGGTGAGTTTTATCGACTGGTACAAGAGCTGGAAAATGTCTCATGAGCGTTTTCGGGGATATTTTAGAATGTCTGTCATTATTTCTTTGCGGCAGTGTAGCCGCTACTTGGCGTCTATCTTCTTTGCTGGTATGTGTGCTCAGAAAGGCAGTGTTGTGTTTGAGCGCCCCCAAGTTGTGTTTTACTGTAACTTCAGAAGCTCCAGACACGTGAGCAAAAGCGCCATTCTCATTGGTTGAATGGATTTCGACGCGAGGCGTCAAAAAGAAAAAACGAACCCGAGGCGTTTTTTTTTTTTGACGCTTTGACGCGTGGCGTTTTTTCGCGTCGGTGTGCACACTCTCATTGGTGCCCTTTGTTTAGTCACGAGGCGAATTTCGCCGACGAAAATCGCCGGCGAAATTCGTCCCGGTGTGTACGGGCCTTTACGCTGCACGCGGCAACCCCCCCCTCCTCCTCCTACAGGCGCGCGAATGCAGAAACCATTGAGAGTCTTGGCGGAATACCGCGAGTAACATTAGTTCCGCCTCGGCGCAAAGTTAATACATTTGGGGGGGGGAATAAACAAATTGAAAAACCGAAACGGTACGAACGTGAACCGAACCGAAGGTGCCGTACGTAAGGATAGCAGGTTAATCCTAGTCCAAGTAGGTACAAAAAAGAAATGTATTTTTTTGTGATTGGCAAAATTTTCATGGGCAATTTTCAAACTGTATTCTAATTCACAGTAACTGGGAAATTACAGTAGTGACACGGATGATTCCCACAATTCGTTGGTTTTTACAGTAAAATACTGTACAAAGGTTTTACGGTATTTATAGAAAGTCGACAGAATTCCATTACAGTGTGAATGATGGTATGCATTTACAGAGCTGTGAGGTCCAAACTGTTTAAACATGAACTCCTGGATAATCACAGAAAACAGCTTCAGTCAGTTCATCAGAAAACTTTGAATCATAGATATTCCAGTTTCTTTGAAATGATTTAAATAAAATTATCATTAGTAACATTTAAAAATGTCCTCAAATATTTGCTATGAAAGAACCTGACAAAAGAAAAGGCAGCTCAAATACATTTTTCTTTAAGAAGTACATTATGGTGGAAGGATCCACTAAACTTTTAATTGTTCAAACTTCAGACTTTAGGAGGAAATTTGAGCAAAAACAAAAACAAAAGCCTTCCACTGCTGTCTGACTGCATTTGTCTGAACATGAAAGGAAACACAAGAGAAGAGCCAATCAGTGGAGGAGCAGCTGATCTGTTGGTGAAGGAGGATCAGAGCTGATGATGATGATGAGGGTTTCCTCTGCAGGTGAAGGTGTGTGAGCTGATGTGGATCCAGTGAATCCAACAGCATGGATCAGTGGGAGGAACCACAGGAGGGAGCCCCTCCTTCTAAAAAAAGGAGAGACGGAAAACATGAGAGCCAGAGCCAAACTCTGAGGTGAGTAGAACATCTCCAACTGTCCATGATCTTCTCCATGTCAAAGCTCAGCACTCAAACTAGCAACCTTCATTCTTTACAGGAACCAACCTGGATCTGGATCCAGCTGTGTGTCCTTCAGGAGTGACGCGTCCAAGGGTATAGCTCCTAACTTCAAAGACATCCGTTCAGGAGTGGAACAGTAAGTGTTTGTCACATTTGTTATGGATTCAACAGAAATAGTTGATGAATTGGAGGCTGTTTGAGCCCCAATGATTATTTGGTGATTCAAACTCCAAACTGTCAGGTCCCGAAAGTGAATTGGTTGATTTCAAGCTATTAAAATTACAAAAAAGGGAACAAAAAAAATGTACCTAGAAAATATATCAAACCTAATCAAGATCTTTTAGTCATGAGTTCTAGAAAACTGGAAAATTTGGATTTCCTGCTAAAATACGTTTGATTGCATATTTGCTGATGGTGGTTGTTTTAATTGCTTAGTTCAATATGTTTTGGTAGAAGAAGATGAAGTTTAAATAGTTGAAGCTGTTTGCTTATAGTTTGCAGAGGTTTTTGTAGCTCTACCTAAAAAAAGAAAAAGATGTGAAAAAGAAAATGCAATCCCCTCTTTGCACCTTGCTTTTACTACAGTGATAGGAGAAAGTTCGGGCACCCCTGATAATTTTCAAGATTTTCTTCAAAAATCCTTGGTTGTTCGGATCATCATCTTCAGTTAAATATATCATATAGCAGATGAACACAGTGATATTTGAGAAGTGAAATGAAGTTGATTGGATTTAAAGAAACTGCGCTAATATTACTTAAACAAAAATAGGCAAGTGCGTAAATGTGGGCACTCCTGTTATTTTATTGATTTGATTACCTTTAGAATTAATTTTGGAACACAAAATTTGTTTTATAACTCATTGACCCTTGACCTACATACGTATGTGAAGCCAATCGTGAGACGAGGCAATTAAGGTGGCCAAGAGCAAGTTTTTCTCCTCCTTGCATCTTCTCTGAAGAATGTCAACATGGGAACCTCAAAACAGCTGTCAGATGAGCTGAAAACAAAGATTGTTCAACATCATACTTTAGGTGAAGGATACAAAAAGCTCGCTAGGAGATTTCAGATGTCACATATTATTCAGAAGTTTAAGACCCACGCGACAGTAGCCAACCTCCCTGGACGTGGCTGGAAGAGGAACATTGATGACAAATAGAGGAGACGGATAGTTGGAACTGTATCCAAAGAGTCCAGAACAACCCTCCAAAGACAATAAAGGTGAACTCCTAGATCAAGGTACATCAGTGTCAGATCACACCATTCGTCGTTGTTTGAGGCAGAGTTGGACTTCATGGAAGACGACCAAGGAGGACACCACTGTTGAAAGGAATCATCAAAAAGCCAGACTGGAATTGGCAAAAATGCATGTTGACAAGCCACAAAGCTTCTGGGAAAATGTCCTTTGCACAGATGAGACAAAACTGGAGCTTTTTGGTAAGGGACATCAGCTCTGTGTTGGTAGACTCAAAAATGAAGCATCAACCAAAAGAACACTGTCCCTACTGTGAAACATGGGGGAGGCTCAGTTCTGTTTTGGGGCTGCTTTGCTGAATCTGCCACAGGGTGTCTTGAAGTTGTGCAAAGTAAAATGAAATCTCAAGGTTATCGAGGCATTCTGGACAGAAATGTGCTGTCTAGAGTCAGAAAGCTTGGTCTCAGTGGCAGGTCATGGGTCTTGCAACAGGACAACCATCCAAAACACACAGCCAGAAACCCCCAAGAATGGCTCAGAGAAAAGTGTTGGACTATTCTGAAGTGGATTCTATGAGCCCAGATCTGAATCCCATTGAACATCTGTGGAAGGAGCTGAAACATGCCATTTGGAGAAGACGCCATCAAACCTGAGACAACTGGAGCAGTTTGCTCATGAGGAGGGGCCAGAATACCTGTGGACAGGTGCAGAAGGCTCATTGACAAATACAGAAACTGTTTCATTGCAGTGATTGCCTCAAAAGGTTGTGCAACAAAACATGAAGTTATGGGTACCATCATTTTTGTCCAGCCCTATTTCATTATTTATTTATTTATTTATTTATTTTTAGCATAATTCTGTTAATCAACAACTCAGAAGTAATGGCTGATTTTGATTGTTTAATTTTCAATCAATTGTAATGTATTGTTCTTTTGAACGTTTCTAGTCATTTCAGTGAGCATTGTGGACTTTCTGTCTTTTACTGAGGGGCACCAACAGTTTTGTCCACCACTGCAATTAAAACGTTTTCAGGCACACTAGCGCCCTCTGCTGGCTAAATAAATGAAGCTGGACCTTGTGGTGGGTTAGCTAGAGGTCTTCATAAAGAAAGTGACTATTTGCACATCATTTTCTAAGTGTGTGCAGCCAGTGCTGAAGTCTTCTTCCCTGCACGGACCGGGAGGAAGGAAAGCAAAGTGCATCTTGGCTGCACGTATTACATCAGCAAACATTATTTTTCACAGGAACCAACCTGGATCTGGATCCAGCTGTGTGTCCTTCAGGAGTGATGCGTCCAAGGGTATAGCTCCTAACTTCAAAGACATCCGTTCAGGAGTGGAACAGTAAGTGTTTGTCACATTTGTTATGGATTCAACAGAAATAGTTGATGAATTGGAGGCTGTTTGAGCCCCAATGATTATTTGGTGATTCAAACTCCAAACTGTCAGGTCCCGAAAGTGAATTGGTTGATTTCAAGCTATTAAAATTACAAAAAAGGGAACAAAAAAAATGTACCTAGAAAATATATCAAACCTAATCAAGATCTTTTAGTCATGAGTTCTAGAAAACTGGAAAATTTGGATTTCCTGCTAAAATACGTTTGATTGCATATTTGCTGATGGTGGTTGTTTTAATTGCTTAGTTCAATATGTTTTGGTAGAAGAAGATGAAGTTTAAATAGTTGAAGCTGTTTGCTTATAGTTTGCAGAGGTTTTTGTAGCTCTACCTAAAAAAAGAAAAAGATGTGAAAAAGAAAATGCAATCCCCTCTTTGCACCTTGCTTTTACTACAGTGATAGGAGAAAGTTCGGGCACCCCTGATAATTTTCAAGATTTTCTTCAAAAATCCTTGGTTGTTCGGATCATCATCTTCAGTTAAATATATCATATAGCAGATGAACACATTGATATTTGAGAAGTGAAATGAAGTTGATTGGATTTAAAGAAACTGCGCTAATATTACTTAAACAAAAATAGGCAAGTGCGTAAATGTGGGCACTCCTGTTATTTTATTGATTTGATTACCTTTAGAATTAATTTTGGAACACAAAATTTGTTTTATAACTCATTGACCCTTGACCTACATATGTATGTGAAGCCAATCGTGAGACGAGGCAATTAAGGTGGCCAAGAGCAAGTTTTTCTCCTCCTTGCATCTTCTCTGAAGAATGTCAACATGGGAACCTCAAAACAGCTGTCAGATGAGCTGAAAACAAAGATTGTTCAACATCATACTTTAGGTGAAGGATACAAAAAGCTCGCTAGGAGATTTCAGATGTCACATATTATTCAGAAGTTTAAGACCCACGCGACAGTAGCCAACCTCCCTGGACGTGGCTGGAAGAGGAACATTGATGACAAATAGAGGAGACGGATAGTTGGAACTGTATCCAAAGAGTCCAGAACAACCCTCCAAAGACAATAAAGGTGAACTCCTAGATCAAGGTACATCAGTGTCAGATCACACCATTCGTCGTTGTTTGAGGCAGAGTTGGACTTCATGGAAGACGACCAAGGAGGACACCACTGTTGAAAGGAATCATCAAAAAGCCAGACTGGAATTGGCAAAAATGCATGTTGACAAGCCACAAAGCTTCTGGGAAAATGTCCTTTGCACAGATGAGACAAACCTGGAGCTTTTTGGTAAGGGACATCAGCTCTGTGTTGGTAGACTCAAAAATGAAGCATCAACCAAAAGAACACTGTCCCTACTGTGAAACATGGGGGAGGCTCAGTTCTGTTTTGGGGCTGCTTTGCTGAATCTGCCACAGGGTGTCTTGAAGTTGTGCAAAGTAAAATGAAATCTCAAGGTTATCGAGGCATTCTGGACAGAAATGTGCTGTCTAGAGTCAGAAAGCTTGGTCTCAGTGGCAGGTCATGGGTCTTGCAACAGGACAACCATCCAAAACACACAGCCAGAAACCCCCAAGAATGGCTCAGAGAAAAGCGTTGGACTATTCTGAAGTGGATTCTATGAGCCCAGATCTGAATCCCATTGAACATCTGTGGAAGGAGCTGAAACATGCCATTTGGAGAAGACGCCATCAAACCTGAGACAACTGGAGCAGTTTGCTCATGAGGAGGGGCCAGAATACCTGTGGACAGGTGCAGAAGGCTCATTGACAAATACAGAAACTGTTTCATTGCAGTGATTGCCTCAAAAGGTTGTGCAACAAAACATGAAGTTATGGGTACCATCATTTTTGTCCAGCCCTATTTCATTATTTATTTATTTATTTATTTATTTTTAGCATAATTCTGTTAATCAACAACTCAGAAGTAATGGCTGATTTTGATTGTTTAATTTTCAATCAATTTTAATGTATTGTTCTTTTGAATGTTTCAAGTCATGTCAGTGAGCATTGTGGACTTTCTGTCTTTTACTGAGGGGCACCAACAGTTTTGTCCACCACTGCAATTAAAACGTTTTCAGGCACACTAGCGCCCTCTGCTGGCTAAATAAATGAAGCTGGACCTTGTGGTGGATTAGCTAGAGGTCTTCATAAAGAAAGTGACTATTTGCACATCATTTTCTAAGTGTGTGCAGCCAGTGCTGAAGTCTTCTTCCCTGCACGGACCGGGAGGAAGGAAAGCAAAGTGCATCTTGGCTGCACGTATTACATCAGCAAACATTATTTTTCACAGGAACCAACCTGGATCTGGATCCAGCTGTGTGTCCTTCAGGAGTGATGCGTCCAAGGGTATAGCTCCTAACTTCAAAGACATCCGTTCAGGAGTGGAACAGTAAGTGTTTGTCACATTTGTTATGGATTCAACAGAAATAGTTGATGAATTGGAGGCTGTTTGAGCCCCAATGATTATTTGGTGATTCAAACTCCAAACTGTCAGGTCCCGAAAGTGAATTGGTTGATTTCAAGCTATTAAAATTACAAAAAAGGGAACAAAAAAAATGTACCTAGAAAATATATCAAACCTAATCAAGATCTTTTAGTCATGAGTTCTAGAAAACTGGAAAATTTGGATTTCCTGCTAAAATACGTTTGATTGCATATTTGCTGATGGTGGTTGTTTTAATTGCTTAGTTCAATATGTTTTGGTAGAAGAAGATGAAGTTTAAATAGTTGAAGCTGTTTGCTTATAGTTTGCAGAGGTTTTTGTAGCTCTACCTAAAAAAAGAAAAAGATGTGAAAAAGAAAATGCAATCCCCTCTTTGCACCTTGCTTTTACTGCAGTGATAGGAGAAAGTTCGGGCACCCCTGATAATTTTCAAGATTTTCTTCAAAAATCCTTGGTTGTTCGGATCATCATCTTCAGTTAAATATATCATATAGCAGATGAACACATTGATATTTGAGAAGTGAAATGAAGTTGATTGGATTTAAAGAAACTGCGCTAATATTACTTAAACAAAAATAGGCAAGTGCGTAAATGTGGGCACTCCTGTTATTTTATTGATTTGATTACCTTTAGAATTAATTTTGGAACACAAAATTTGTTTTATAACTCATTGACCCTTGACCTACATACGTATGTGAAGCCAATCGTGAGACGAGGCAATTAAGGTGGCCAAGAGCAAGTTTTTCTCCTCCTTGCATCTTCTCTGAAGAATGTCAACATGGGAACCTCAAAACAGCTGTCAGATGAGCTGAAAACAAAGATTGTTCAACATCATACTTTAGGTGAAGGATACAAAAAGGTCAGTAAAGGTCATAACATATCGTTCAGATCTGTGGACATTTTCACGCCAAGATACAGCAAACCACCAATAGTCCATTTGAATGGGAAATCATTGGGAACATCAGCCTTAGTCAGGCCTCCCAGCGGCATGGCTTCTGATTTTGCGAAATTATTTTTGTAACCAGCTATAGAACTAAACTTGTTAAATGCTTTAAGAGTAGTGGGAATTGATTGTTTAGGTAATGTTAAGAATAGAATGATGTCGTCAGCATACAAAGCAATCTTATGCTCAATGTTCCCCAGCAATATTCCCATAACCTCAGCTTGCATGCGTATAGTTTCAGCTAGTGGTTCCAATGCTGAGACAAAAAGAAGTGGGCTAAGAGGACAACCTTGGCGCACGCCTCTCGCTAATGCAAATGGTTCAGAGCAGTGACCATTAGTCAACACAGAGGCTCTAAGTGAATGGTATATGGCTTGTATCCATCTAAGAAAGCTACCCTCAAGTCCAAATCTATGGAGAACGTCAAAAAGGTACTCCCACTCTATCCGATCGAAAGCTTTTTCAGCATCGAGAGAGACAGCCAGGGCTTTCTGCTTCCTTTCAGAGGAGAACTGTATAATATTCAGCAGCCTTCTCACATTGCTGTGGGATATTCGACCAGGCACAAACCCTGACTGGTCTGAGTGAACAAGGGTTGGGACGAAGTTCTGCAGCCTACGAGCAAGAAGTTTAGAGAGCACCTTGCTGTCAACAGAAATAAGGCTGATAGGTCGATAAGACCCACATAAGTCAGCTGGTTTGTCTTTTTTTAAGATCACAGACACATGTGCATGACTTAATGTGGGGGGAAGGAAGCCTTTCTGAAATGAATCCACAAACATATCTGTTAGTGGACCAACCAGCATCTTACAAAATGTTTTATAAAATTCAGGTCCGAAACCATCTGGTCCTGGAGCTTTGCCGCCCTTCAGAGAAGATATGGCCTCAGAGACTTCCTCTTTGCTTATTGAATTATTTATAATATTTTTTCTGTTCATCAGACTAAGTAGGACATTTTATTTTGCCAAGAAAATCTGCTCTGCTGTCAGCAGAGGATTCACATTGAGAGCTATAAAGGTCTTGGTAAAATAATTTCATGATTTTGTTTATATCTATAGACTTGTTTTGCCTCTTTCCATCCCCATCTGTAAGAGCAGGGATTATATTGACTTCCATCTTACTTTTAGCCAGTCTCGCCATCAACCTGCCAGGTTTATTTCCAGATTCAAATAATCTATGTTTAGCATAAAAAATTTGTGCTTGCGCTTTCTTTGTTAATAGCTGGTTTAGGGCAGAGCGAGCTGCTTCCAGTTGGTTTGCTAAAGAGTCAGTAGGATGCTGTCAGAACTGAACCTCCAGCTCTGCTATATTTCTTTCTAGGTCTAATTGTGATTTCAGAGCTTTCTTCTTCTGAGCTGATGTATATGATATGATTGACCCCCCCGCATGTATGCCTTACTAGCTTCCCATAAGGTAGAAGGGCTTATCTCTGGGGTTTTATTGATGGCAATAAAACCTTCCCATTCTTTTGTAATATAATCTACAAAATCCTGGCTGCTCAATAAGGTTGGGTTTAGTCTCCAGCATCTACAGGCTGGGTCTAGGTAGGGAGGTGATAGAACTTTACTAACCAGAGTATGATCAGAGATGAATTTAGTGCCAATTGTACAATGTTTTTTACCTGTCTAGAACAAATTGAGATGAAAAAAAATAGTCTATCCAGGTGAAAACTTGATGTGGGATTGAAAAAAATGAGTAATCTTTATCTGTTGGATGCATAATTCGCCACACATCATGTAGTTTCAGGTCACTAAGAAATTCTAACATTTTCTCAGATTTCTTGAGGTGGTTTGAACGTGGGGGAAACATGTCTGCTTTTGGATCTAATACACAATTAAAATCACCTCCTAGAAGTACATATGAGGATGAGAAGGATGTCATATCTGCGATAAGTTAAGGGAGAAAAGAAGGATCGTAAACATTAGGTGCATAAACACACCCAAAGACCACTTGCTCCCCATACAGGTGACCAGATAGAAGTATATAACCCCCTTGGCTGTCTTTTACCTCTTTTTGAAAGGTGAAAGGTAGACTGTGGTGAAGGAGAATAGCAACTCCTCTGCTTTTTGAATTAAAAGATGAATAAAACACCTGTCCCACCCAGCTCCTCCTCAGTTTGACATGTTCTGTATCTGAAAGATGAGTTTCCTGGAGCATGGCCATCTGAAATTTCTCCTTCCTGAGAAAGGATAAGATTTTCTGGCGTTTGATAACATGGTTGATGCCTTTTACATTAAGTGAGATCATCTGTTGCTGTTAGAGTTGATGTTAGTTTTTATAGAGTAACATTTAGCATTTTGAAAACCAACGGTCTCTTGGGATGTTTTTGGGCCTGCGCACTACTTATACATAAAAAGAAAAATCACACAAAAAACAAAATGGATGAAAATGGCTGTCTTTAACAATCTGTCCCCGAACAACGAACTCCCCCCCGCAACAAAAATCCCCGCACACACCACACACAACATTACCCATCCATTGGGAACAACCTTCCTGGGATGAGTGAAGCTGAGGGACATCTCCTTCAGCTCAGTGAGTGCAGCAGACAGCCCCAGAATCTCTAGTCCTACCTTTGAGCTGCTACACTGCACATCCCGCCCAGTTATTTACAGTTAAACCCTGGTCAATATATATTAGCCTTACATGGAATAACAATGTTAACAAAATTAACATTCATCGATCTAACTATAAGGTAATAAGCAACAGCTTCAAACAGACATCTGCTGTAACCCTCAAAAAGACCCCCCCCCCCTTTTTTTTTATTTTTATTTTTTCCTCCCCAGACTTATTTTCATGACGTCAGCAGTAAAGTTTGGTCTGTTTACCGCCTCAGACAATAATTCTCTGAGCAGTAGTTATTTCAACCCGTTTTTTTCCAGGAACTCCTCTTCTGCCTGTGCGCTCCTGAAGGATCGCTCCGCTACTTTAAGGCTGAAGCAGAGCGTGGCGGGGTAGCGCATGGAGAACCGGATCCCGCCCTGGATCAGGCGCTGGCACGTTCCGTTAAACTTCTGTCGGGCTTCACGCACCTGAGCCGGGAAGTCCTGACGAATGTAGATCCTGCTGCCTTTGTAGATGATCTCTCCTTTCTCCCTGGCCGCTGTAAGGATCCGCTGTTTGTCAGTGAAGTTATGCAGCTTGATGATGACTGGTCTGCAGCGGTCCTCCTTTGGCGGGCCGAGTGCGCGGTGCGCCCTGTCCAACTTTATAACTCCGCGCTTGGTCTCCATCCCTAGAACCTCTGGGAGCCAAGATTCGAAGAATGTCACCGCAGATTGTCCCTCAGAGCCCTCTTTCAGACCGATTATCCTGATGTTTTCCCTGCGGCTGCGGTTCTCCCCATCGTCACACCGCTCCGTCAGAGTTTTAACTTTCTGCTGGAGTTCAGTGACTTGTTTCTCCAGGGATGTAATACGGTCTTCATCTTCAGAAATCCGGTTCTCCGAGTCGGTTATCCTCCTGGTGTTGTCATCTATCTGAGGATTCAGTCTGTCCAGGGTAGATCGCAGATCCAGGAATTTCTCCTCCATCAGCTCACCGATCCTCTCTGTCACAGTTTGGGCGATGGAGGCTGCAGCACTGCTTTCCAAGCTAGATTTAAGCTAGCTGGATGCGGCGGCGATGATTTGGAATCAGAGCGGGTTTTCTTCAACATTTTTTGGAGCAGATATAGATCGTTCAGGTTGAAAAAAGGCTTAGAAAATGGAAATGTAAAAGATTTCCGGGATTTAAAAAAATAAGCAGGTTAAATTTGAACTTATGGCGGGAGACTGGCAACGTATGTCCTCTCACTCAAATAGCATCACATGACCCATAACCTCATATTTAATGAATCCATTGGTTTTAGAAATGTCTCATAAGAAAGCTAAAACCCTCCCAAATTATGTTCAATATAGTAAAATAAAATTGCTTCACTGAAGAAAGATTGATCATTTAATGAACACAGAAAGGTCACATTTTGGCAAGACAAAAGTTTTGTCGCCTACAGAGATTAATGTGAAAATTTAACAAATAATTTACTTCAAAAACAAAAATATGTTGCATAACATCAGTGAATTAAGTAGTGCTACTGTGAGATCCATATTTAATATCTTGTATGACTTCCATGAGCTTGAAGGACAGCATCCATGCGGTTTGACAATGATTCATACAATTTATGGATGAAGTCATCAGGAATAGCAAAGAAAGCAGTCTTCCATGCCTCCTCATGCTTCCTCTTTCATTCTACCCCAGACATGCTCAATGATGTTCATGTCTGGTGACTGGGCTGGCCAGTCCTGGAGCACCGTGATCTTCTTCGCCTTGAGGAACTTTGATGTAGGGATGGAAGTATGCGATGGAGCACTATCCTGCTGCAGAATTTGACCCCTTTTATGGTTGGGAATGTAAGAGGTGGCTAATACTTCTTGATATTTAAGGCTACTGATATTGCCTTCCACCCTGCAAATGTTTCCCACACCCCCATACTGGATGTAACCCCAGACCATGATTTTTCCGCCACCAAACTTAACTGTTTTCTGGGTGAGTCTTGTGTCCATGTGGGCTCCAGTTGGTCTCCAGCAATATTTGCGGCAGCTGTGATGTAATTCCACTGAAGACTCATCTGAGAAATCCACCTTTTGCCACTTTTCCAGCGTCCATCCTTTTAGCAGGCTGTGAGCCTTGGCAAATGCCACACATTTTTTCAATTGCCTTTTGTTTAGTGGTGGTTTCTGGGCACTGATTCGACCATGGAGGCCATTTTGAGACAGAATTCTACAAACTGTTCTGGTTGACACAGGGACTTGAGGTGACCAGGCCTGGTGGAGCTCTGCTGCAGTGGAAAAGGGGCTGGCCTTGGATTTTCCAACCAACAAACAATCCTCCCGAGCAGTTGCATTGCGGGGTCTGCCGGACCTGGGCTTTTTCAAAAACATCACTGTCAAAAATACTGTCACCTGGAGGGCTCGGTAGAAGACCTTCAGGTCACTAAGTGAACAGAATCATTCCAAATAAAATTGGTTCTCTGGGATTTTCTACATCATTCCAGATCTGAGGCTCACTTATCAACCAAAGCACAAAGTCTGAGGGTCAGTGATGGATTTTCACTGCGCTGCAGAAATTCAGGGTGTAAAGATTTCTTACTGACATTGTTAGCTCCTCCACCTTTATGTCCTTGCTGTTCTTCTGCTCCAAAATAGTTTCAACGACTAAAATCAGAGCAAGTCCAAGTGTTCACTGGAGTCCAGAAACCCTCAGAGAAGGTTGGTGAAGCAAAGGAACGACTGAGAGTTCAGAATCCCAAACAGACAGCAGAGCTTTGATCTGAATCTGAAGATCAGAGAGGATCTGGTCTATGATCAGAGTTAGTCTGGAACTTTCCACTGACTGCTTTAATTGTTGTTCACTAATGTTTCTCCTTAGTGTCCACAGAGAGAAGAAGAGGAGAAGACCCCAGTCTGCAGAAAGACCCAGAGCTGGTGAGTCAGAGCCTGATCATCTGCTGATGGATTCTTCTGGAAACATGTTGAACACTCATGAAGGAGCTTTCTTCTCTGCTCTTTCAGCAGATGTTGGTCTGCAGGAGATGTTTGGAGAACATCAGATCAGTCTGAGGAGCAGAAGTGACCATGTGGCTGAAGGAACTGAAGAAGCAGGAAGAGAAACGCTCTTCAACAGGGTCTACACTGAGCTCTACATCACAGAGGGACTGAGACCAGAGGCTCACACCCAACATGAGGTGATGCAGCTGGAGACAACCACCAAGGCCAACCAGCTCCATGACACTGCAATCAAGAACCCAGACATCTTCAAAGTCTTCCCTGACCAACGCAGATCCATCAGAGTGGTTCTGACCAGCGGAGTTGCTGGAGCTGGAAAAAGCTTCTCAGTGCAGAAGTTCACTCTGGACTGGGCCGAGGGCTTGGAGAACCAAGACATCAGTGCTGTGGTTCCTCTGTCCTTCAGGGAGATGAACTTGATCAGAGATGAGCAGCACAGTCTTCTCACTCTGATCCAGCTGTTCCATCCAACACTCCAGAAGATCCCAGCAGAACAGCTGTCTGTCTGCAAACTTCTGTTCATCTTTGATGGTCTGGATGAAAGCAGACTTTCTCTGGACTTCAACAACAGTCCGGTGGTGTCTGATGTCACACACAAGTCCTCAGTCAACGTGCTGCTCACTAACCTCATCCAGGGATGTCTGCTGCCCTCAGCTCTGGTCTGGATCACTTCCAGACCTGCAGCAGCCAATCAGATCCCTCCTTTATGTGTGGACAGACTGACAGAAGTACGAGGCTTCAATGATGCCCAGAAGGAGGAGTACTTCAGGAGGAGGTTCCCAGATGGAGAGCTGTCCAGCAGAATCATCTCCCACATCAAGGGCTCCATGTCCCTCTACATCATGTGTGAAGTTCCAGTCTTCTGCTGGATCACTGCTGTGGTTCTGGAGAACCTGCTGACCACAGAGCAGAGAGGAGAGCTGCCCACCACCCTGACTGACATGTATTCCCACTTCCTGATGGTCCAGACAAAGAGGAAGAAGAACAAGTACCAGCAGGAACATCAGACAAGTCCACAAGAGCTGACAGAGACTGACAGGGAAGTTCTCCTGAAGCTGGGGAGGCTGGCATTTGAACATCTGGAGAAAGGAAACATCATGTTCTACCAAGAAGACCTGCAGCAGTGTGGTCTGGATGTCACAGAGGCCTCAGTGTACTCTGGAGTTTGTACTGAGATCTTCAGAAGAGAGTGTGAGATCTTCCAGAAACCGGTCTACAGCTTTGTTCATCTGAGCGTTCAGGAGTTTCTGGCTGCAGTCTACATGTTCTACTGTTACTCCAAATGGAAGGTCATTGAGGAATTCCTGAAGAACAGCATGAAGAACCCATCCCTGGATGAGTTTCTGTTTAGTGTCGTGAAGAAATCCCTGCAGAGTAAAACTGGACACCTGGACCTGCTGGTTCGCTTCCTTCATGGTCTCTCTGTGGAGTCCAACCAGAGACTCTTAGGAGGCCTGCTGGGTCTGAGAAAGAAGAATCCAATAACCATCCAGAGAACCATCAACAACCTGAAGAGAGTCAACATCAGTGGAGTCTCTCCTGACAGAAGCATCAACATCAGTGGACTTTCTCCTGACAGAAGCATCAACATCTATCACTGCCTGATGGAGATGAAGGACCTCTCAGTTCATCAGGAGATCCAAGAGTTCCTGAAGTCAAAGAACAAATCAAAGAAGACACTGTCAGAGATCCACTGCTCAGCTCTGGCCTACACTCTGCAGATGTCAGAGGAGGTTCTGGATGAGCTGGACTTGGACCAGTACAAGACATCATCAGATGAGGGTAAATGGAGACTGATTCCAGCTGTGAGGAACTGTAGAAAGTTCAGGTGAGTCCCGAAGTGATTCTGATGATAAATCAGATCAATGTTTAGATCTTTAACATCCATATTCTAGCATTTGTGGTCACTATTTTCAATCTAACACCAGTATTACAAGAATCAACACAACCCAGAATTTAGAATTGATTTCTGGAATCAAATCCAACTCTCCAGACCTTCCTGATTCTTTAAAAAAAACTTAGAGCTGCAGCTAGACTATAAAACAATAAAAACTTGGAAAATACTTTTTTGAAGTGAAAACAGAAAACTCTCAATAGAAAATCATAGCCAACATTTAAAAACTGTCAACATTCAACCATGATGATGATCATAATGATGATTAGAAACTGTTCTTGTGAAATAAAATTAACAAGTATTAAATAAGGCATCAAGAATTAAAGTATCACCTGAGAGAACTCCAAAAATGACTTTTGTTTTTCTAATTGCATATCAAAAGGAAATTTTGTGCAACACCAACAATAAAATAAAAAAAAAATAAAAAAACTTAAATATGCATCAATAAACAAATGTTCTGTTTTTGTATTAATATAACAAAGAGCTCAGTTGTTTTTTCTGTTTCATTCTGTCTTTTCAGCGCATCTTCATTTCAGATCTGATGTGAAATACATGACCTATCTTATAGAAAGGGAGAACATATAATAAAAATGTCTAGAATAAACAAAATAATATAACATTATTCGCTGTAAACAGGAATTTTGAAGATAAAAAATATTAGAATCAAACCTATAATTTACATTTATTGAACAGGTTTGTGGACACATTTGTTTTATTATCAGTAGACTTTACATCTCATGAAGGCAGGTGAAGAAGATGAGAGGTGAAGCATCTCTTATATGCCTCTCCCCAGACAGTACATAACTGCTTAAAACGTGTTTCAACTTGGAACTAAAAGCTCACAAATCGATCCCAAACCCGCCCAAATTATGTCCGTCCACCTAAATCAACTTATGCCCGCAAAGTCAGAAAGATAAATTGCCTTATTGAGCAGGAAACTGCCCGGTTTGGCAATGTTGCCTCTGCTCTGACTTGCGAGTCTCTGGACTTGCTTTTGACAGGAATATACCATTGCTGCAGGACGGAAAAGGACCAAACACCTTTACATGATCAATCTTATGCCATTTCATTCATTTGAAGTGTTTTTAACATAAAATGACATAATGATGGGCGTACAGTTTTTGTACACATTTTTATTAAGTGTTCAGTTCAAGGCCTCTAGAGAATTGGGGGCCCCAGGTGTTTGCCTAATGGTAAATCCGCCTCTGATCATCATGATCATCAGAGTGACAGCTGTCAGTCTTTGAGATTCAGATGTTCTGCTGTGAACTTTGGGGTTCCGACCTCAGATCACTGACAGACTGAGTGCTGCATGAAGCTCCATGGAGCTCCACCTTCTCCTCCAGCTGCAGAGGAAAGAAAGATGAAGGTCTGAGAGAGACTGATGAGGACTGTTTCATGATGAAGATGAAGCTCTGATGAAGAGAGAAATGTTCAACAGGAACTTCATCACAGCCTGAATTCATCATGAAATCACCTGTTTCTGCCTTTGTTTCTCTTTACAGACTTTTAGGACCATGTGGACTCTCAGAGACTCACTGTGAAATTGTGGCCTCAGCTCTGAAGTCCAACCCGTCCCACCTGACAGAACTGAACCTGAGCAACAACATCCTGGAGGATTCATCCATGAAGGTTCTGTGTTCTGGACTGGAGAGTCCAAACTGCAGACTGCAGACTTTGAGGTCAGAACATTGAAGCTGCTGGTTGGTTCATTTCTACAGTTGTAAATCATCACTGAAGCTGAAAGGTCTGGCTTTTAATGAAAGTAAACATTTTAGAGGCTATGTCTGAATTCCTTCACTACTCACTACGTAGTGCACTATAGGGCATTCACCATTTTTTAGCGATGTCCAAATCTACAATTCCAAAAAAGTGCCCTTGAAAGTCTCTGTGAAAAACCAGTGTATATCGATTCTAAGTAGATTGGCGAATAAACACAACAATATGTTGCGTTTAATCATTGTTTGCTAAAAAAAAATTATTTAAATGTAATTTTTTTGGTGTTTTATATATCTGTTGAGTTTTCAGTTTTAAGCATAAAAACAAATTCAAAACCCAGCCCCCTACCCCCTCCTGCTGTGACTTGCATAAACAACAATATCAATTTAGTAAAAAAAAAAAAAAAAAAAAAGACAAAAGTGACAAACAAATAGAAACAGGAAAAAATATACATATGTAATCAATCACAATATAGTTAAAATAGAAATAATATAAAAAACAATAACAAATACAATGTAAACATATGAATACACACGTACAGAAAGGAAAAAAAAGGCGTCATTCTGTCACACTTGTGGATTGTAGAACATAGAAAGGTAAAAAATCGTCTCCTACCTTATAAAATTTATGTTCTGATCGTCTTACAGTAAATCTTATTTTTTCAGGTTTTAGATGGTAAAGTACATCTCGGATTCAGTGTGATAAAGTGGGTGGGGCAGCATCCTTCCACTTAAGAGGAATGAGGCGCCGGGCTAGCAAAGTTGAGATGGTAATGATCCTCTGACCACCTCCAGGCTATGTCGGAACCACACTGTTTATTCTGGTGGGTTCAAAGTTAATTTGACTTCTAAGATGCAACTAAGTGCCTCACAGATATTTCCCCAAAAGCACTGTATTTTAGGAGGGAACCAAAGAGTTTGAATTAATGTGGGCTCTGATGATTTGCATCTGTTACGCAGTGGCTCAATTTGTGGATCAATTTGAGCCCAACTGGTTTTACAGAAGTGGGCACAATGCACAACCTTAAAGTGTGGATGCCATGCTTTGAACAACTTTGTCAAATAAAAAAGCCCTTTAAACGCTGATTCTATTGATACCAATAGTTCGCGTCGAAAAAAATCCGAAGCATATGAATAATAGACATCTTTCGAAGGAATCAGAGATTTGAATTTGCCGCTAAGAGCGCAGGCTGGAAGTGACCCCGATATGACCTGTGACGTCACGAAAGGCATTGACTTCCGTAGTTCCGCTTCGGACAGCAGGTAAACAAAGCAGGTAGTCTTCGTTTCTCTTGTTAATCATCGTTAATTCGTTAATTCTCTGTTAATCATCAACATGCCAAGTCGTTGTGTGGCAGCTGGATGTAGCAATACATCTAGTGAAAGTGTATCTGTGTATAAATTCCCAAAACAAGAAACGCTGCTGAAACAATGGACAAAACAAGTTCAGCGAACGAGGGCGAATTGGGTGCCAACTGCTTCGTCAACTTCATGCAGCGAACATTTTGAGGCAGACTGTTTTGAAGAAACACCACAGCTCATGAAAGATATGGGAATGCATGTCAGATATAAAAAAGTATTGAAACCGAACGCAATCCCCACCATTTTCAAGAGATCGCTAGTGGGAACGTCCGAAACAGAAACGCCCAGTACCAGCACTGGCAGCTGAGCAGCCAGTACAAAAAGAGAAAATCTGTGACCGAAAAGCTGGCACAAAAGAGAGTAAGTTTAACGTTCAGTGATGAAAGTCTTCCGGGAATTCCCGGAAATCCGGGTTTTTGAGCAAACCGAACGTACTTTCCTGGAAATAAAGACCTGATCTCTATGGACAAATCGCTTTCCGGATGAAAAAATTGTCTGAAATCGGCGAATTTTAGCTTTATTTTCTATATTTCTCTGCGGATCGCTTCCTCTATGGTCGCGGCTATCTCTCGTCTGCCCGGCCTAATTGACCAATGACGGGACGTTTTAGTTGCTTTCGGATGCGTCGACGGCTCTGATTGGCTCTGTCTGTACCACGTGGTCAGCGTGACGGATCCCCTAGAGACCAAAACTGGCGGACACACGCTAAACTTTCACAGACAAATCTGAAGAGTTTGCGATCAATAATGCGGGCATCGTCATTATTGAGCGTGGTCACGACCTCAGTTGTGAGAAGACGATAAAAAAAAACAAATTTAAGTGGTCTTGGCTGGAAGACGGTAGCATCACTCTGTGCTTCGCTATCGGTGCTAGCCATGTTGTCTGCCTTTCGTTACGTCACAAACAGGGCGGCGCGAATTCGGCGGAATGTGTGAAGCCGGCGGGTGTCCTCGTTGTTTATATCGCGTTTTTCGCTATTTATTCTTTTTCGAAAAATATTAAAAACAATCGCAACATGAAATGGAGACTATTTACTATATTTTGGCTTATTAAAATAGGCCATGTCACCCACACTTTAAATTGTAGAAGACAATGTTTTGCATACATTGAGGATGAGGTAATATTCCTCACACTAATAATTTCACTAAGATCCTGTTCCCAGGGTTTTTAAGGGTTAGCATTAAGGGAGAATCTATGGCTAAAATCATGCAAAGCATTTTAAATTTCTTTCGAATGGGATTGAAGGTCAGAATATTATCCAGAATATATTGAGGAGGTTTGATAGGGAACCCTGTAATGGAGGTCATGATGAAATGATGCACCTGTAGGTATCTGAAAGCTAGTTTCATTATTTTATCGGCCAATTGTTGAAAAGAGGCAAATGGATTATCAAAAATAAGTCGTTAAAAGGACTTCAAACCTTGTCGCCACCACCTCTGAAATACAACATCCAACAATGATGGCGGAAGAATTTGATTGGATGCTATCTGAACATGCAAACTCATCCCTAAGTAACCAAAATGTTTTCTGAATTGATGGCAGATTTTAATTGAGTTATGTACTAAAGGATTGTCAATGGTTAGAGGTTTAGACAATGGAAGTCATGCCCCAATTATTGATGGCAACAGAACAGATCCAGAAGAAAGTTTCGGTAACACTTTCTTTTACAGTACTTACAGTGTACTTAAGTGGTATTTACATGGTACTTATTGTGTAACTACTGGGTACTTTTAGGGTATTTACATGACACTTTTTATGGAATTTACTTGGTACTTACAGTGTGTTTACATGGTACTTTTTATGGGACTCACTGGGTATTTGCATGGTACTTTTTTTGTGTCTAGTGTTTACTTACATGGTACTTACTGTGTATTTATGTGGTGCTATTTGGTTTATACCTATGTGGTACATACTGGGTATCAGGCCTGCACAATATACCGCAAATTTATCGTTATTGCAATATCAAGCAGTGCAATATCCATATCGCAAAAGTCAGCAAAAATCGCAATAATTGGTTACATTAAATGTGCTAAAACAATCTTATGGCAGCTTGAAGTATTTAGCGAATCAAATAAATCCATTTATGCATTTGACCAATTGGATGGACCCTTTCACGTTGTTGACCAATCAGAGGGAGATATTATGTTAGGTTTTTGCCTCCTACGTCAACGAGGGTCATTTGGAGTATAATTTTTAAATTGTTGCAGTGAAATGATAATGATGTTTTTGGTTGTTTTACTATTTGTGTATATACCGCATATTATATCGTTATCGCAACATTGATCACTCATATCGCATATCGCAACTTTGCTCATATCGTGCAGCCCTACTGGGTATTTATAATATACTTATTGGGTACATGTAGTGCAAAGGTGTCTTTTGTGGTACTTACCACATGTAAGAACAAGGTAAGTACAAATAAAGTACCTTGACCTTTAGGTCTGCACTTGTTGCATGTTTCATGGTATTTACCATGAGTTTACCACAGAAACTACCCCTTAAGTACACTGAAACTGTACTGTAAAAGAAAGTCAGCCCTATTTCCACTCTATTACTTGGTACTTTCAGTAGTAAATACTGGGTATGTTCACGTATCACCTTCCCATACAGTGTACATACACAGTTGGTCTTCTGACCTTTCCAAATGAGACAATGCTAAAATTTTGGTAAAGGTGAAGTAACTGCATTGTTAAAACATAATCTGGCCTGATTACTTTTTGTAATATGTGGCAAATATAAAGAGAAACAACCCAGCAGTGAAAACAACAATCTTTAATATGATTCACTTCTGCAGCATACAAAGTGTCATCACAATGACATTTGTTTTAGGTTCTCAACAAAACAGCAAAAATGAGCATTCCAAAGACAACATTATTTTTCATATTATTGATCTTTTCTTCCAGAGTTTTGTGTTGTTCCAGGAATGATTTGCTCTCCTTTGCATAGCTCATGAGTTTGCCTCCCACCGTGAAAACAGGAAATGGCCCCAGATCCTCACCTTCTCCAGCCAAAGTCATTTCTGTAATAGTTGCATTCAAATCTATGGTGTTTTTGTCTATATTACACTGGCGACATGTGTTCGTGCTTTTTGTCCGTCGAAATATTCCTTCCGTAGAATTTGGTAATGGTGCAGGACTTGGGTTTGTAACTGCAAGAAAAATCACAATACAAGCTTAAATGAACACAAGAAGTACAACGATTTTGGGTCAACACCCCCCCCCCCCCCCAATGCAAAGTAGCCCAACCCCCACCCTCTCTCTTTCTCTCTGATTTCAGGTTGTGGAAATGCTTTTTGTCAGGGATCAGCTGTGAATTTCTGGTCTCAGCTCTGAAGAAAAACCCGTCTAATCTGACAGAACTGGACCTGAGCTACAACAAGAACCTGCAGGATTCAGGAGTTCTTCATCTGTGTGGTTTTCTGGAGAGTCCAGACTGCAGATTGCAGACTCTGAGGTCAGACTCCATGTTTCAGTTGTGTTCAGATCACCCACAGATTGACCCACAGTGAGCAGAAATGTCCAGATTCTGATCTGCAGCAGCATCTTCCTGCAGCTGCTTGTTCTCTTCAAAGATCTGCAGAAGAACTTCTTCTTTTCTTCCTGCAGCTGCTTGTTTCAAAGCTGTCTGCTGACATTTGTGCTCCACAAAGTTCTGCTCACATCCTCCACAAACATCTTCACCTTTTCATCCACAAACATCATCACATCATCCACAAACATCCTCACCTTTTCATCCACAAACATCATCACATCATCCATCAAAGCTCCCAGCAGCTTCTGACTCTTCATTCAGAGCTGAAGTCATGGATCAGGGATCAATGTCCAACATTTGCTGCTGACTCTTCCTCATCACTTCTGTTCGAGCTGAAAGTCTCTGGCTTGAAGGGCTGCAGCAGAGAAGGACTGGAAGATCATCTCCTGAAAACTGGGATGAAGACTTTCCAGCATCATGCTGTTGAAATTCTCCCATGATGTTTGACTTTCACACATCTGGACTTCTTTACTGAACAGCTGCATGTTGTCCTGCTTCTGCCAGTAGCGGTTTTAGGTGTGGACAGCACGGGCCCATGCCCTAGGTGGCAATTTAGAGGGAGCTCTTGTAGAAAAAAATCTCTGTGCTGCAATGGTTTTCTATTATGTTATTTCACAGCCAGAAACCTACAAATCCCCCCTCCTCCTTAGCTGCATGCGCTCCTGTCTCCTGTCTGACAAAAATGGCTTTGGTTGGGTGGACATATTATGGGCGGGTTTGTGATCTGTTTGGGGTTTCCTTAATAAAACTCATCTCAGCAGCAACACGCAGTCAGGAGAGGCAGGTAAGTCAGTGCTTCACCTGTAAACCATCCTCGCCATTGTGAGGAACTGATAATAAAATAAAAATGTGTCTAATATTATCCACTAAATGTAATTTATTTAGAGCACAGTTCATCATTTTTTGCCGGGTTTTGTGTACAGTCACAGCTTTATTGACTATTGTAGACATTTTCATTATCCGTATAAAATGTATTTTATGTTTGCCTGTTGTTTAGTTGGTGTTAGTAGCCTATTTGACATAAACACAGCAGGTAATGCAGGCAGTACAACAGCTGCGCTTTTTAAGTAATAAATAAGCAACAGATCAGGGGAAATAAAAGGGAAATGAAAGGGAATAAACGGAAGAAGATGAATGAATGAATAGATCATTTGTTTATGAATGTATAGAAGTTTTTTGGAGGATGTTATTGTTTGTGTTGTACTCGCCTGGGAACTAACTCAATGTAGAACCGCCACTGGCTTCTGCTGGACTCTTCTGATCTGCTGCTGTTGCTTCACATCTTTTTCTAAACTTTCTGATCTTCTTCAGCTCTGAACTCTGTAGAAAACTGAAGGATGAAAAACATGAACTTTGTCTTTAAACTCAACTCTTTGTTCTGGATTCAGGTTGAACAACTGCAGTTTGTCAAAGACCAGCTGTGCTGCTCTGATCTCAGCTCTGAAGTCCAACCCGTCCCACCTGACAGAACTGGACCTGAGAGACAACAACCTTCAGTCTTCAGATGTTCAGCAGCTCCAGGATCTGGTGGAGAGTCCAAACTCCAAACTGCAGACTCTGAGGTCAGTAGAGGGTTGGAGTCAGTCCAGCTGCTTCCAGATGTTTGGTCCTAAAGTTAGTCTGAGAGCAAAGATGCAGAGTTTCCTGTGAAGCTGCAGCTTCTCAGTGAAGCTCTGAGGAGAATGATGACAGGCTTCAGGACAACAGTCAGCCAATCAGAGCAGCAGAAGCTCCAACAGGTGAAGTTGACAGGAAGCTGCTGCTCTGAACAGGACTGAAGTTCCTGCTGCTCTTTCTGCTGCTGTGCTGCATCACTGACTGACAGACCAGGACCAGGAGACACTCCTTCATCTCTATCTCTCTCTTCACAGGTGGGAGGGGTAGGGTTCATGCTTACCTGGAAGTGGAGATGAGTGTCAGAGCTGCAGCATGAACTGATCTGAGATCAGCTCCACTGTCTCTCAGCATCAAGTAGACAGTTGTTGTGCTGCAGCTCCTCCGGTGGACTGATGGAGAACTGCACACCATCTTGTCATTCTATCTTCTGCTTCTTCTCTCTTGTATTGGGAGTTTCTCTTAAAATTGTCTTTTTTCTCTTGCCATAGTTGTTGATGTCATTCTTCCTGTCAGCTGACGTTTGTGTTTCTGTGTACATTTTCCTGAGGGAGAATCTGTTCTTTATGCTGTTTATTCTCTGCAGAAAACCATCATTTTACTTTTTGATTTTTGTTCTTTTTATGTTTTCCATGTTTCAGTTACGTACAAGAACATTTGTGTTTTATATTTAGTTTGTTATTTTACAAGATTTTGTTGTCATTTTTAACATCTTATTTTGATTTCTTCATGTTTTTAACATGTTTTCTTTAGCACAGGGGTGGGGTGTCAAACTTTTGGTTTGGGGACCTTATTCAAGGTGTCTGGTCCCAAGTGGGCCGGACCAGTAACAAAAAAGCAAAAAACAGCTTTTATTATTTTTTTTCTCAGAAAAAATCCCTCAACCAACATGGTAGCCTAATCATTTATTATTACACATTCATTCACAGAGGCCAATGGATCTCAAATAAAATTGATTTCTTTTAAAAGAAAAAGGTCTTTTCAGTTTTATGTTTGACACCCCTGCTTTAGCACTTTAAAAAACTGGTAAGAAGACTTACTAGAATCATGGTGCTGAAATTCTCTCATGATGAAACAGACTTGCAAACAAACGGAAACCAGATAGGTCAAAAGAAATCACTCATTAGAAACTCCAAAAAATATAAATAATTATGTAAATAATAATGTGCCTCTCCTGTAAAATGTAGCTTAAAAAGTCATAATGAAATAAAATTGAATATACATGTCATTTATAAGAAAAAATCAAATATTAATTTTAAAGGTGCATTTACACCAGACGCGATTCGCTTGTCAGGGGTGTCGACTTCTAATATAAATACAGACGCGATCTGAGGTCCTGCTTCTCTTTTCTGCAGTCACACTGGTTTCCAAAGTGGTTTAAAGATGAGACGAAAAGAGATGCTGCAAGTAGGGATGTAGAAAATAATCCATTTGGCAATATATTACAATGTTTCGTTTTTTTTTTTTTTTTCTTATGCTGAAAAATATTTTGTTGTAAAAATCAGATGTTGACTTTTAAGAACAATTATTTCTTGATTTACCTAAATAAAAGCACTATGACTTTGCTCGGCTAAAAGCAACTTGTATAGAAGATGCAGTTGCAAAGCTTAATATTGTGATCATTAAATAAAAGGAATGTCACCATTTGCACTGTGAAAGGGGATTGGGCAATGCACAGCTAGTAGCTGACCAGGACTGTAGAGGAGCAAGTGATTGCATATTGTGGATTACTTTTCCCTGCTACTTTTTGATTACCCTAATGAAATGTTTCTGGTGGAGTGCTTTTCTACCCTAGAGCTGGGATCGTCCAGCACGAGGATCAGTAGCAGCATCATTAACAAGTGGGACGCAAGAAAGACAGAGCAGCCTCCCACCAAATGCGTGAGATGGTCGGACATTCTTTTCTACCAGAGTGTTTTCTTTTTCTTGTTAACAAGACTGCGGGACTTTGGTTTGAACTGTGGGTTTAGTACGGTGTGGACTTTGGGTATATCTGTTTTTTTATATAGTCGTGTTGGGTGTGGTGTTTAATCAATGGAAAGTACGTCATTGGTGAATACAAAGAATAAATGGTTATCACAAACAAGTGATTCTATGAGTATTTATTATTATTGTTAGCATGCAGATTGACTTCATATTTAATGCCCCTGCTGTAGAACGGTGTGATGTTCTCCTCACTGAGTGGATTGATTCTTTGAGTCAGAGCTTTTGAATATAGTTAGCTGCTCTCTTCAGACGGGTGTCTTCCCCGATGCCTGTAAGATAGTGGTGGTGAGGCCCCTTCTGAAGAAGAGTTACTTGGATCCAAATATTATGGACAATTCCAGACTTGAATCCAACTTACCAATATTAGGTAAAGTTATTGAAAAAAATGATTTTATAGAAATACTTGGTTTCCTAAATGAACAAAATATTTTAGAAAAATGTCGATCTGCTTTCAGGACAAATCACAGTACTGAGACGGCCCTTTAAATAAAATCAAATGAACTCAGAGATAATTTGGACACGTAGAAATTTTCTGTTCTGGTCAGTGCTGCCTTTGATACAGTAGATCACCAGATTTTATTAGACAGATTTAGGAGTGGGGTTGGCCTCTCAGGAACTCGGGGCTGCAGAGGTTTTTAAGAAGAGACTCAAGACCTACCTTTTTAATCTGGCTTTTAAATGACATTTGTAATGGCTTAGTTCTTGTATTCTTTATCTATTTATTTATTTACCTATTTCCTCTACCTAAAACACAAACATTTATTTATTAATATATTTATATGTAACCAGGTGGTACAAAATATTTGTTTGAGGAAGTATTCCATTTATTAATATTGTTCCAAGTTACACAAGTTCTGTGTGTAATACCCTGTTAAAACAGTAGAGGGCGCAAGGCCGTCTAAGTAGCGGTAATCGGCTGAGTTGTGGGGCACTGGAGTCCAGAAGAAGTCGGGTGCAGACTGACAGAGAAGGCTGCTGAGATTAGCGGACCGTGGATGTGCGTGTAGTTACGACGCTCACGAGTGCTGGAGTGTGTTACACACGTGCTGGTGTTGGTGCCACTGCCGTATAATTTTTGTACTGTTGCATTTCCACTTTTCTTTATAAAGTATCTCATAATAAATACGGGAAACAAAGACCCCACAAGAAAACATTTTTTTTTGAAGTCTTGTGCGTCATTTCATCCCGGCTTCAAATCTTGGTACCAGGAGTGGGGTTTCCCGCCATTTTTCTTTTCCTCCTTCTGGGCACAGTACATACGGCAGTGGTGAAGAGGGACCTGGCTGAATATCCTGGAGCAGAGATATTTGCTGCTAAAGAGAACCAGGACGACACGGAACACCTTGAGGATTCGGGTGTGGTGAACAGCGTGTGACAGGTCCAGTGGAAGCTGAAGTAGTGGCCACCGGAGGGAGAGGGACTCCAGGGACGACGCTGACTTCTGCAGTAAATTTATCCTTTGCTTTTATAAAGAGACTAAGTTCAAAGACTGAAGTGTAAAAAAAAAAAAAAAAAAAAAAAAAAAAAAAAAAAAGATTTTTGTTAAAATGTCAGTTCAGGGTGACATGGGCCCAACAGGGGATGAAGAGGACATCGAGAATATCCAGAACAGGCATTCTGAGGATGATGAAGAACAAATTGATGTACAAAAACAAATAAGCGAACTTGCTAGACGGCAACAAGACGTCATGACAGCTATATCTTCGTTGAACACTGTACCTGCTAGGTCCTATGTTTATGTACCGAGAGAGCGTCACATTGCACCATTCAGTGGGGATATTGATAAAGATGGAAGGTCTGTAGATGAATTCATTGAAGAGGTAGAGCGTGTCCTTTCTGCTAGAAACCAGTCCCCTCTTGAGCAGTTTGATTTTGTGATGTCTCTTTTGAGAGGTTCAGCATTAGAGGAAGTGCGTCTACGAAAAGATGACAGAGCTGATCAGACAAGTGATCTGTTTCATTACCTTCAGGAAGCGTTTGGAGATAAACGCAGTGCTTCTCAGCTGCTACAGAACTTTTATAGCTGTAAACAGAATGAAGGTCAAAATATACGTGACTTCTCTCATGCTTTATCCCAAACATTAAGCTCAGTACTTAAACGTTGTCCCAACTCACTAGCAAATGAGAAGGTAGCACTAAGGGATCAGTTTGTAGAGGGCTTGATTGATCCTTCCTTGAGAAGAGAGCTTCGTAGATATGTTAGAGCTCATCCTGACTCATCTCTGATAGAAGTGCGAGAAGAAGCTTATTTGTGGTTCTCAGAAGATCTGACAGCAGGCACGAGAGGAGTGAAGAGCAAAATGAAGTCTGGTAGTTCCATTTATGCAGATGCACAATGTACAGCTGTAAATGCTAATGAGAAACCGGCTCACTTGGACAGTGTCAGAACGAGTTTTCAGAACCAAGGGCAGATCAGCACATCCCAACAGAGTAAGGAGAAATCTGTCTCTCTAGATGATGTTGTGAAACTTCTTGCAGAACAAGGAAAAGTTATAAATGAACTTACCAAGGCTGTGAAGGATTTGACTACTCATAACCAAAACAGAGTCCCAGTAGCCGGTAGGGCTCAGGCTGCACTGAGTTTCACTGCTGATGGTAAACCAATATGCTACAGATGTCAAACTGAAGGTCATATTGCACGGCAGTGTCCACAGAAAAGGCGCACAGCTACAGAGAACCCTTCAGCATCCAGTCAGCAGGGAAACGGAAGCCCCTGGTTGCAGTGAGTCGAGCAATACAGGGGAATAAGACAGGCTCAGCCCAATCCGAAATGTCACGAGAACAGCTGATTGATCGAGCCATAGGTATCTGTCCAGTAGTTAATCTAAAGCTGAATGGCACACCAGCGCGCTGTTTGCTGGACACGGGCAGTCAAGTGAGTACCATAACAGATGAATTTTTCAGAAAAAAATTGTTTGGAGATGACAATTCTATACTTTCCACTGCGAGTTGGCTGAAGATTAGTGCTGCAAACGGTCTCGACATTCCGTATCAGGGTTGTGTTGAACTACAGGTTGAAACTATGGGCTTAAAGATCCCAAATTGTGTTTTCTTAGTTTTAAAAGCCCCTAATCTTGCCACTGGATCAGAAGATTGTATTGTTGGCATGAATATCATAAGCAAGTGTCAACAACTGATAACAACAGAGTTTGACACTGCCAGTGGGGGTTCTTTGGACTCAGGCTGGAGAAGTGTTTTCCAGAAAATTCAGACATGCACTGTTGAAAAGAAGAGAATTGTCAGAGTTTCAGGCAGAGAAAAGGTGCATGTTCCAGCTGCTTCTATGGCAACAGTCATGGTAAAGGGTCACTTGGATGAGGTAGACGGAACCAGTCAACTGATAATTGAGCCAGCAAAAACACCTCTTCCACCAGGTGTGGGCATCATTCCAACCCTAGTCAACAGAAAAAGTCAAATTTTGCCAGTCAAGATTGTAAACTTTTCATCTGAAGATGTTTGGTTGTCCCCAAGAACCAGACTGGGTATTGTCTCTGTAGTTGAATGTGTGGAAAGTGACAAGACTTGTGATGTTAAGTTTCATCGTATCTCTGCGGATGTAGAGCAAGTCTATGTGGTTTCTCAGGATGCTCCGTCCGACAGTAAAGTGCAATCAGTCTTGGACAACTTGGACATTGGGGGCACTGATGAGGAGCGTGCTGTTCTACATGCATTACTGACTCAGTATGCTGATGTCTTTGCAGATGATGATGACGATCTTGGTTTTACTGAAAAAGTAAAGCATGAAATTAAGTTGGATGATGATGTACCAGTGACACAACCGTACAGGCGTATTCCACCTAACCAGTATAAGGAAGTTCAGGAGCACATCTCAACACTGTTGAAAAAAGGTATCATCCAGGAGAGCGAGAGTTCATATGCCTCACCTGTGGTGGTGGTACGGAAAAAAGATGGCAGCATACGTCTTTGTGTAGACTATCGCAAACTGAATCTGAAAACTAAGAAGGATGCATTCCCATTGCCACGGATTGATGAGAGTTTTGATGCTCTAAAAGGTGCCAAATACTTTTCTACCATTGATCTCGCAAGTGGATACCACCAGGTGGCAATGGATGATCATGACAGACATAAGACTGCTTTCACAACACCATTCGGGCTTTTTGAGTACCTGCGCATGCCAATGGGTGTTTGCAATGGTCCTGCAACCTTTCAACGGTTAATGCAGGCTGCCATGAGTGACTTGATATTTGACATAATGCTCGTATATCTTGATGATATCCTGGTGTATTCTCCCTCATTTCAATCTCACCTAGAAAGACTTGAGACAGTGTTTAAGCGCCTTAAGCAAACAGGCCTTAAAGTGAAGTGGGAAAAGTGCCATTTTCTTCAGAAAGAGGTGAAATTTTTAGGACATCAGATTTCTGCAGATGGAATTGCAACTGATCCATCTAAAATAAATGCTGTTAAAGAATGGCCTGTGCCATCCAGTGTGAAGGAATTACAGTCTTTTTTGGGCCTCTGTAGTTACTACAGACGGTATGTTGAGGAATTCTCAAAAATTGCCGCCCCTTTGCATGACGTGGTAAATCAATGCAACAGCACCTGCACTGTAACTAGAGTCAGCCAAAGGCTAAGTGCATTATGGGATACAAAATGTCAAAGGGCGTTTGACACATTAAAGGAAAAACTTGTAACAGCTCCAATTTTAGGATATGCAGATTTCACTCATCCTTTTGTTTTGGAAACTGATGCAAGTGGACAGGGGCTTGGAGCCATTCTGTATCAGCAGCAAGGTGATAAAAAAAGAGTGATTGCATATGCAAGTAGGAGACTCAGGGCTGCGGAAAGAAATGACAAGAACTACAGCAGCATGAAGCTGGAGCTATTGGCACTCAAGTGGGCCATAGCTGAGAAATTTCGGGGTTACTTACTTGGCTCCAAGTTCACTGTTGTGACGGATAATAACCCTTTATGTTACCTCAAGACTGCAAAGCTTGGAGCCATTGAGCAAAGATGGGTGGCTCAGCTGGCAGCTTTTGATTTTGATGTGCAGTATCGTCCAGGACGGTGCAACGCTGCAGCTGACGCGCTATCACGACACCCGTTAGCAGGGGAGTCTGAGCCAGACATAGATGACGAACAGTTTGATGACTGCGTGGCTATTTGTAATGTGATCTGCAGGGGGACATTCCTTGAGCCTGAATTGGTCACCACCGGAATTAAATGTTGTCAAATGAATCAAATTAGGACTTCCGAAGCTGCTGCTGCTGCTAAGTCTTCAGATCTAGAAGCTACAGCTACTTTTCCAGGTTACACAAAAGAGGAACTAAGAAAATTTCAGAACCAGGACACGGTGCTTAGTGTTTTCCTGTCATTTTGGAGTCAAAAGCGGAAACCAAGTCCTTGGGAGAGGAAAGATCTCCCTAAAGCCGTTTTGTCTTTGTTCAAACAGTGGAAATATATCAGAGAAAGGGATGGATTATTGTATCGGGTGGTGGAGGATGTCCACCATGGAACCTGCTTCCAGCTACTTGTGCCCCACTGTTTGCAGAAACAGGTGATGGAAAGCGTACATGACTCTATGGGTCACCAAGGAATAGAGAGAACTCTGCAGTTGTTGAAACAGAGAGCTTTTTGGGTACAAATGTACAAAGACGTGGAACATTGGGTGAAAAACTGTCAGAGGTGCATCCTGACAAAGATGCCGCATCCCAAGATTCACCCCCCGATGAAGTCGTTTCTTGCTTCCAGGCCATTGGAAGTAGTGGCAGTGGATTTCACTGTGTTGGAGCCAGCCACTGACGGGAGAGAAAATGTTTTGGTCATCACTGATGTATTTACAAAGTTTACCCAGGCTTTTCCAACTCGGGACCAAAAGGCAGAGACCACTGCAAAAGTGTTGTTGAGGGAGTGGTTTATGAAATATGGGATCCCGGAGAGGTTGCATTCTGATCAGGGACGCAATTTTGAATCAGAAGTAATAGCTGAGCTCTGTAAACTGTATGGAGTAAAGAAATCCCGTACGACACCCCACCATCCCACAGGCAACGCGCAGTGTGAACGTTTTAACCGTACTCTGCATGAATTGTTGCGCACTCTTCCGGCTGACAAAAAGAGACGTTGGCCCGAACATTTACCAGAGTTGTTATATGCCTACAATGTGACACCACACGCAACCACGGGCTATTCTCCATATTATTTGTTGTATGGAGTGGAACCACATCTGCCCATTGATGCGCTTCTGTCGGGTGATCATCCCCGAGACCAGAAGCATGACTGGCTTGTTGTTCATCAGCAAAGACTGAAAGATGCACATGCGAGGGCTCAGGAACATACAGAACAGAAAGCTGCTGAACGTGTCGCCCGTCACAGTGAAAAGGTTTATTGTCCTAAAATAGATGTAGGTCAATGTGTATATCTTAGACACAGACCCACAGGCCGCAACAAGATACAGGATGCCTGGAGTGCAACTGTATATAAAGTTGTAGACATTTTGGGAACTACTTACACAGTGCAGCCTGTAGAGGGAGGACCTGTTAAGAGGGTAAACAGGGTGGACATCAGAGTATGCGTTAATCCACCCATGGAACGTACCAAAAACATCCCTAGACCTATATGTGAGTTTCAGCTAGTCGAGGACAGGGACACCGAAATACAAGACCCAGATGAGGAAACAGAAGGGGTGATCATAGAAGAGGTTTCTTTAGCTCTAAACCCGACTACTGGCACAAGAAGTTCCACTGTCAGAGACACTGAGTGTGAGTCCTTTAGTGTTGAGGTGATGTTGGAAGAGAGAGAAAGTGATTCATCTTTGGCGAGTGAGACAGGGTCACAGGCAACGGAAAAGGCTAATGTTCAAACAGCTGTTCCAACTGCGTCTCCCCGACAAAAACGTAATCTCATGCCACAGGTCCAGCCACCAGTACCGGCTCCTCGCCGCAGTAGACGAACAACTGCGGGAAATCATTCAAATCCTCATCATGAGCCTCGATCAGTGTTACAGACGTCGTCAGTAAGGCCTTCAATGTTATCACAAATCATTGCCAGTTTGGGAGCTGCATTCTTTAGAGAGGCTCTTACTGAGGTTAAAAGTATTTATGCTGTCACCGAGGACGGTGACAATTAAGCAGGGGAGAATGTAACCAGGTGGTACAAAATATTTGTTTGAGGAAGTATTCCATTTATTAATATTGTTCCAAGTTACACAAGTTCTGTGTGTAATACCCTGTTAAAACAGTAGAGGGCGCAAGGCCGTCTAAGTAGCGGTAATCGGCTGAGTTGTGGGGCACTGGAGTCCAGAAGAAGTCGGGTGCAGACTGACAGAGAAGGCTGCTGAGATTAGCGGACCGTGGATGTGCGTGTAGTTACGACGCTCACGAGTGCTGGAGTGTGTTACACACGTGCTGGTGTTGGTGCCACTGCCGTATAATTTTTGTACTGTTGCATTTCCACTTTTCTTTATAAAGTATCTCATAATAAATACGGGAAACAAAGACCCCACAAGAAAACATTTTTTTTGAAGTCTTGTGCGTCATTTCATCCCGGCTTCAAATATACTTATCCCGCTTTGTGGTCTAAAAGCCATAGAGTGGGCCCTGAGCTGCTGTATGGGTTTATTCCTGGTACAGGCCGGGTGACTGCCGTCAAGCCAGCCGTCATTCGGAACTGCGGTGTCAAATGAGCCGCTCCTGCATTTTCACTGCTCTCGCATTCTCAGCTTTACGGTAACAGAGCAACAACGGCTAAAGTCCGGTTTTCAAAGGAATTTTAGAACAGTGAAAAGTCAAATGAATGTTTAGAGAAAAAATACACTAGCTACTCTTATCAAATAATAAAATATTTTTTTTAAATAAAAAGGCTAAGATAAAATTGGGTGTTAATAAGCATACTCCCAACCATATAGCCCATTCATTTATGTTAATAGTAAATATAATTTAAGTTTTCACATATGGACATGTTACGATGTAAAATATTTATCAGAATCAGTACAGACACTTTATAATATAAAAAGGAGACTTGATCTAAATGTTAAAACTGAGATTTGTCACAAAATAGCATCTTATGACAAAGATGCAATGTTTGAGACACTGTAGTTTAATATTTCGCCATAATCCAGGCCATCAGCTCCTCTTATTCTCTTCAGGACTATGTTGACTACACATAGTGATATTTTCAGACACTTTTACTGTAGAAATTTAGAGTTATTCATGTTTGAAATCCCAAATATTTTACATTTTGACAAAGTCCAATCGTCTTTTTGTGACAAAGATGCAATGTTTGAGACACTGTAGTTTAATATTTCGCCATAATCCAGGCCATCAGCTCCTCTCACTCTCTTCAGGACTATGTTGACTACACATACTGATATTTTCAGACACTTTTACTGTAGAAATTTTGAGTTATTCATGTTTGAAATCCAGAATATTTTACATTTTGACAAAGTCCAATCATCTTTTTCTGACAAAGATGCAATGTTTGAGACACTGTAGTTTAATATTTGACAATAATCCAGGCCATCAGCTCCTCTCATTCTCTTCAGGACTATGTTGAAAACTATGTAGAAAATTGAGAGATGCCATGTTTGAGACACTGTAGTTCAGAATTTACCCATAATCCATGACAACAACTACTTAAATTCCCTTTAGGAACATGTCTACTACCTAATTAGTCATTTTCAAAAACTTTTACTGTAGAAAATTGGAATTATTAATCACTTTAAGAAATTATTCATGGCGTTAGTTTGTGTATTGTAGCGTTTCAGGAATGATGATGCCGGTTTTATCAAAACTTCTCATTTATTCGAACAGCTCTCGTTACTGTCGGCCGTAACCACGCCACACATCCCAGAACCACAACACAGGAACTCCTCCACTCTCGCGGTACTTTCTCACCCACCACCACGCCCCCAGCTCTCCTCCTCTGTGGTTCCATTTCCAACTCCATGCACATTCAATGTAATCCTAACAGTCATACAACAGAACAATTTAACATCTAAACAACAGAACATTAACGATTGTAACAGAACACAGGGACGCTACACTATTTTAAATAAAACAACATTGTGAGGACACATTTTTAAGTGTGCTTGATTACGTCATAATATTATATTATTATGAATAGGTCCTCCATAGCACCATCAGATGCTGCATGTGAGAATTTGGCAGACCACTTCAGGAGTAAAATCAATGCTATTAGATCTAGCCTTTTAACTCACAAATGTGTTGATTTTAATGAATCTATAACATTGTATTCATCAGAGAAAACACTGGAAAGTTTTGTCCTGGTTGATGCTGTGGCACTTGGTTCTCTCCCAGTTAAAGCCAACCACCTGCCTTCAGACCCAATCCCCACATCGTTGTTGAATACATTTCACGACTTTTTTGAGTTTGAGTTTTTAAATTTAGTAAATTGTTCTCTTCAGACAGGTGTCTTCCTGCTGCCTTTAAAAGAGCAATTTAGATCCTTGAACATTATCAGTTACCTGAAAAGTCTAAAGAACACCTTGGAGGTATTTCAGAAAGTACTCTTTGAGCTTGATGTCTTGAAACCAATCCCAAACTGGAGCGTGGGGGCGGGTCTTCCTGGGAGGGCCCTGACTCATGCCTGGGGCCGGTGCGGGGGATGCTCAGGACTCCTGGGTCCTCTTAACACATTCCACCATCCACTTCAGCAGAAAATAAATACTCATTTGAGCACAGGTGTTAGACAGTGAGTCAAACACGGCATCTCTGTCAGAAAAAGACGATTTACACTTTTGATAACATAAAATATTTGTGTTTTCAAACATGAATAATTCCAATTTTCTACAGTAAAAGTGTCTGAAAATGACAGACTATGTAGTAGACATGTTCCTAAAGGGAACTCAAGTAGTAGTTGTCCTGGATTATGGGTAAATTCTGAACTACAGTGTGTCAAAAATGGCATCTCTGTCAGAAAAAGACGATTTACACTTTTGATAACATAAAAAATTAGTGTTTTCAAACATGAATAATTCCAATTTTCTACATAGTTTTCAACATAGTCCTGAAGAGAATGAGAGGAGCTGATGGCCTGGATTATGGCGAAATATTAAACTACAGTGTCTCAAACATTGCATCTTTGTCACAAAAAGACGATTGGACTTTGTCAAAATGTAAAATATTTGGGATTTCAAACATGAATAACTCTAAATTTCTACAGTAAAAGTGTCTGAAAATATCACTATGTGTAGTCAACATAGTCCTGAAGAGAATAAGAGGAGCTGATGGCCTGGATTATGGCGAAATATTAAACTACAGTGTCTCAAACATTGCATCTTTGTCATAAGATGCTATGTTGTGACAAATCTCAAACAGTTTTGACATTTAGATCAAGTCTCCTTTTTTATATTATAAAGTGTCTGTACTGATTCTGATAAATATTTTACATCGTAACATGTCCATATGTGAAAACCTAAATTATATTTACTATTAACATAAATGAATGGGCTATATGGTTGGGAGTATGCTTATTAACACCCAATTTTATCTTAGCCTTTTTATTTTAAAAAATATTTTATTATTTGATAAGAGTAGCTAGTGTATTTTTTCTCTAAACATTCATTTGACTTTTCACTGTTCTAAAATTCCTTTGAAAACCGGACTTTAGCCGTTGTTGCTCTGTTACCGTAAAGCTGAGAATGCGAGAGCAGTGAAAATGCAGGAGCGGCTCATTTGACACCGCAGTTCCGAATGACGGCTGGCTTGACGGCAGTGCCGGGTGGGGCGTGCTCGTTCCAGCCCCTGGTTCTGTCTAGAGAAGAACTCAGGAGGAGGACAATACTGCAGCAGCTCTAATGTTGCTGAACATCTGACTGAGTTGATCCACATTCAGAAGTAAGTTTGTGTCCCAAGAGTTCAGATTTAAACAAAATTCAAAATCAAACCAAACCCAGTCCTGCTTCGAGCATCAAACAAGATCTAGTGTGTTCCGGGAAGCACAATGCCAGAAATTCCAAGCAACATATTTGTATTAAAATGAAGTTTCTCTACTGGATACATCATTTATATATTTAACCATGATTGTAGAAGCTAAAGGCCTAGAAACTGTTCAGTAAAGTTCTAGCTCCTTTGATACACTGAGATGTGCGACGCCAGACTTGACTGACACGCAAAGCGGGCTGTCGTTTTCCTGTACGATGAAGACGAAAATGAAAATGGGTTTTTCACTCTGATCAACTTTGCAACTAATTTGTTTCTTTTATTTACATTACTGAATGGATTTGATTTCTCTTTTGCTTCATTTCCTGAACAAGCGGTCAAAAACCATTTCTCCTTCTGGCTCATGCACACCTGTGTGTGGTCAGGTAATCAATCAGTTTATAATTGACAGCAAAATATGAAAACAGCGACACCCACAGGACATATTTCTGAATAGGGCTCCTACACACCGGCCCCTAAATTGTTATACAATGGAATAACAATTTACAAATACCTCACAGAAAGGAGCCAAACATGGTTTACACTTCTTGTAACAAACAAAGTTTTGATATGGGCCTTTCAATTACTTTTAGATTTAGTTTGTAGTTTCACAGATTGTACAAGTCCCCTTTTGTCAGAATAAACTTCTAAAACGTTGCCAAGTAACCAGAAACCACTGGGAGCTGTAGAGGCCATGATTACAACTTTATCCCCGACTAACAAACTCCTCTTCCTTTGATTCCATTTCTGTTTCTCTTGGTGAAAAGGCAAATATTCCCATATCCACCTTTTCCAGAAAAGATCAGCGAGATATTGTACTTGCCTCCACCGTTTTCTAACACACTGGTCCTGCGGATCAAATATTCCAGGGGGTAGAGCAGGTTTCCTCATGAGAAGAAGAAGATGGTTTGGTGTAAGAGGTTCCAAGTCATTTGGATCATCAGACATCTTCGTGAGTGGACGATCATTCAGAATTGCTTCTATTTCACAGAGTACTGTGCACAGTTCATCTTATAAAACCGACCGCCATGACTGAGACATTGATGTATGTGTTTCAGAATGAGCATAGAGATATTCTGGTCCTGAGAAAGCATAAGAGGATGCTTGCTTTCTTTCTTTGCACAGTCTTTCACCTACTCTCAGAAGTCCATCATCCATTATGGGATCCAATTTGTAGATTGAACTTTGTTTACTCACACTTGAATTTGACGTCAATGCATGAATCTCTTTCATGAATCGCTGCTGATGACAATAGCGTATGATGGCTAATTCAGCTTCCTTCACGTCACCCAGTGTTAAGAAGTCAACCTTGCCAGATGTTACATCTGTTGCAGGTGTGACATTTTTCTGCTTTGTCCTTGTGGTTTCATCCTGTACAGGTTTCAACTGCTTTCTCTGTCGACCCTTTTCCAACAGCATGGATTTCAGTCTAAGGATCCAGGCAACCGCAGTCGTTAACTTGCTCCAGTCTGAAAAATATGTAATCAACTTCTCTGTAGGGTTAGAAGCATCACAGCCACTGACTGCATTTACAGTTTCTTCTTTTCTGACCTCTTTGTCATTAGGATCAACTGAAAACTCCATGAATGATGTTGGCTCTTCACATTCATGTGTCCAATGAAATTCAGGTCCTTCAAGCCAAACACTGTCCTTTAGGAAGCTTGAAGCCTTCATTCCTCTTGAGGCTTTGTCAGCAGGATCATCTTTGGAGGAAACATTTCTCCATTGTGAGGGTTCAGATGCTTCTCTTATACAGTGGCGATTCTACCCTGAATTACTCCCCTCCTCTGCCCCCCCTCCCCCAATAGAGTCACTTTGTCCATTTATTGTAACTGAAACTAAGAAATTGATAAAAAAAAAAGATGTTTATCAGAATTCTGCACTGCATTATAACAGTTATCAGAACATAAAAAAAATAGAAGACCACTAATCACACTAATAACACACTAAAATAAATATAACTGCAGCACTAAGAACAGAAAACACTGACTAGAACCTAACTTTTCTAGTCTTCCTTGATGCAAACTTGTCAATAACATCATCATATGAAATCTGCTCCCCCCCTGAATGATTGATACTAACAACAGCAGGTTAGTGTGTCGCTCCTGAGACATTGGTGACCTGAGGTTTGACTTGATCAACTGGAGTTTGGAAAAGCTAACAGCAGCAGCAGCTACCATCACAGCTCATTGAACATTATGAACTAATATACAACAGTAAAACACAACAAAACCTTTGTGTTACAGCAGAGCAGACAGACACATGAATCATAACTAATGTTAAAAGTTAAGGCAGAGCAAACGTTTAAGAAGAAAATCATAAAAATGACATTATGTGCAATATTTGGGCCTACTTCAGTTTTGGTCATCGACCAAAAAAGGTTTTCCTCGGCAATGTTGTTGTTGTTGTTGTAGGGCAGGTAGCATTAGAATTTAGACAACGTGCATCTAGCTATGCGATAATACCCTTTTCTTTGTCTCTTTTCTCCTCTTCTTCTTTTCTTTTCTTTCTAAATTAGGCATCAGATGGCTTTGACCTTTTTTGTCCATATTTCAGATGTTTTTGGCATTTAGCATAAATGTCCTCAGGAAGGCATCAAGTCCGTCGGCTAAACCAACTGTCACCTTAGTGACAACATTGTTTTGTGTTCCCATTTTTTATTTGGGCATTTCACTCAAAAATTAACCCAAAAAAATCATGATTTTTATATATTTATTAAAATTTAGGTCATAGAATGTCACTGTGTGACGGACTTTTTAAAAAGTTTTAAAAAGTAGATTCCACCCCCCACCCTTGTCCCTCACCTCATTTGGAAGTGTTTAAAGCTTGTATTTCATTGCCAGTCAAACTAGTAGTTCTGCTCGTGGTGCACGCTGCAGTTCCGACTGATACATCTGACGTTGCGTCGCGCCTCCACGCCAATGCCCTCTTTTATTCAATAAGTTTTTAAAGCGCTTATTGAGCAGTCTCGTCGATCAGTCAACCAATGCATTGGATTTTATGTTCAGTTACGTGTGCACACTTTTTAAATGGCCACTGAAGGTGTAGCGCTACTCATACCTCTTGGTTTTAGTGTTGGGCGCCGAAGACAGAGCTGAACTTCACGGACTGCTTCAGTTGTCGGCTCTTCCTTGTCCAAATCCACAAATTACTCCAAATGTCCTCTCCAATATTCCGATCGGATTCCAGCTGAATAATAGGCGGCGCTGGGTCTTGCTGATCTTCTCACTGTCAGCACTGGGTCCAGCTTATTAGTTCACTCAAAACAATCTGATGCTCCGAACTGGCTTCCGAATCCTGAGATTTCCATCAATCCATTCAAAGAAAGGAGTGGTTTTTGACTAAGTGTAGGAGCTAAAGGCCTAGAAACTGTTTAGCAAAGTTGTAGCCCCTTTGATACACTGAGATGTGCAACACCAGACTTGACTGACGCGCCAACCGGGCTTTAGTTTCCCTGTACGACGAAGAAAATGAGTCTTTCACTCCGATCAACTTTGCAATTAATTTGTTTCTTTTATTTACATTACTGAATGGATTTGATTTCTCTTTTGCTTCATTTCCTGCACAAGCGGTCAAAAACCATTTCTCCCTCTGGCTCATGCACACCTGTCTGAGGTCAGGTAATCAATTTATAATTGACAGCAAAAGAATGAAAACGGCAACACCCACAGGACAATTTCTCAATAGGGCTCCTACACACCGGCCCCTAAATTATTATACAATTGAATAACAATTTACAATTACCTCACAAAAATTCAATTAAGTAGGCAGAAGGTAGTCAAAGCAGCTCAGAGGATCATCGGCTCCCCCCTCCCCTCCCTGTCAGTCATCTACTCCTCCCGCTGTCTTAGCAGAGCTGGGAAGATCATAAAAGACAGTTACCACCCTGGCTCTGGACTGTTTGACCTGTTGCCCTCAGGAAGACGCTACATTTTGTACATTTTTTGGAAATTCCTTTTCTCATGCATGTCTGCACTGAACAGTGATCAGCTCTCATTTCACTGTATGCATGTATGATGCAGATTGTACATGTGTATAGTGACAATAAAGGCATTCTATTCTATTCTATTTTATTCTATTTTCTTCATTTACAATGTCAGTTATAATTCCAATTATTAAAGAACAATATTTTTCATCATTTAGCAAATTAGAATTACATTTCCAGTAACCTTTGTTTTTGCCACATAAAAAACTAGGCAAGAATTAAGCTCCTAATATAAATATTTCACTACAGTAATGAAAATAATCATAAATAACAAACAAATAAGGATGATTTTAAAAAAGGTTGTGGTTGAATAGAAATATTTCACAGTTTGATTATGTAAACAAAGGCTCAATTTGTGGCGATCTGACAGTTTGCATATCACCGTGATAAAAGTCACCTGTGTGGAGGAGAGATGAGAGGCGTGTCCTCAGCTGTGGAAAAAGGAGACATAAAAAGACAAAAGCAGAGGATCTTGGGAGTCAGAAAGAGAAGGAGGAAGCTCTCACAAACTGAAAAACTGACATAATCTCAGTGATTAGAAGCAGCAGAGACTTCCTGGACAGTTCACTCTACAGGACAGCATCCCACACTATCATTTTGCACTATCCACCAAACATCTTCTCACAACACCTGGATCAGATATGCAACCCAACAAACCGGACCAAGAAACAACAACAACTTCAAAGAAAACATGGAAGATTGGAGTTTCAATGAAGCCCCTTGCTTTTGCCACCATCTACCATTACTGTGTTTAGGGTCAACAGCAAGTCAACAAACAGTTCATCATCTAGATGACCAACACATCCAAGAATTTTACAGACCGCCTCATCCTTAGCCAACCACCTGGTTTCCCTATCCCTTGTGCTATCTTATGGGGTCCAGATGACCCCACCCTTACATTGACGTGTTCTCCCTACAAATGACAAAGGTGAATCTGTTCTGCGAAAGAAAAGATAAAAAAGCTCTGAACACAATGAGCTTTAAGTACTCCTAAAACAAGTTATGTCTTATAACTGTTTTACTAACCACTACATTCAGCTGTGCCTGTCCCCTCCCTGATTTTGGGTTTGTCAGTCTTGTCTGCCTAGCTTTGCTCCTCAGATGCTACAAAAACATGCAATAAAGGGATTCTTTTACTGCACACTTATTATGCGTAAAATGACTTACATAATACTTTTTAAATATATTGAAATTCATTTTAAAAGCCATTGCTTATGTATGTAATCATGAATATTTGTTTTTAAAATGTGATTGTTTAGTTTGGTCATTAACTATGTTAACAATGTTCTACGTGACATCATGGATTATACTAGCTTTTAGTAAAAGGATCAATTAGGCTTATAGTTATTTCTCATTTACTATTTCCCTCTTTTGTCTGTCTTCTTGAAAACATGTCTGTGAGCTTTAGACATTTGGCTGCAACATCAGTCAATGTCTTTATTTTCTTTAACCTGGCTTTTTCTGTCCCACTTAGTCTCTTCCTGTCCATTTTTACTTGTGGTAATCTGCCTGCAGCCCCGCTTCTCTACTCCGCCTCGGCTTTTTGGTAAAATGCGCTCTGGTGAAACTTCATTTTGGAATTTCATACCAAAATCCGTATTTGATAAGCTTGGAGGTCTGCTATTTCTTCTATTATGTAACTTTAAAATACAAAAACTTCCTGTAAAACTGTCTAACTTTCATAAGCAGATGACTCTGATCTCCAAACATTCTTTTTTTCCTCAGCGCTACACAGATAATCTGCGAAAAAAAAAAAAAAAAAAGTTTTTTTCAAATTGAAAATTGGTTTGAAAAAAACATTTCTCTTGTGACACAACTGATTAATCCATAAGGTAATCTGATGTCATACATTGACTTTCTCTCCACCTATAGTCTGCATGTCTCACCTGCAGAGTTTGCATTGGTTACTGGAGCCATCCATAGTGTTAGACTTCTGTGTAGCAGTTCTCCTTCAAATAATCCATGTTCTCCCCCTAAATCAAAATAATTTGGTTTACTGTATATGCAATATTTGTCAATAAAGTTTATTTAAAAAAAGAAAAGACACTCTCTGGTGGACTCAACCAACTGTGACCAATGCAAAGGGGTGTTTTTGCATTACGTTAACTCCCAAACTGGCGGTACCATTTCTTAAATTGACGGGTCAGATTCAGAGCGATTAGTGCTGCAAAGATTCATTCATGTTCTACTGTGACTATTTTTCCTTGACACCAACCGACCGGCCCATGAATGAAGCGGCCCACCGGGAATCCTCCAGACTCTCCTGATAACCCACTCCGCTCTCTGGTCAATAATCCTGCAGTTTGTGTCCAGAGTGGTCCGGGATGACGTGTGGAAACGGTCAAGAGATGCAAGAGTCTGCAAGGAAATGCACATCCACTTCAAAGAAGATTTCTCTAAGGAGGACAGGGAGGCGAGAGCCAAGCTGTGGCCGCTGGTCCAAGAGGCGAGGAAGAGGGGTCAGAGTATGGGATTACATTTCTGCCATTAATTGAAAGGGCGTAAAGACAACTGAGCGGGCGTATTTAGGTACTGAGTGAGTGATCCTTACAACCGCGAAGTAGGGCTGGGCGATATTGGATTTTTCATATCACGATATTGTTTTTTTCATATTGTGCGATAACGATATTAAAAAAGATATCAAATAACTATATTTTTCAAAGTAATCTTTATTGCACACAGTTTTAAAAGACCACAAATAAATTCAAATGTTTGAACTTTCAAGTTTAACAGAAAAATAGACAAAAAATTGACACACAATTATGTCAATATAAAAAAAGTGCAATAAACTAAAAAAAACTCCCAAGAAACTCCTCAGTTTCTTTAAAATGCTCTTCAAGAAATTAAAGAAAGCCTAAAACAAAAATGTTCTTATTTAAATACTTTGTGCAACTTCGAATAGCTTTCAAAGTCAAGTCAAAAAAGAACAACAGATCAACTTAAATGGCCTCCTATTCTGTGAGGCAACAAATAGGCACCATGGTCAGTGTGATTTCTGCTAAATGAACAAAAGCCTACAGATTGCGGGCAAGGAAGACAAGTGTATCAACCATTTCAGGTTTTAAAGCTGCACTTTGACAGGTTACAATATTACCCCCTGTACTAAATACCCTCTCAGATGGGGTGCTGGTCGCAGGGATACACAAATAGCGCTTTGCCAGGCAGCTAATCCTCGGGAAACTTTTCTCGTGGATTTTCCACCACATGTCTCTTCGATTTTTTGTCGTATGGCGTTACATTGGAAAATGCCGAATGTAAAGACTGCTGCTGCAGCGCAGGTCTTACCGTTGTTTTTGAAGTCTGACATTGAGCATGCTCAAGGGGGTGATGCTGCTTTAAGTGAGAAAAAAGGTTGGTGGTATTTCCACATTTATTAGGAACGTATCTTTGGCACAATTTGCAGTTGACGTTACTTTGACTTATCCGACTTTAGATGACCGAAAAACGTCCACACGGCGGAACTTTTCGGGCCGGTCCGTTCTACAATGCCTCTTGAACCTTCATCTGCGCCCGCTTGGCTGGAGTTTAACTTCTCTTCAGACGGAACATTCATTTTCTGCAAGTGTTAGGATTTGCAACGCATGCAGATACTAGCTTGCATCCTAGCTTGTAAATAACGTTCACTCTAACTAGACGTGGCGCAGTTTATTCAGTGATTGGTCTAGCCCTGTGATACTTAATTCTGATTGGACAAGAGGGCGGGTCTTCCGGGGGTTTCTCCCGTGTTCATTTAAAACGAAAGTTTATCGCAATAGACCAGTGTTTTTCAACCAGTGTGCCACGGCACACTAGTGTGCCGTGGGAGATGGTCAAGTGTGCCGTGGGAAATTGCCCTCATTAACTGATCTAAAAACATTTCCCATCTCCAGGAAATCAGCTGTTTTTTCATCCAAACAAACCCTGATAAAACACTGAGTAGTTAAGAATATAAAAGATCATAAAAAATTTTTTCTTTGTGTTTATTTGATTCTATTAAAGACATTTTGATAAGAATGACGATACCGCGCTTTAGCTACAACTAAAGGTGTTTGCGGAAAAGTCCCCTCCCCTCCCCTTTAACTGTCTCCACCAATTATTCTTGGATTCTTAATCACGTGTCATCAGTCTGACCAATCAGAAGTGGTTAAAGTCTTCACTTCCTTGTTGTGCATTCTGCTGATAAAGTCTCTCAGTTCTAACAAAAATACCAGCTAAAGCTCGTCTTTAGCGGTGTAGCTTTCCACAGAATCCGGTATCAGACCGTGGAACAAGAGAACAATACAATGAAGCTCAGAGACGCTAATCTTTCTGCCCTTTAGCGTCCTGTAGCGTCCGATTTTACACTACATCTTCCATGTTGCATTGGCTTAAAGTTTTTTTTGGATGCTGGTGTGCCGCGGGATTTTTGTCAAGGTTAAAGTGTGCCGTGGCTCAAAAAAGGTTGAAAAACACGGCAATAGACTCATTTCACTATCGAAAAAAGGTAATATCGCAATAACGATAATTAACGTTTTATCGCCCAGCCCATACCGCGAAGGCGCAATTCTAACTAAGCGACCCCGTATTTTACAATTGCACTACTGGAATCCTAACTGAGCAGTGATTTTGCTCAGTCAGATCCTTTTTACGCTTCCCTGGATTTACTGCGCGGTCAGTTCTCTTTTGCGCGCTCACCTGGATTTACGCTCAGTGTTCAGGGGGCGTTTTTGTCACTTTGTGGGCAGAAACCTTTCTGGTTGATCTGATTGGCCGAAATTTGCATGTCTTATCAGTGAGGCAGAGGGGCGGAACTTTCATTTTTCAGAGCCGGGCGGCTCTTGAGCTGCATGCAGCTCTCTGCCTCTTGGCATAGTTTCTAAATTCAGTATTTTCACAGCCATGAGGTGAAAGTTTTACATTTTCTCCTACATGTACAGAGCGGCCCTAATGTGTTGTTGTGTGACTTCAGTAAAGAGGATCTAGGAGAGAACAGCATGAGGACGGTACGGAGGGAGGAGAGGACGTAAAAGAAGACCCCCCCCCCCCATAGTATAAAGGTGCAGTTATGAGCATAATGCAGAACAACTTTGTTTGGAAACCCTGGAAATGCAAAGAGGCACAGTTTAAACTGCAAGCTATCAGCTACACGGAGGAACACGGGATTAGAGCAGCTGCAGTTCGGTTAAGTTAGATCTTCACAGATTCAGACTTCCTGCTTCAATAGCTCTTCTGATAAACGTTCAAGTGTGTTAGCAAGTACCTCAATCCTTTTGTATTAACACAGAGAGTGAACTACAAAAGCATTTTTAAAGAAAAAAAAACGTTTTTATTACCTTTTAATCAGAATTGTTCGTTTTAAGCCTTGAATGCAGACATGCAGCGACCCAGCTGCTAAGGGACCGTCAATAAAGTGCGTGCCCTGTGAAACACCATCCTGTAAAAATCTGTAAACTTTTAAAAAGTGAATACATGTCTATATTTGGTAATGAAGTATGAAGACTCATCAGCATAGTCATGCTACATTATTATTATTATACTAAATTTTGTTAGAAAGTCAACATCTATTTTATTGCTTATAGTTTTTAAAATTTAATAGAGATATGAATCATAACATAAATGCTCAGTAGCTCTGAAGATACTAAAGCTTCTGTCACCAAACCTCCTGTACTGACTGTTGTGTTTGTGGCCTTTGGTGCTGCACAAATCAGTCATCAGGCGGACTTGGAAGCTCAGTTTGTTTTTATTCTGTTACACAGCTTCAACACGCACACTTGTTCGTCTTGCTGAAGTTCCTTTTAGCCCACAGGCGCCCCCTTGTTGTCGCCAACATAATAACAGTTCTAACACATGACACTGAATAATCATGACCTTATTGTCCTGATGCAATAAAGCTTGTCATAATTCACGTTTTTTGTTAGGAATTTAAATATTGGTCAGATTTGGTCAAAAATGCTCAATAGCTTTGAAGATGCTGTAGTTACTGACAAAACTTACTGTACTGACTAATCATGACCTTATTTTCCTACTACAATAAAGATTATGTTAAAAAAAATCTAGCATCTTCAGAGCTATTGAGGATTTTTGACCAAATTTGATCAATATTAAAATATGAAAAATTCCTATAAATATACTAAGTGAACGATTGACATCTATGATATATATTTTAGTATGACAATAAGGTCATTATTAGTCTGTACATAAGGTTTGGTGACAGTAGCTTCAGTATCTTTATAACTACTGATAACTTTAGTCATGATTCATATCTATTAAAATTAGAAAAAGTATATGCAACAAGATAAAATAAAGATTGACTTTCCTCCAAAATATTTATTGTAACACGAATCGGCTGACGAGTCTTCATTACCAGTTCATATAAATATAGACATTTATTATTTTTGGTGAGATTAGTGATTTTTTACAGAATGGTGTTTCACAGAGGTTGGACTTTGTTGACGGTCCCTTGGCCGCCGGCTCGCTGCATGTCTGGATTCACAGCTCGAAGAGAACAATTTTAATCAAAAGGCAAAAAAACGATATTTTTTCGTTTGAAATACATTTATAGTTCACTCTCTGTGTTAATACAAAAGGATTGAGATACTTGCTGAAACATTTGAACTTTTATCAGAAGAGTTATTGAAGCAGGAAGTCTGAATCTGTGAAGATCTTTCTACTTATCGAACCTCAGCTGCCAGAGAATTTAAAATAATGATTCCATGGTTCACAAGTGAGGAAGCTGGAAACAAACTCTGACAAGACAAGAAGACGCAGCAGCAGCTGAGTTTCCGCGGAAAAGGAAAGGCCTGCGTTGGAAGATCGACTCGAGGATGAGCGCTGCAACATCCAGAGGTGACGGTGAAAAGCTGTTAGGATTGCAGTAGTGCAATTGTAAAATACGGGGTCGCTTAGTTAGAATTGCGCCTTCGCGGTTGTAAGGTTCACTCACTCAGTTCTTAAATACGCCCGCTCAGTTGTCTTTACGCCCTTTCAATTAATGGCAGAAATGTAATCCCATAGAAGGGTACGCGCTGGTAGACAATCGAAGAGTGGACCCACAATAAGTTCCAGTTAGTGAGAGTTAGTGTTGTGTCAGTTCATGTTCTTGGTAAAGAATGCTCATTGAATTGTCTGGTAAGGACAATATTGTTCATTCCTGCACATCTTCTGCGGTTGCTGTGCTATTGATAATTCTTAAATGTTTTCTTTCATTTCTTTAAACACTAGGGGGCTTAAAAACAATGTTAAGCGAAAAGCTATTTTTTTGTTTTGTAAGGAGCAGAAAGCAAAATGTGTTTTTTTTGCAGGAAACCCATTCAGTTGAAGAAGATGTAAACTTCTGGAAATTACAGTGGGGTGATTCTATTTATGTCAGTCATGGGACCTCTCATTCAGCTGGTGTCATGATACTTTTAAACAAATTCCCGGGAAAAGTTATAAAGCATTTTGGGGACACTTATGGCCATTGATTGATATTAATAACTGAGTTTAATGGTGACATGTTTATTTTGGTTTGTGTATATGGTTATAATGAAAGAGCTAAAAACAAAACTCTCCTCTCAGACTTATATAAACACATCCTAGACCTTAAACATGCTCATTTAACTGATAATGTCATAGTTGGAGGTGACTTTAACTTGGTGCCAGACCTTTGGTTAGACAGGAATCCACCTAGAGCACAATGTCACAAGTTTGATGATCTGGTTGTTGAATTTATGAATGCGGCCAATTTAGTTGATTATTGGAGAATTCAGAACCCAGGGACCAGGCAATATACATGGTTTAATGCTGCAGGAAATGGACAATCTTCAAGGTTAGATTATTGGTTAATTTCTTCATCATTAGTAAAATATATTGATAAATGTTCCATTTCTGCTTCACCCTTAACAGACCACTGTGTTGTTTCTTTATCCCTTCAATGTAATAGGTCAGTAACTGATTTAATTCAAATTTGGAAATTCAACAATATGCTTTTGGAAGATTCCTTTTTTTGCAACAAGGTTAGACACTTAATAACATAAGTTAATTCTTTGGACATGTCACCTGTGAGTAAATGGGAATGGTTTAAGTTTAAAATTAAAAGTCTTGCAATTGAATTTAGCAAAAAGACCTTAAGATTGAAACGTCTAAAACAACAAAATATTTTAAGAAATATTAATGACCTATGTAAAAAGACGGATTTGTCGACTGAGGAATTATTTAGAATTAAATAAATTACAAAGCGAGTTAGACATTTTGTGTATTGAAAAAGCTAAAGGTGCATTTGTAAGATCCCGAGCTCGCTGGATTGAAGAGGGAGAAAAAAATACCACATATTTTTTTAATCTTGAAAAACAAAGGCAATTAAAAAAGCAGATTAACAAATTATTATCAGTGAATGATCTTGTTTATGAAGACCAAAGGGAGATTAACAAAGAAATACACACATTTTACTCCAATTTATATAAGTCTTATCATTCCGAAGCTGACTGTGAAATTTTATTCGAAAGCATTGAAGGATTGAACAAAAACATTGACTTAGATTTTAAGCATTTTATGGAAAACGATTTAGGAATTGAGGAAATGGATGCTGCTGTACTAAAGATGTCTTCTGGGAAATCTCCTGGCTTGGATGGTTTAACAGCAGAATTTTAGAAATTCTTTTGGTCTGATATTAGACGTTTGTTACATGAAGCTTTTCTAGAATGTATCTCAACAGGGAGCCTTTCTAACACAATGAGACAGGGGTTAATCACTTTAATCCCCAAACCTAACAAAAACACTCTGCATTTGGATAATTGGAGACCAATCACTTTGTTATGTAATGACTACAACATTTTAGCTCATGTTTTTGCGGAGCGTCTAGACAAAGGACTGAAGGATTTAGTGGATGAATGTCAGTCAGCATTTGTTAAAGGGAGAAATATTCATAATCACATCAGGTTAGTAGTAGATTTGTTGGATTATTGTGACTTTATTGACCCTGAGACTTTGATATTATTTCTAGATTTTTATAAAGCATTTGACACATTGGAGCATTCCTTTTTAAATAAAGCCCTGAAATTCTTAGGATTTGGTGATAAATTTTGTAATATTATTAAAATGTTTTATAATGATATTTTTAGTTCAGTTTCCTTAAATCCAGGAATTACTCCTCGATTTGTCAGTAAAAGGGGTATCCGACAAGGTTGCCCCATCTCCCCCAAACTGTTTATATTAGCTACTCAGTTATTAACCATTCTCATAAAACATAGTCATGATATTCAAGGTATTTCTATTTTTGAAAAGCAATAAAAAATTAGTCAGTTTGCAGACAATACCGCTTTACTTCTAAAAAACGATACAGAGGTTGTTAAAGCTTTAAGCAGGATTCAGTTATTTTCCAAAGCATCAGGTTTAAAACTAAATATTTCAAAATGTGAAATTCTCCCTGTTCACTCGTGTCAGCACCAAATTATTGAAGCCATTAAGGTTGTTCATGAAGTGAAATATCTGGGTGTATTATTGTCTAAGAACACAATAAGGAGGGAAGAAGTCAACATTACAAACCGATTGTTTGATATAAAGAAAAGTTTAAGTCGCTGGTTGACAAGAGATTTAACTATTTTTGGGAGAAATCTGTTAACCAAAGCAGAAGGCGTCTCTAAGATTATTTATCTCTGCTATTCTTTATACATATCCCCTCCAAACATTAAGAAAACGAACTCAATATTTTTTCAATTCATATGGAAAAACAAAACACATTATATCAAACGTTCCCAACTGGTCAAAAGTTATGATAATGGTGGTATCAATGCTCTAGATTTTGAAGCTATGGTCGGTACTTTCAGAATTAATTTTTTAAAAGCTCTTCTGGTTGATAGTAACTCAATGTGGTGTCATATTCCAAGATCCATCTTTAAACATTTAGGAGGAATAGACTTCCTTTTGAAATGTGATTTTGAAATAAACAACATTCCATTCATTTTGTCCAACTTCCATAAACAAGTTCTTCAGTTTTGGAAAATGATATTTAATCACAATTTTACCCCTCATGGATCAACATTATGGAATAACAGAACAGTATTAGTTGGTAGGAAATCTATATTCAAACAGGATTGGTTTGACAAGAACATTGTTTTTGTTACAGATTTAACTGATAGTGAAGGTAATTTATTGACTTTTTCTTCGTTTATAGATAAATACCATCTCACCTGCAGCCTTAGAGAATTTAAAAAAGTATGTCGAGCTATTCCTGCTGCTCTGATTCATTTAATAAAGAACACTGTTTTCACTCCTCATAGAACAATTATCTTATTACCTAAATTACGGATTAACGGATGTAATTTCTTAGATTTTAAACTAAATAACAATCTTTTGAACAACTGTTTAAAAGACAGAATTTATCATCTCCATAATCAAGCCTCTTTTAGATCCTTCCCTTATTTGGAAGCATTTGTGGAGCATAATTAAAAAGAAAAGGCAAAAAAAGAAATGCTTTTTCATTTTCAAAATGAAGCTGCATTTTTTGACTCAAAATTAAAATGAAAAAGCAATCCACCAAAATGCTTTTTAATTTTCTTCCTCAACACAGCTTATTCTGTCACTTAATTAAAATTAAAATAAAAATGGTATTTGACATTTCATTTTCAAATTGTTCTCTGGTAAATGTGTAGCATAATTCATTTAGAAATGTCTAATTTGACATTTAAAATGGATTAACAGAAATACTTTTTCATTTTCAAAATGAAGCTGCATTTTTTGACTCAAAATTAAAAAGAAAAAGCAATATTTCAGAATGCTTTTTCATTTTATACTTCAACACAGCTTTTTCTGTCACTTAATTAAAATGATAATGAAAATGGTATTTGACATTTAATTTTCAAAAAGTTATCTGGTAAATGTGTAGCAAAATTCATTTAGAAATGTCTAATTTGACAATTAAAATGGATTAACAGAAATGCTTTTTAATTTTCAAAATGTAGCTGCATCAAATGACTCAAAATTAAAAGGAAAAAGCAATACTTCAAAATGCTTTTTCATTTTATACTTAAAACCGCTTATTCTGTCATAATTAAAACCAAAATGCAAAGAGGGGATTGCATTTGCATGTTCACATCCACCCTGGGAGACTTGTCTCAATATTCATTTAGAAAAAGCATTTCCAGAGGGGAGGCGGGGCGATGACGTCACTGCTTTCTCCGTGTGTGTCCGGCCGTTGAGAGACACAGGCAAACACACCACGAGGAGACTGTGTTAGCGGCTGAGAAGACGGCTTTGAGTTGGTTGTGAACTTCCACAGCAGCATGTCCGCCTTCTGCGGTCCTCCTCCTGACGCACCGTGGACAAGCTTTGTTCTTCGGACCGCCAGCTGCCTCCGCATAGCGGAGCGCGAAGCTCTGATTCGTGAGGGCTGGACCTGGACTGGACCAGGTCCAGCGGTTTGTGAACAGGACCCGGTTTTAGGTGACCTTAATGAGAAAAATGCAGCAGAATGTTCCTTTAGTGCCCTCGCGAATCAGAAGATGTGAATCGTAAGCCAACTTCAGCGTCGTCTGACCGCATGGATTTAAAAACATATGATCGAGCAGAGCAGGCCGTAAAATATTATCATAACTGTAATAAAAGCACATTATGAAGACAGTCTCCTGCAGCTTCGCGCTGACTGAGTGTTTTTGTTCCACCCAGCAAACGTTTAGCATGGAGAAATCTGCTATCTGTGATGGGGCTCCAGCTGTCATCAAACAGCAAATTCAGCGCGAAACTGCAAATAAATGTGCAAATATGTGGTACTGACATCTGTCTTTATTTTTGTTCTGGACACCACTTTTAAACACAAATTCATATGATGGTTTCTCAGATCGCAGCAGCATTTCCGCCTTCAGCGATCATCAGAGCTTCGCGCTCCGCTATGCGGAGGCAGCTGGCGGTCCGAAGAACAAAGCTTGTCCGCGGTGCGTCAGGAGGAGGACCGCAGAAGGCGGACATGCTGCTGTGTAAACTCTTCAGAAGTTCACAACCAACTCAAGGAAGTCTTCTCAGCCGCTAACACAGTCTCCTCGTGGTGTGTTTGCCTGTGTCTCTCAACGGCCGGACACACACGGAGAAAGCAGTGACGTCATCGCCCCGCCTCCCCTCTGGAAATGCTTTTTCTAAATGAATATTGAGACAAGTCTCCCAGGGTGGATGTGAACATGCAAATGCAATCCCCTCTTTGCATTTTCGTTTTAATTATGACACAGAATAAGCGGTTTTAAGTATAAAATGAAAAAGCATTTTGAAGTTTTGCTTTTTCATTTTAATTGTAGTCATTTGATGCAGCTACATTTTGAAAATTAAAAAGCATTTCTGTTAATCCATTTTAATTGTCAAATTAGACATTTCTAAATGAATTTTGTTACACATTTACCAGATAACTTTTTGAAAATTAAATGTCAAATACCATTTTCATTATCATTTTAATTAAGTGACAGAAAAAGCTGTGTTGAACTATAAAATGAAAAAGCATTCTGAAATATTGCTTTTTCTTTTTAATTTTGAGTCAAAAAATGCAGCTTCATTTTGAAAATGAAAAAGCATTTCTGTTAATCCATTTTAAATGTCAAATTAGACATTTCTAAATGAATTATGCTACACATTTACCAGAGAACAATTTGAAAATGAAATGTCAAATACCATTTTCATTTTAATTTTAATTAAGTGACAGGATAAGCTGTGTTGAGGAAGGAAATTAAAAAGCATTTTGGTGGATTGCTTTTTCATTTTAATTTTGAGTCAAAAAATGCAGCTTCATTTTGAAAATGAAAAAGCATTTCTGGTTTTGCCTTTTCTTTTTAATTATGCTCCACAAATGCTTCCATAGTTCTGGTCTCACAGAAGGAATTGGATTAATTTAAAACTGAACATTCCCCCTTTTGGTATTTATGATGTCCTTCTGCACTCAAAAAAATGATTCAAGCCCCTCTTTCATGTAACACAATAAAATTCTATTTGTTTCGTTTAAAAATATTTATTTTAAAAGGATGTATCTACATTTAATTGACCTAACACAAAATGTATTCATAGTTTCCCCTATAACTCCAGTAATCCAAAATAATTGAGTTCAAGTAAGGGGCGTGCTGTTGAATGCTGTTTTCCTGTTTCGCTTTATTTATTTTTTTGCCGTCTTACGGCTACAATTTTTCACCTATTTTGACCATTCAACTATTAAAATGTTCAACTCTTTCGTTTAATGCCTGCTATGACATCTGGTCCTTAGAATCCTTCGACTTTTCGAAGAGAGAAAACTTTCGTTCGTCTTTTCCAATGTGGCATAACATCGTTTCAACTCGGCTTCTCCCAATAAGACGATACATGACGAGCCTCATTCGAGGAAATAATGAATCTATATATTTATAGCGGTGGCAATAAACAGGCATAGAAGTGTTAGCTCAGTGAGTTAGTAAGTGGGTTAACTATACAGAGGTTCTGAGTTCAAGGCTGGCCTTAGACTGTCTTTACGTTTTTTTGCTTTACCTTTCTTGATAAATTTGAGTTCGACTAACTCAATTATATTTCATTACATGGAAGAATTGTCTTTGAGCTGGGGTTACTCATATTTATTGGATGGAAATCCTGCCCACAATTAAATTGAGTTCATCCAATGAGTTATTTTTTTGAGTGTGTTTATGGAAAATATAGATGTTTCTTTCTCAAATATCATTAATATCATCTTACTTTTAGGAAAATACCATATTCACTGTTGCAAGTGGAGAGGTTCCAAGCCCTCCTTCCCAGGTTTTATTAACAATTTTAAATTATATTATTCCTCACTGAAAAGATTACAATCCTCAGAAGGTGTTAAAATAATTTCTAAACAAATGTCCTTGTGGCTGTTATTCTAGTTTCTGTCCTGTGCTATCACTTGGCTCCTGTTATTTTTTTTATCTTAATTTTATATTTTAAGTGTTTTAACACTATATTTTGATGATTTCTGAGAGTGTTATGTAACCCCCTAGTGAGTGTGTATTTTGCAGTGTGTTCATCCTCTGCTGGAGTTTGTATTTTTGTCTTTGTAAAGTTTAATTAAAAAAAAATGATGATAATAATAATAATAATAATAATATTGCGGCGGTCACGTGATTTCTTGGAAATTCAGCCGCATCCCTGTGTGCGTGCGCGCACACACGGAGCCCCCCGCCTCCACACACGAGCACGGAGGGAGGAATGAAGGAAGGAAGGCTCTGCGGTCGAATTCAGAGAGCTGATTTTTTGGTTTATCCAAACAGAAGTTGGAGTTTCCTGGTTTCTTCCATCACGGTGAGTCTTTCAGAAAATGTTCTCGGCGCTCATGATGAAGGTGTGTCTGTGTCTGACTGTCTGACTGTCTGTGAGGACAGAGAAGAGAACAAGATGTCGGTGCTTCCAGAAAGAACTTAATCATCATCATGGCGCCTCAGAACGATTTTTTTTCAATCCTGCGGACGTGTTTAGTTCTAGAAGAAGCACGAGTGCTTTCCAGATATGTTTATGATACGTTTTATAACCATGGCAAAGAGTTGTAACATTTCAATCCCATAATAGTTTATAGTCAGTTTGGTTGACTAAAACAGGCAGACATTAGTTTGTTAAAGGCAGCAAAAATAAAATCAACAAGAAAAGAAAAAGTCTGCAATATATTCACTGTTTTGGACTTAATAAGTCTTAAATTAGTTGTTAAAAGGGAACACAATTGTAAATTATGGGATGTACAACATGGTGCGTCATCACTTACCCTACATCGCTGTAGGTTTTTTTTTTTTTCCAAAATAAAGGTTATTGACATACAGAATCTTCAACATTGATACCATACTGTGTGCAAATGCCAATTTTTACATTTGTCAGGAAAATTAACAATAAAAAAGCCAAAATAATAGCAAGATAAAAAAATAATAATGATGAAGTTAAAGGATACTGCTAAAGTCTCAAATGTGACCATGTTTTAGGCCTGCACAATATACCGCAAATTTATCGTTATCGTAATATCAAGCTGTGCAATATGCATATCGCAAAAGTCAGCAAAAATCGCAATAAATAGTTACCTTAAATGTGCTAAAACAATCTTATGGCAACTTGAAGCATTTAACGAATAAAATAAATCCATTTATGCATTTGAACAATTGGATGGACCCCTTCACGTTGTTGACCAATCAGATGGAGCCCTTATATTTTAGATGTTTGTCTCCTCAGCGACAAGGGTCATTTGGAGTATAATTTTTAAACTGTTGCAGTGAAATGGTAATGATGCTTTTGGTTGTTTTGCTTTTTTGTTTGTGCAGGATTCAATACTATTTACATACAGAATCATTTTTTTATGAAAATCATAAAATACTGTTTTTTGTTAAGATATTTACACTTTTGAATGAAATATTTAGCCATAAGAAGAAAGTTAACTTTCAGTTTCCTTTGCATCAAATCTCCATTGAATAAAATGCCTAAAAACAATATGTTCATAGAATAATTTATAATAGATGGGTTGTTATAAATCGAATCAAATCTTTCCAAAATGTTTGAGATAAAGTGCAACACCAAAAAAAGATGATACACAGTTTCTGGTGAGGAATGGCAAAACAAACAGTTTATGTACAGATCTTTCTAAAATTTGGTAAAAATGATGAATAATTTTGAAGGAAATGTCTTATCGGTGATAAACAAGTTTGTGGGGCAAAGACCAAAGTTTTTCCCATAAAATTCTACTAAACTTCTAGTAAGAGATAAAATAGGGTTTTGTGTAGGGGTGTGACGATAACCGCATCACCGCACTTTAAATAAAAAAAAAAAAATTTTAAGTTCTGCATATGGTGCATGATTGGAACTATAATAAACACATTAAACTAGGCCTGGGCGATAAATCGATCAAATGAATTAATTCGAATTTTTTGTTACGGGCGATTTCAAAAATAACTAAATCGAGTTTTTATGTGGCGCATTTTTGGCTCCTCAGAGCTTCCGTAGCGTTAGTTACACACGGCACGCGACAAACAACACACGAAACAGCACGCGACAGCATGGCTACCGGTGAGAGTGTGCAGTTTGTTCCCACGAAAGAAATAAACTCATCTGTTGTGAGGAACTGGTGTGGCTTTACTGTCACAGACGGGGAGGAAGAGAGACCCCCCCCCCCCACACACACACGCTGCTACATTTACCTAAAGGAGCTCATCGGAGTCAAAGGCTCTCACGCGCGGCCGCGTGGCTAGCGCTCAGTCTTCTTACACATGCACGCGCCCTAACACAAACGCGACCTGACACACACACTCATTCTACAACGCCTGTATAGTTAGTTCATTAGTTAGTTAGTTAGTTAGTTGTTACTGTTATTTGTTAATTAAGAATGCTGCGCTGTAATTATTACTTGTATATTCATTTGCGACGCGGCCACCGTAGGATTTTGTTTTCGGAGGGGGGGGGGGTAACTTCGACTCCTGCTGCTTCATCATCAAGACGGGGTTTATTAATTTATTTAAAACTTTAGACCCAGATATGAGCTGTATTGATAACTTTTTAGAAAATGCTGCTTCTCTAAAGGTGAATGTTTGTCTCATTTTAGTCTAGACTACAAAGTGTAACTTAAAACACAGCTGGGACTTTAAGTAAGTAACCTTTTCATTTTGGACAAGTGAGAACAAGAGTAGAATAACAAAATAGGACAAAAACAAGACAAAAATATATAAAACACAACAAAATTATATAAAACACAAGTCCAAAAGGGAGTGAGAAGAAGAAAAATGTTATACTTAACTTTGATTCCAAGAGTGTGTTTATTTATTTATTATTCATCCCAGAAATGGGGGTTACATTTGTCTTGCATTTTGATTAAATAAAAGCAACATTTGCTTTAAGTTGTTTGCCGTTTGTACTTATTGCTTTCCTCAAGTAGGGGGAAAAATCGGGAAAAAATCGGAAATCGAATTAAAAAAAATAAAATCGGAGATTTTATTTTTAGGCCATATCGCCCAGCCCTACATTAAACACATTCATCTTTGCTGATAATTTACTTTTTCTGCTAGTCCTGTGTTCAGACTTTCTTTCTGTCTTCTTTCAGACTCTCAGTCTCCTTCACTCTCTCTTGTCTGACTCTTTAAAGTCCCAAAAAGTCCCCAGTGGTCTTTTAGTTTTGATTATGCACAAAGACTAAATAACTCAACTTTATACAAACTTGTATCATTAGTAGCCTGTGAAAGGATGTTCTCAAAACCAGGAGAAATTATTTCTAAATGATACATTTGCCTCTGCCTAAATGTGTTAAAGCAGCTGATGTTTTGGACATCAATCATGTGAATAATCCTTGTTTAGTCTCCTTTCAGTCTTCATTGAAGTTGCCTGCAATTAATTTTTAGTCCAGCAAGTGTTGCCATTAAGTTATACAGCATTATAGTTTCAACATATAATGTTAACACAATTTGGAAAATGAGGTCTCATCTGCTCATCTCTAGTGGATCCTCCTGGGGGGGGGTTTTGGGGACCTGGCTGCTGGTTTCTAGTTCACCTGTCGACAGTCTGAAATTAGAAGTCAGCATTTTGATTTTAGATTTAAAAGAAGACAAACTAACAATTTTGATTTGACATTCAGTGATCCTTACTTCAAGCTCAATAGTTTTGACTTTGGACTTTGGACCGAGTGTTTTAACTTTGTTCCTGGGAAATATGGTTGAGTCCTCAAATCATGTTAACTTTGGACTGAGCAGTCTTGACTTTAGGCTGGCTGTCTTGGCTTTGGAGTCAACAATCTTGACTTTAGTCTCAACTATCTAGAATTTAAATTGAGCAGTCTTTACTTTAAACAATTCTTTCCACTTTAGATCTAATAATCTTGATTTTAGACTGCTGGTGTCCTGGCCTTGGACTCGACAATCCTAAACTTAAACTCAATTATCTTGACTTTAAACAAAGGTCTTGACCTTTAATTCAACAATCTTGATTTTAAACTCAAGGGTCTTAATTTAACATTTCAAGGGTAACACAACAGGACAGTTGGAGGCTGACTCCACTCTCCGCCCTGATTTAAAAAAATAAAAGAAGAGGGCGGGGCTAGGGGAGGCGGGCTGTTATATTGGAGCTACAGAGCATGAGGTGAAACTCCTGAAATTACAGGGGAAATCAGTTGAGAAATAACGAAATTCATCTTTACAACCTCGTTTCAACCTCTAGGGGGCAGCACACAGACTTTTATAGACTGTAGTTTCAGGAAACAGTGGTTAGTTTTCTTGCCTCTGAGCAAGAAGGGACCTGAAACAGAACACCAATGTGGATTTTGTGGCCCACACCTTCTTTGCCCATGAGAAACCTGGATAGGCTCCGGCAGCTCTGTGACCCCGAACGGGAGAAAGGGGATTTAGAAGATGAATGAATGATTCTATTTTCAGAAGTTTATTGTTTGACTTTACAGTGTTTCTAAATAGGTTTGGCTCAGATCCAAATGGTAATGGGCAAATATCCTACAGTTAGCTAGATCTGACAATTAGCACACTTAGACCCCCCGCGAAGGGGGGTCTAAGGGCAGGGATGTCCAGTTTGGCTTAGTCAGTTTGTTAGTTTAGTTTTGTATTTTCCTGTTGAACTCTATGTAGTCATGATCCTTTTGAGTTCATGTTACACTTTTTCAATTACTGATACGAAGCCCATCGAGACCACTGTTGTTGTGAATTTGGGCTATACAAATAAAATTGAATTGAATTAACAAAGAAATTGATGTTGTTGATCTGAAGCAAGTAGTGGATTGGCAGTCTAATGCTTGTTCATTTCAAAACATGCTAATCCTTATTAAAAAGAATTTAAACTATTAGTGACCAAACTTGTCTTACTTTGAATACAAAATTAGGGAAAACAAAATGAAGGACAAAACTATCTCTAGTAGTGTATTTTAGCTAATAGACTGTAGGTGAGCCTGCTATTCAATAGGCAGCTGTATGTTTACAAATAGATGAGTTGTAGTTGTAATAAAGTTATCCAATGGGTAGTTTCACTAAAATAAAATGTAAAAACCTTTCCACCAAGAAGTATATTGGAGCTATAGATAGATAGATAGATAGATAGATAGATAGATAGATAGATAGATAGATAGATAGATAGATAGAGATCTATATATCTGTATAGAGATAAGTATAAATAAGTATTATCTGGGCTTCTTCATCCACTAAATCATCTATAAATGGACACGCAATGCTGCTTCACCTCTCTGAAAACAAACTAACCTTCCACTTAACCTACTCCGGACAAGGTTATGTTCAGAGCATGAGTTGCTATGGCAACTTGACATACTCTGAAACATACCTCCATTTCTGAAACCGAAAGCTGAGGTTATCAACTTCCTTAGCCTCAAACTTACCGTAGGAGCTAGCACAACCTGCTTTCTGGAATACTCCCCCCCCGCTCCAAAGACCTGCGCACATGCCACCAACAGAGTCGCTGGAGGTGTGCTAAAGCACATTTGGATAAGCTAGCTTTATTTTGGAATAAGGTGCTGTGGATTGATGAAACTAAAATGGAGTTATTTGGACATAACAAGGGGCAAATAGATATTACTGCGTTCATCTGCTATATGATCTCTCTCTCTCTTTCTCTCTCTCTCTCTTTCCAAAATTCCGACTTAAGGAGAAAATGTAAGCACAAAAAAAAAAAAAAAAAATATATATATATATATATATATATATATATATATATATATATATATATATATATATAGCCTCCCACTGCTGTCTGCATTCACCTGAACCTGAGAGAAAACACAAGAGAAGAGTCAATCAAGGAGGAGGATCAGAAATGATGAAGAGGGTTTCCTCTGCAGGTGAAGGTGGAAGGTGTGTGTGAGCTGATGTGGATCCAGTGAATCCAGCAGCATGGATCAGTGGGAGGACACACAGGAGGAAGCCCCTCCCTCTAAAAGCAGAGATAGTAACCATGACAACCAGAGCAAAGCTCAGAGGTTAGTAGAACATCTCCAACTGTCCATGATCTTCTCCATGTCAGAGATCAGCACTCACACCAGCAACCTTCATTCTTCACAGGAACCAACCTGGACCTGGATCTGAATCCAGCTGTGTGTCCTTCAGGAGTGACTGGTCCAAGGAAAAACCTCCTGACTTCAAAGACATCCGTTCAGGAGTGGAGCAGTAAGTGTTTGTCACATAGTTGTTATGGACTCAACAGAAATATTTGATGAATTGGAGGATTCTTGAACCCAAATGATTACTTAGTGATTCAAATTCATAACTGTCAGCCCCCGAAAGGGAATTGGTTGATTTCAAACTATTAAAATATGAAAAATAGAAAAAATTGTTTAATGAGTTTTAGAAAACTAGAAAAGTTGGATTTCCTGCTAAAATTTCTTTGATTGCCTATTTGCTGAAGGTGTGTTTTAATTGCTTTATTCAATATGTTTGGGCCCAAATAGCCTGGGTGAAAAATCGATTGAATGAATTAATTCAACATTTTTGTTACGGCCGATTTAAAAAAATAACAAAATTGAGTTTTTGTGTAATGGGGCATTTTTGGCTCCCCAGAGCTTCCGTAGCGTTACTTTCAGATGGCAGTATGGCAGGCGAAAAACAACAACATCATAGCACACACGAAACAGCAAGCGACAGCATGGCCACCGGTGAGAATGGGAAGTTTGTTCCCAAGAAAGGAATCAAATTGACTGCGACTCCTGCTGCTTCATCACCGCGCTGATCAAAAACCCCTCACCGTGACAGCTCTAGTTTATATCTTGTGGGACACAGTTGCATATAGCCAAAGTCATGGTACCCGTCTATACCTTGGAGAAGACGGGGTTTCTTAATTGGATTAAAACCTTAGACCCCAGAAATGAGCTGTATTGTTAATCCTTTAGAAAATGCTGCTACTTTCAAGCTGAATGTTTGTCTCCTTTTAGTCTAGACTACAAAGTGTGACTGAAAACACAGCTGGGACTTTGATTCCAAGTGTGTTCATTTATTTGTTATTCATCCCAGAAATGGGGGTTACTTTTGTCTTGCATTTGATTAAATCAAAGCAAAATCTGCTTTAAGTTTTCTGCTGTTTTCACTTTTTGCTTTCTTTAAGTAGGGGGGGGATCGGAAATCGAATTAAAAAAAAAAAAGACAATCGGAGATTAGGCCATATCGCCCAGCCATAGGCCCAAACCCTAAGTTATTGCTGCAAATGTGTTAAATTGTAGAAAAACTATAGGTGTCAGAAAACCATGTTCAAAAGTAAACACAAATTTTCTTAGGGTGCTAAAGCGGTTTTCCTAAAGTGCTGAAAGATATGTTGAAAATCCTAAATTCTTGAAGTTGTTTGATTTGCCAAAGAGGTTTGTCTGAATTGCAGTTTCCTCACATTTCTGAAAGGGTTTCCTCAAAAAGCTGGACCTTATGGTGGGTTAGCAAAAGGATTTCATAAGAAAGTGACTATTTGTACATCATTTTATTAAAAACCTGCAGCCAGTGCTGAACTCTTTTCCCCACCTCCCTCCTGAAAATCAATTATGCTAATACACACTTAAAACACACGTGTGCAATACAGCAAGGTGCATCTTGGCTGCATGTTTTACATAAGCAAACTTTATTCTTCACAGGAACCAACCTGGATCTGGATCCAGCTGTGTGTCCTTCAGGAGTGACAGGTCCAGGGATAAACCTCCTAACTTCAAAGACAATCATTCAGGAGTGGAGCAGTAAGTGTTTGTCTCATAGTTGTTATGGATTCAACAGAAATATTTGATGAATTGGAGGATTTTTGAACCCAAATGATCACTTGGTGATTGAAATTCAAAACTGTCAGCTCATTAATTGGAATTTGTTGATTTTAAGCAATCAAAATAACACAAAAATAACCTAAAAAGGCTACATGAGAGTGTACCACTGTCAATGGTACATGGGGGGGCTTTCTTTGCACCAACGGTTCTGCTCACAACTCAGAGGCAAATTTCTTATGAACTACAGCCGCTCTGGAGAAACTATTTCCCAGAAAACGACATGGATTACCACTGAGAACTGGAGCTGCTCAGAGCATCCACGGTCTCATCCAGAGGGTGATGATGAAGAGGATTGTCTGTGATGATTTCAGTTCCCGTTACAATACTTTAGTTTACTCCATCGATTCACTTTCGATTTTAGTTCATTTTGAACGATCCACTTTAATCCAATTCACTGATCTAAGGTTGATCTTTTAAACAATCTAGGGGGGCAGTGGTTAGTAGGGCTGTGACGATAACCGCATAACCGCACGCATTTTATTTTTTTAAGTTTTGCATATGGCGCGTGAATGGAGCTATAATAAACACATTAAACACATTCATCTTTTGCTGATAATTTACTTGTTCTACTAGTCCTGTGTTCAGACTTTCCTTCTTTCTTTCAGACTGTTTTCTCCTTCTAATAGAAAATATCGGAATAGAAAATGAATCAAACAATCCACTTCTATCCAATTCACTGACCTAGGGTTGATCCAGAACATTCATTTTGTTTTTTCATTCATTCATTCATTCATTTTCGATTCCATTTTGTCCCTTTCGGGGTCACGGGGCTGCCTTTCCCGGCCACTTATGGGCGAAGGCAGGGGGATGCCCCGGACAGGTCGCCAGTCTGTCGCACGGCCACAATCACACACCCATTCACTCTCACACTCCCACCTATGGATTATTTAAAGTTGGCAATTAACCTATGAAGCATGTTTTTGGATGGTGGGGGGAAGCAGGAACCAGAACATCTTTAGCCAAATTGTTCAAGATAAATTGGAGCCAAAAATTCAAACACTCATGATAAATACCTGGTTACTGAACAGTTCAAGTGAAGTTTTCCAGATTCCTTGGGTTTCTTGCAAGATAATTAAGTGTACCGGTAGATAAAATATGTGTTCAAACTAGGGGTGTGTATTGGCAAGAGTCTGGCGATACGATACGTATCCCGATATTTTACCGAAACACGTTTTCTTTCTGTTTTTTTAAATATGACTTTGAAAAAACTCAACCTGAATTTTACAGTCTTCCACTGTAATAAAATGGTCAAATTCGGTTTAATGATCACAATGTTAAGCACTGCAATTGTATCTCATATATAATTTATGTTTACCAAAGCAAATTCATAATCATAGTGCTTTTATTTTGGTAAGTTAAAATATAGAAAGGTGTACGGAAAAAAAAATGAATGAGTCTTAACCAATAAGTTTCTATTGGGGAAATAAAATGCTGCTTATTTTCAGCATTAATGTAGCTTCTCTAGTGCTTTGAAACAGTTCAAGAGCCTGAATGGTGCTTTAAAAATAAAGGGTGGGGAGGACACACTGATTCTTTCCAGAAACAATAAACTGGGATGACGAGGCAGCATGACAGAAGGAAGGAAAGTTGCTTTAATGTGACAAAAAAGGGGCTTTGTTTACATTTCTTCTCTGCTGCACCTTAGCAGCCACGCGTCTCACACACGGAAGTAAATTGGTAACGCTGATCACCACAATGTCAGCCTTTTTCAGAGCATTGTACACATTCCTCTGATCCATCAGGTCCCTAAACTAGAATCCATTGCTTTGAGGTTCTGCAGAACTTTAGCCCGCTTTGCTAGCATGTTAGCAGATGTTAAGCGCATTAGCCTATTAGCTGCTGCCGTGCTTCATTGTCTATCTTATTTATCTGAGCCGCTAAAAAGCACAGAAATCCACGTTTTCATATCTTACTGGCAGCAACATGGCTCAGAGTTTCTGTTTGGTATCCATTCCAAGTAGTTCAAACAAACAAGTAGGGATGGGTACCAAGCCCCGGTTATTGAAAGAGCCCTGGGGCAACATTCTTCAAGACAGCAGTATCGTTAAGATTAATATAATTTATTGGGATTACTGGATTTAAAGTTAAATAAATAGAAAGGAGTCTGCATCAAAGTGAATTTGTTTCCATCATTTCATTCATCTTAACTCTGGTGACTGACAAACCGAAAAGTCTTACCTTAACGATACAAATAAATACTGAAGACAAAGAATTAATGTATTTTTTAACCCAAAGAAATGTGTGCATTTATTTAAGATTAAAGAATCTGAAATAATAAACTAAAGAAGAAAGTGTGCAGTGCTGGGGGGTTACCGCCATTTAGTTGTGGGTGTTGTAGCGTATGCTGCCATCACACCTTATAAGTAAAAGTAAACTCATAGTTTACTAGGGACAGAACTGTTTGAACGGCCCTCTGATAACTATTTGCTATAAACCTCCTACTTTCTGTCATTTCTGTTCTTCTGCTCCAAAACAGTTTCAAACAGTAAAATCAGATCAAGTCCAAGTGTCTCTGGAGTTCAGAAACCCTCACAGAAAGTTGGTGAAGCAAAGCGACGACTGAGAGTTCAGAATCCCAAACAGACAGCAGAGCTTTGATCTGAGTCTGAAGATCAGAGAGGATCTGGTCTATGATCAGAGTTAGTCTGGAACTTTCCACTGACTGCTTTGATTGTTGTTCACTAATGTTTCTCCTTAGTGTCCACAGAGAGCAGAAGAGGAGAAGACCCCAGTCTGCAGAAAGACCCAGAGCTGGTGAGTCAGAGCCTGATCATCTGCTGATAGATTCTTCTGGATACATGTGGAACACTCATGAAGGAGCTCTCTTCTCTGCTCTTTCAGCAGATGTTGGTCTGCAGGAGAGTTTTGGGGAACATGAGATCAGTCTGAGGAGCAGAAGTGAACATGTGGCTGAAGGAACTGAAGAAGCAGGAAGAGAAACGCTCCTCAACAGGGTCTACACTGAGCTCTACATCACAGAGGGACTGAGACCAGAGGGTCACACCCAACATGAGGTGATGCAGCTGGAGACAACCACCAAGACCAACAAGCTCTATGACACTGCAATCAAGAACCCAGACGTCTTCAAAGTCTTCACTGACCAACACAGATCCATCAGAGTGGTTCTGACCAGCGGAGTTGCTGGAGCTGGAAAAAGCTTCTCAGTGCAGAAATTCACTCTGGACTGGGCCGAGGGCTTGGAGAACCAAGACATCAGTGCTGTGGTTCCTCTGTCCTTCAGGGAGATGAACTTGATCAGAGATGAGCAGCACAGTCTTCTCACTCTGATCCAGCTGTTCTATCCAACACTCCAGAAGATCCCAGCAGAACAGCTGTCTGTCTGCAAACTTCTGTTCATCTTTGATGGTCTGGATGAAAGCAGACTTTCTCTGGACTTCAACAACAGTCCGGTGGTGTCTGATGTCACACACAAGTCCTCAGTCAACGTGCTGCTCACTAACCTCATCCAGGGACGTCTGCTGCCCTCAGCTCTGGTCTGGATCACTTCCAGACCTGCAGCAGCCAATCAGATCCCTCCTTCATGTGTGGACAGACTGACAGAAGTACGAGGCTTCAATGATGCTCAGAAGGAGGAGTACTTCAGGAGGAGGTTCCCAGATGGAGAGCTGTCCAGCAGAATCATCTCCCACATCAAGAGCTCCATGTCCCTCTACATCATGTGTGAAGTTCCAGTCTTCTGCTGGATCACTGCTGTGGTTCTGGAGAACCTGCTGACCACAGAGCAGAGAGGAGAGCTGCCCACCACCCTGACTGACATGTACTCCCACTTCCTGATGGTCCAGACAAAGAGGAAGAAGAACAAGTACCAGCAGGAACATCAGACAAGTCCACAAGAGCTGACAGAGACTGACAGGGAAGTTCTTCTGAAGCTGGGGAGGCTGGCATTTGAACATCTGGAGAAAGGAAACATCATGTTCTACCAAGAAGACCTGCAGCAGTGTGGTCTGGATGTGACAGAGGCCTCAGTGTACTCTGGAGTTTGTACTGAGATCTTCAGAAGAGAGTGTGAGATCTTCCAGAAACCGGTCTACAGCTTTGTTCATCTGAGCGTTCAGGAGTTTCTGGCTGCAGTCTACATGTTCTACTGTTACTCTAACATGAAGGTAAAGGTCATTGAGGACTTCCTGAAGAACAACATGGAGAACCCATCCCTGGATGAGTTTCTGAGTAGAGTCATGAAGAAATCCCTGCAGAGTCAATCTGGACACCTGGACCTGCTGGTTCGCTTCCTTCATGGTCTCTCTGTGGAGTCCAACCAGAGACTCTTAGGAGGCCTGCTGGGTCAGACAGAGAAGAATCCAGAAACCATCCAGAGAGCCATCAACAACCTGAAGAAGGTCAACAGTGAAAGAGTTTCTCCTGACAGAAGCATCAACATCTATCACTGTCTGATGGAGATGAAGGACCTCTCAGTTCATCAGGAGATCCAAAAGTTCCTGAAGTCAGAGAACAAATCAGAGAAGACACTCTCAGAGATCCACTGCTCAGCTCTGGCCTACACTCTGCAGACAGCAGAAGAGGTTCTGGATGAACTGGACCTGAACCAGTACAAGACATCATCAAATGAGGGTAAACGGAGACTGATCCCAGCTGTGAGGAACTGCAGAAAGTTCAGGTGAGTCCAGAAGTGATTGTGATGATAATTCAGATCAGTGTTTAGATCTTTAACATTCATTTTCCAGCATTTGTGGTCACACATTTCCATCTAACACCAGTATTACAAGAATCAACACAAACCAGCATTTAGATTTAATTTCTGGAATGAAGTCAAACTCTCCAGACGTTCCTGAGTCTGTAAAAAAGATAACTGCCCCTAAACCAGATGGCTGATGGCTCCACTCAGAGCTGCAGCTACAGACTTTAGTGATCACAGATTCTGTTCCATTTTCCTTTTAGACTTTTGTCTAATCAGATTACAAAGAATGAAAGTTTTGAAAATGATGGGACATAAAACATGAGAGAAGAAAAACAGTCTGTTTTTTAACACACATATGATCTTTTTAGCTAAAGACAAAAGGAGGATCATATTATTCAAATGAAATCCAATCCAGAACCTTTTGAAGGTTTGAACATAAAGCAGTAAGTCCACAATGAAAGGATGTCTTCATTTTTACAGTGTTAATAATTCTAGAACCACATTTATAAAATGGTCTTTCTTCTGTTTATAATCTTTCTAGACAAGGCATTGATACGTTACTGAAACAGTTTGATAAGTAAAAGAAGAAATTGCAGAATAATTCCACAGAGAGTTCAGAGGAGCAGAGAAGTGAAGAAACACCTTTATGTCAGTCAGCTGGTTGCCTTGACAACAACACAAACAGAAACCATACAGTAAAGATTTAGAAAAGCTCTTTTAGATTAGAAACATTGACTTTAGCCTCTTTCTATCAAGAAGACCTTCTAGAAAGTTCTGCCTGAAGGTTGGTGCTGCTGTGGTTCTGTTCATGATGGGAGACGTGGATCAAAGGAGGAAACTGGATTCAGAGTTCTGCAACAGAACAGGAAGAGTAGCTGCTGTTTACAGCCTAACAGTTAGAAATAGATACAATAAAAGCATGTTTCTAATGAAAACAGAAAACTCTCAACAGAAAATAATAGCCAACATGTAAAACTGTCAACATTTAACATTGATGATCCTCATCATTAGTGGTGGAATGAACAGATCGGGGCCCCAGGTGAACATTAACATGGGGCCCTCTGCAGCAGTTGTGATAGTGTTTTTATCCTTACCTTTAGGATAAAACATCAAAGAACTTCCTTACTGGTTCACTTTTAGACTACGTTAACGTCAAGAATCCAAATGTTTTGATAAGAATTTAAATACTGAAATTCCCATTTAAATGTTAAAGAAATGTATTTTTTTATATTATTATTTTTACTTTGAAAAACACAACATTTATTTAATGCTCTCATTTTTTAATCCCTCACTTCCTAGAAGGAACAAATCACCCTTTTCCCTTTTCTCTTATAAATAGTTTATTAAGGACACCTATTATAAAGCTTTACCCAATTTTCTTTCTTTTTTTTTATTTTTCAGGTTTTACTAAAGACACTGTTTTATTTTATTACTAAATTTTTTCTCCTTTTTCATTTGTCTTCCAGCACTTTTTAAAAAAAGTTTTTAAACAAATGTCTTGCTTTCTCTTTTCCTTTTCCTCTTTTTACACCACTCTGCTTAATTTGACCACTTTTTAAATTATTGCTTTAAATCATCATTTCGTCTAGTGTTTTTAGATGGAGTCTTGTTTTTCCAGCCCAAAAAGTGATCTGAGGACCACCAGCCCCAACAAAAAAAACAAAAAAACAAAATTGTTAATCATTGGTTAACTAGCAGTAATTATTCAACCATTTGTTATTACTTCCTGATTTGATTGAAAGTCCAACTTTAACCCATTTTTAATATAACGTCCATCATGTTCACAGTCAGTCAGAGAAAAACCTGAAATAATGGACTCCTATTAACTTTACTAACAATCACTTATGTTTTCCTCAAATATAAGGGACAATAAAAAGAAAGGAAAGTAAACAAAAACACAAATAATTAAACACTAAAGGAGTTGTAGTTTAACTTATTTAGTTTAACCTGTAATTCACATTTATGGAACAGGTTTGTGGACACATTTATTTTATTATCAATAGATTTTACATCTAATGAGGGCAGGTGAGAAAGACAACAGGTGAAATGTCTGTTACCTCCATCTCCTCAGATAGCACATTCCTGCTTTAAACGTGTTTCAACCAGGAACTAAAAGCTCCTGAACTGATCCCAAACCCGCCCAAATTATGTCCATCCACCTAAATCAACTCTAATCCAAAAAGTTAGAATAAAAAAATGTCTCAGTGAGCAGAAAATCCACCAGTCTGCCAATGCTGCTTCTGCTCGCTAACTTAATAATGATGGACGTAAAATTTATTTTAGACGTTTCTATTAAGTGTTCAGCTTGGGACCCCTGGAGAATTGGGGGCCCCAGGCGATCGCCTACTTTGCCTAATGGTTAGTCTCCCTCAGATCATCATGGTCATCAGAGTGACAGACTGAGTGCTGCATGAAGCTCCATGGAGCTCCACCTTCTCCTCCAGCTGCAGATGAAAGAAACACAAAGATGAAGGTCTGAGAGAGACTGATGAAGAGGACTGTTTCATGATGAAGATGAAGCTCTGATGAAGACAGCCTGAATTCATCAGAAGATCACCTGTTTCTGTCTTTGTTTCTCTTCACAGACTTCCAGGATGTGGACTCTCAGAGACTCACTGGGAAATTGTGGCCTCAGTTCTGAAGTCCAACCCGTCCCACCTGACAGAACTGGACCTGAAAATCAACATCCTGGAGGATTCATCCATGAAGGTTCTGTGTTCTGGACTGGAGAGTCCAAACTGCAGACTGCAGACTCTGAGGTCAGAACATTGAAGCTGCTGGTTGGTTCATTTCTACATTTGTAGTTCTTCACTGAAACTGAAAGGTTTTCATCACCAGAATACTGTGGGCTCATAAATGGTTTTGGCAAAACGCTCATATCAATGAGATTTTCTCTTTGTGAAATCGATGATGTCATATTTGGTGTTCAAAACAAAACATAGTGAGCATGGTGTCTGAATTGCTTTAAAAATCCAGAGCACTACATAATCCTGCACTAGATAGTTTTTTAGTAGTTGGGGATTAGGGTGGAAATTCAGACACAGCCAGATTAATACCCTGAAGTGGAAGAAACCAGTTGTTTAGATTGTTTTACAACAAGGACAGCAGTCTATGAAAGCTTCTGGTCCAGCTGGACCTGCAGCTCCACTGAGCTGTGATGGAAACATCCTGAGTGCCTCACAGAGGAAGTTTGTCAGTTTGGAGCTTTGGCAGTTCAGAGTCAGACGGCTGAAGCTTCATGTTGGAGTCAACTGAAGACAGGAAGTCATTTCTGATGGTGGACTTGTGTTCAGAAGAACCCAGTTCACAGTCAGTACTGACAGCAGAACCATCAGAACTCTGCAGTCTGACTGTTATCAGACACATTCATACACAGAGATGCTGATGCACATTCAACACCTAAACACCACCGTTCATACTTACTTTTCTGTTTGCTTTCAGATTGAAGGATTGAATAAATGGTTAGTTTGATATGAGCTGGTCATGAATACTCATCATTATATTCAGGCTTTTTTCAAGTTACCGTATTTTCACGACCATAGGGTGCACAGGGACCACAGGGCGCGGTCTCAGTTATGGCTGACTTTTCGGTATTTGACACAAACAAAAGGCACACCGGGTTTTAAGGCGCAGCCATGTTAACACATATCGGTAAAACATGCTAGCGTGTGTTAAAAAAGGCAGCAGGAGCAAAACTGAGTTGGTTGTGATTTATTTTTCATTTTTTTCAGTCATCGATCAGCATCCAAAAATCCATCAAACTCCTCTTCTTCTGTATCCAAAATGAACAGCTGGCCTAAGTTTCTATCAAGCACAGCAGGTTCCCTTTCGTCATTATCAGAGTCCGTCTCGTTGCAGTGCGGCTCCTCATGAATGATGCCAGCTTTTCTGCACTTCTAAAGCAGTTCAAACAGAAACATTAGCCCAGTGCTTCTCAATAGTGGGGCGCGCCCCAAAGCGATGCCAGGGGGGGCTGGCAAAAAATAATTGAGAAGCACTGCACTAGCCCAAATTTCTACAATCCTTTCACAAATTGGAGTGTAACTCGCCCGGTGCTCCCTCCCACAACCATAAAAGCCGTGCCCTGTTGTACATTTGCTCCCGTTCTCAACAGTGCGGCTCACCGGGATGTTGAAAGTCAGCGGCGCCTCATCCATGTTGGTGATGTGGCTGGGCTGGAGGCATTTGTCTGTGAACTTTTTGCAGTCACTGCAGCACCTTAATCCTCACCTGACAATATCTAGTGTGCCGTGAGAAAATACGCATTTTCACTGATTTCCCATCTCCAGGATTTCAGCTCTTTGTTTATCTAAACAGGACCTAATAAAACACTGAGAAGTTAGGAATATGAAAGATCATAAAATACTTTTTTCTTTCTGTTTATTTGATTCTTACGACAGAGTTTTAGGGCCAGTTTCCAAACATTTTTTTTTAAGTATAACTTTTAAGTCTTTAAACATACTACTGTGATTTTTGTTAAAGTTTTAAAAAACTTCATCTTTGATTAAGACAAAAGAAAAAGTAATGAAACTTCAACATGTTCAGTTTTTGTTTAGCTATAGAAAACAGAAATAAAATGTTAGTCTTTTTTGTGTAAAATTTATCAAACATATTGTGATCATATTGTTCAAAAGTTACAGCAGCCCTAGGACTAACATTTTAAAAAATCTCCAAAAAATAAATCACTATTTAGAAAGAATATATTTAGTTTTTTGTGAGGTTACATAAAGTTGCATGTTAATAAACTGGAGGAAAAAACAACTACCAGGATAAAATTACAAAAAATTTTGTTGAAAATTGTTCCTGAAACTAACTTAAATTTTATTTCAACTTTAGAAGAAACAGCTGCAACTTCCAGCTTTTTCTGCCATAATTATCACAAAAACGCATGTGAGATTACAGAGGAAATGTAGATCAATACAGACTATAGAGTTTCTCTTTTTTTCAATTTTTGGATGCTGGTGTACCGCGTGGCATCGAAAGGAGACAGTTGAGGTGGCTCGGGCATCTAGTTGGGATGCCTCCTGGACGCCTCCCTGGGGAGGTGCTCCGGGCATGTCCCACTGGGCGTAGGCTCCGGGGAAGACCCAGGACCCGCTGGAGAGACTATAGCTGCATTAACATGGCCAAAAGTAATGGGAAAGAATGCCTGGTCTAAAGGAAAATGTGCCGTTCCGAATACTCTGCCCCGATTAGACTTGTTCGGATCAAAATTTATTTCCGATCGAGATAGGTGGGTTATACCGATCGTTTATCCGATCGTGTTGCATGTTACCGGCTCTTTCCGATCGCGTGCCACTACTGCTCTGGTTTACGTCATTCATAGACGGTGTTTGGCTGAGAGAAAGCTTTGGAGCGCATACGGGACCGACCAGGAGGCCCCGCGTAAAGCGCAGCTCCGCTCTCGCCCCGCTGACTCTCCCCTCTCTTTCACCCCTCAAGAGGGAGATGCGGGGGGGATGCGTGCGCACTGAGGTCTGGACCCGGCACCCGAGCTCTGCGTTCGGGCTCCGGTGCCAGTGGACCGAGTGAACCTCTCTGAGCAGAGCAGAACATTTATTAATGTTTTTTGGGGGGGGGGGGGGCTTTGTTAAGTGTGCGTTTTTTTGTGTTGTTATGTGTGAGAATTCGGACTGCGAGCGGACCCGCCGCTCTGGGTTAGCGGCTGCAGGACTCACGAGGACAGAGCAGAGCTCGAGCCAGCACACACACAGCGGAGCGACTTGGGGCGGTGTGTGAGCTTTTCAGAGTAGAAATGTCACTCAGTCCTTAGAAACTGTTCAAAAAATCACATGGAAATGTGTTTTCAGTTGTGCCCCGACAAAATAAAGGCTGATGTTATTCCCACACATTTACGTGCAGCCAAGCTGCAGATTGCTGCGTTTCTCGCATGGTCCTGGATTTTGTGTCCATCAAAAGGCTAAAGTTGTTAGCCCGTGTTGTTAGCCTAACAACTTTGAGCTCTGTTTTTCCACAAAAAAAGCAGTGACCACACAGATTAAATATAAAATGATGAGCGAACAGGCGCTTCATTATCTTCATAACATTAATAAAAGCCCTTTTGGAAGACCGCCTTGTATATTACCGAGCTGCTGCATAAATATATGTGACAGCAAAGGTTTGTACCACTTGTACCACTCTGCGGTAAAGCCATCAGAGTCCGGTGATTTATTGGTTTTCCAACGACTTATGGCTTTCCTAAGTTCAATTTCTGTGACCTCTGCTGTCATTTTCTCGTTTTGTTCTTCGTTCAGAGTTGGTAGGTTTATAGAGTTAAGAAAATGATCAATCTCGTCCTCCGTCCCACCAGTTGCTTTGGAGTATAAGTTTTTATAAAATGCTTCAAACGCCCCATGCATCTCACTTAATTTGATCATGATGTTTCCGGTTTCTGGATGTTTTATTTTGCTTACAGTGCTGTCAACAATTTTCTTTTTCAGTTTCCATGCTAAAATTTTCATTGATTTGGATCCACCTTCATAATATTTCTGTTTCAGATACATTAATTTTTTCTTTATCTCTTGTGTATTCCGATTATTTATTTCATTTCTAACTTATTTTAAATTGTTGCAACCTGCTTGTTAAAAGGTTCTTTTTATGTTCGCTTTCTAGTTGTGTTAACTTCTTTTGTAATTCTTCAGTTTTTCTATTACGCATTTTCTTCCTATGGGAAGCGATTGAGATCATTTTCCCTCTTATGACAGCCTTTAATGTGTCCCATAATATTGGCATTGACACTTCTCCATTATCATTTGTTTTAAGAAAATCGCTCATTTCTTTTGTTATTTCTTTTTTAATATTTGTGTCTTTAAGCAGGAATGAATTTAATTTCCAAGAGAAGAGTTTTGGACATGTGTTTAGATGAATAGTTAGATGTAATGGTGAATGATCGCTTATATCTATTGATCCCATTTCACATCTTTGGATTGTATCTTTATCTTTACCAAAAGTTAGGAAATAATCTATTCTGGTTTAAATTGAGTAATGAGAGTAGTCTCTCCTTGTAGAGAAAAGTTCTCTCCAAATATCTATCAAACCCACCTCCTCCATGAGTGCAGAGACTTTTTTATATAAAGTATTTGGCTCTTGTATTCTCCCACTAGAACCATCCCTATATATAACTATAACTATATAGAACTATCCCTATATATAACTATAACTATAATAGAACTATTTTTCTCCCCACAGCCATTAGACTGTACAACACCGTGTTACAGTGACACTCCAGGGTCCCAGGGTGTTTTTTCATTCACTCATTTATTTATTTTCTTTTGTTGTAGTTGTTGTTTTTCAATTTTAAATTGTTTTTTGTTCCTGAACAGTTGTTTGTTTTTGTTTTTGGTGTGAACCTCATTAGTTATTTCTGTATTTTGAAAGAAAATTTGTAATGTTTTTTTACAGTTTACATGTTTTGCAGACCGCATGTTTTTTACACTTTTGCAGCTGTATTTATTTAATAATTAATATTTATTTCTTTATTTAATAAGACTCTCATTTTTGATTAAAAAAAATTTCATAATAATTTTAGTAATATTTTTAATAATTTAATATGAATGTCCTTTTTTATGTCCTTTTTTGATGTTATATTATACAGATTATTTCTGAATGTCATTTTAGATAAATGAAATTTCCACATTGTGGGATTAATAAAGTCATCTATCTATCTATCTGTCTGTCTGTCTGTCTGTCTGTCTGTCTGTCTGTCTGTCTGTCTTCTTGCTTACGTTCAACTCTTAGGGGAAAAGTACTCACAGACTTTGACAGGAGGACTGTTTGTCCTCACTGATCCTCTGCAGAAGTGGGGGGACGTCTCCTAAAAGCTCGAAGCTTCTTGCAGATGAGTTCCTCTAGGTGCTCCTCTGTGTCTCGCTGCTGCTACTGTGTTCCCATCATCTCCCAGGCTGTTCAGGACAGCTGCTCTGTCAGGGTTTCCCTCGGTGTAACATCGCTGACCTGGAAGCCTCTGGTTCTCGTGTCTGTGGCCACCTCCTCCGCAGTAGAGTAGAGCACAGTTTCATCCTGATAGAAGACCCTCAGTTTGGCTGGATATGGTGTCTGGCATCTGATGTTTTTTTGTTTTAAAGCTTTTTTTGCTTCAGCATAGTCCTTCCGTTTCTGTAGAATGGCTGGGGCATAATCCTGGTCAAAATATATTCTCATTCCGTTCAGAAGAACAGTCTTTTTTGCCCAGGCTTTGCGTAAAAGATCTTCTTTAGTGGTGAAGCTGGCAAACCGTATCAGTATCGAGCGGGGAGTTTCTGTTCTGCTCCTCTTTGCACCTAGGGCCCGATGTGATCTTTCTAAGCCCAGATTGGTGTCTTGAGGGAGATTTAAACAATCTTTTAGTGTTTTGTCCACAAATTTCTGTATGGAGGATCCCTCCGCTGGAGAACGCTTGTTCTAATCAGAAAAAGGTTTTCTGTGCCCATGTGCACGGGTGAATTTTAACCCGACCATTGATCCGATCAAGATATATTGCCCATCTAACTGCGGCTTATGTCTCTCGGCTGGCCTGGGAACTCCTTGGGGTCCCCCCAGAGAAGCTGGAGGAAGTGGCTGGGGCGAGGGAAGTCTGGGCATCTCTGCTCAGTCTGCTGCCCTCGTGACCCAGTTCCGGATAAGTGGAGGAAGATGGATGGTGTGCCGCGTGGCACATTTTTGTCAAGGATGAAGTGTGCCTTGGCTCAAAAAAGGTTGAAAAACACTGGTTTAGAGATGTCAGTAAATGCTTTTAAAGGAGAACCAGAAAATTTTAAAGCTTTTTTTTGCACAAACTGCTTTTTCCAGAAATATTCCCACTTCAAGCCAGAATGACTTTGATTCTTCAGACCCATGTCGTGTCCGTGACCTTCAGACACATTCAAATATTGCTTTGCTCTCTCATTTCTCTCCCATCAAATGTGCCGTTAACTATCTGATCTAGTTCAGCAGCAGTTCTGGTCCTGAAGGCCCTTCAAGCACAAATGTTCCTTCAGACAGAAAAACAAAGGAAAAAGCAAATCCTGACAAAAATGTTCTTCAGCCTTCAGAAGAAAGAATCCACTCTCTTTTTTTTCTCAAAGTTCTATTTTCTGAGTCTTTAGCAGCATGTAAACAGGCTCCATTCCTGCAGATCCTCCAGGACTACTTTCCAATCTTCTCCTAGCTGCAGTCACTGACTTGAACTGATGCTGAGACTATGGACCTTTAGTCCAACTGTCTACTTCCTGCTGAGTCAGTAAAGTTTCAACCTACACTTTCAGTCCCATCAGCGAATCTTTATGGAAGAACTTTTTACTGACAAACAGATCAAAAGAGACTTAAGAGAACCTGGAAAAGATCTACAGCTGTGTTTGAAAAAAACTGAAGACTGGTTAAGAATTTCTTCATTGAATACATACAATTTAATCTGACATTTATCATGAAAAGCTTTAAATCAAAGCAAAATCAACAGCATTTGAAATAATGTTTTTTTCTGGTTCCATATAATGTATTTAGTAATTATTAATTCATGATGATAAAAACATTTCAATTCCTTGCCTGCTTTAAATCCTTTTTAAAACAATTTCAGATTATTTGTTTTTAATTTGCCATCATAATTCTAAAATAGCTAAACAGCCCCCCCTCTAAAAAAACAAACATAAATCTTCAGCCCAAAATATCATCTGAAAATGTCATCTGTCAGTCTGTCATCAGGACGGATCCCACCAGACTGAATGTATCAAGTTCCTGAACCTCCAGCTGCATCACTGCTCCTGAACAAACTTTTCTGTCTGATTGCAGGTTGAAGGACTGCAGTTTGTCTGAGATCAGCTGTGAAGTTCTGGTCTCAGCTCTGAAGAAAAACCCGTCCAATCTGACAGAACTGGACCTGAGCGAGAACTGGAACCTGCAGGATTCAGGAGTTCTTCATCTGTGTGGTTTTCTGGAGAGTCCAGACTGCAGACTGCAGACTCTGAGGTCAGACTCCATGTTTCAGTTGTGTTCAGATCAATATGATGACAAAGTTGTGTTGACCCACAGTGAGCAGAAATGTCCAGATTCTGATCTGCAGCAGCATCTTCCTGCAGCTGCTTGTTCTCTTCAAAGATCTGCAGAAGAACTTCCTCTTTTCTTCCTGCAGCTGCTTGTTTCAAAGCTGTCTGCTGACATTCGTTCAATTCAATTCAATTTTATTTGTATAGCCCAAAATCACAACAACAGTCGTCTTGATGGGCTTTGAAGTAAAACATGAACTCAAAAGGATCATGAATACAAAGAGTCAATAGGAAAATACTAAAATAAACTAACAAACTGACTAAGCTATACTGGCATCCCTGCCCTTAGACCCCCCTTCGCGGAAAGGAAAAACTCCTAAAAAACCAGATTCCGGAAAAAAATGAAGAAACCTCAGGGGTGCCCACATGAAGGAGGGATCCTCCCCCAGGACGGACAGACGATTTACCAGAACTCATAGAGAAGAATTAACTTATCTAACTCTACATCTACATATTTAAAATCCAGCAGACGAGCTTCATCCAGCCGGGTTTGGGGACAGTCAGGGGCGCGAGTCGAGCCGGAGACAGGAACCACAGCCAGGTGTAGGAGCAGGAGCAGAGACGAGGTACACAGTCAGGAACAGGAGCGCGGATGAGCCAACTGGAGTCTGGAAGCACTCCCACTCCCCAGGAGGGGAGAGGGAAAGAGGGACAATACATGAATCGTACTGCACCAAACACAGGCATGGATAACTAAATGCTAAATGATCATCAAAGATAGAGAAGAGAGGAAGTGTAGAGGTAGATGAGAAAAGAGGACAGAAAAGAGGACAGAACCCCAGTGCACCATAGTTACCCCAGCTTCAACTTCTAGCAGCCTTTTAAAACAAATAGTTATTGCTATTAAGTTTAATTTAAACAATTAACATTAAGTTAAATAATCTCTGAATACTAACTAGTCTGACAATAAGCCTGTCCAAAGAGGAATGTTTTCAGTCTAACTTTGAATGTAGAAACTGAATCTGCCTCTCTTACGTGAGCTGGGAGCTTATTCCATAAGACAGGGGCTTGGTGGCTAAATGCTCTACCTCCGACTGTAGTTTTACTAATTCTAGGAATCACAAGCAGTCCTGCATTTTGCGAGCGAAGTGTTCTGATTGGATGGTAAGGGACTATGTGGTCATTAATGTAGGACGGGGCCATTCCATGTAAGGCCTTATAGGTTAACAGGAGGATCTTGAACTTAATTCTAGAATCAACTGGGAGCCAATGGAGTGAAACTAACACAGGAGTGATGTGATCTCTTCTGCTAGTTCCTGCTAACAATCTAGCTGCTGCGTTCTGAACAAGCTGGAGACTTCTTAAGGAACTCTTAGGACACGCTGCTAACAAGGAGTTACAGTAATCCAGCCTTGACGTAACAAACGCATGGATGAGTTTTTCAGCATCACTCTTAGAAAGTATATTTCTGATCTTAGCAATGTTCCGCAGGTGAAAAAATGCAGTTCTACACGCCTGAGATATGTGAGCCTTAAATGATAAATCCTGGTCAAATAAGACCCCAAGGTTTCTAACTGTGGAATTGGGGGCTATACTTACACCATCCAGGGAGACTATCTGAGCAGACAGAGCATCTCTCAGGTTTTTAGGACCTAGTATAATAACCTCAGTTTTTTCTGGGTTCAAGAGGAGGTAATTAATTGTCATCCAGGTCTTGATGTCTCTGATGCAGGCGTTCAGTTTCTCTATCTGGTCATTCTGGTCAGGTTTCATGGATAAATACAACTGAGTATCGTCGGCATAACAATGACAATTAATGCTGTGTTTCCTGATTGTATTTCCTGATTATTTGTGCTCCACAAAGTTCTGCTTGCAGCCATCAGCTCTTCCTTTTGTCTTTGCTCCAACAGACTCCTTTAAAGCAAGTCCAGAAAAAGCAGCCATGCATGCTCACATGCACTCCGAGTCCTGCTGTGTTTCAGCAGATGCAGCTGAGAGTCCAGCGGCTGATGTTTGTGAGCAGACAGTGACAGAGTCATGCTGCAGGTGGATGCTGCTTAAACTGCTTCTGCAGTTTTTTTGCACAAACTGCTTTTTCCAGAAATATTCCCACTTCAAGCCAGAATGACTTTGATTCTTCAGACCCATGTCGTGTCTGTGACCTTCAGACACATTCAAATATTGCTTTGCTCTCTCATTTCTCTCCCATCAAATGTGCCGTTAACTATCTGATCTAGTTCAGCAGCAGTTCTGGTCCTGAAGGCCCTTCAAGCACAAATGTTCCTTCAGACAGAAAAACAAAGGAAAAAGCAAATCCTGACAAAAATGTTCTTCAGCCTTCAGAAGAAAGAATCAAATCTTTTTTTTTTCTTAAAGTTCTATTTTCTGAGTCTTTAGCAGCATCAAAACAGGCTCCATTCCTGCAGATCCTCCAGGACTACTTTCCAATCTTCTCCTAGCTGCAGTCACTGACTTGAACTGATGCTGAGACTGTGGACCTTTAGTCCAACTGTCTACTTCCTGCTGAGTCAGTAAAGTTTCAACCTACACTTTCAGTCCCATCAGCGAATCTTTATGGAAGAACTTTTTACTGACAAACAGATCAAAAGAGACTTAAAAAAAACCTGGAAAAGATCTACAGTCGTGTTTGAAAAAAAAAAACCTGATAATTGGTTAAGAATTTCTTCATCAAATGAATTGAGTTTTATGATGATTGATATGAAAATGATCTGTTTCAATAATGTTCTGGTAAATTAGTGAAGTTGGTGTCTGACGTTGTTTTAAGTTCCCAGTTTCTGTTAAATCTGTTTTTCACATTAAAATGGTTCTGATGATTCTTCAGGGTCAAACTGTAAATCACATTTTTTTGTTAAATCTGGACTCTTTGTGTTTTTCTCTTTAACACAACAGGATTTTCTGTACTAAAGGTTCTTAACAGGTTTCTGTCTAATTTAGCTTTGCTGTTGGAAAATTCTTCAGTGCCTCAGTTTTCATGAATCAGCAACTTTGTTTATTGAATCTTCATCCTAGGTATAATATCTGCAGGGAGTTGAAACATTTTTGTTTACTATATTTTGTGCTGGATCCATTAAAATGTAATAAATATTTTCCTATGGAAGTTTTTATCATCTGTAATTCAAAGTGATCTTCAATTCTCTATAAATATTCCTCTTTGCAATGTGAACATTTTAGAATTCCTTTGTAAAATTTAGGATTTCAGATGAATACATACAATTTAATCTGACATTTATCATGAAAAGCTTTAAATCAAAGCAAAATCAACAGCATTTGAAATAATGTTTTTTTCTGGTTCCATATAATGTATTTAGTAATTATTAATTCATGATGATAAAAAACATTTAAATTCCTTGCCTGCTTTAACTCCTTTTTAAAACAATTTCCGATTTTAATTTGCCATCATAATTCTAAAATAGCCAAACATCCTCCCCTCTCTAAAAAAACAAACATAAACCTTCAGCCCAAAATATCATCTGAAAATGTCATCTGTCAGTCTGTCATCAGGACGGATCCCACCAGACTGAATGTACCAAGTTCCTGGACCTCCAGCTGCATCACTGCTCCTGAACACACTTTTCTGTCTGATTGCAGGCTGGAGAGATGCAGTTTGTCAGAGATCAGCTGTGAAGTTCTGGTCTCAGCTCTAAAGAAAAACCCGTCTAATCTGACAGAACTGGACCTGAGCCTGAACTTGGACCTGCAGGATTCAGGAGTTCTTCATCTGTGTGGTTTTCTGGAGAGTCCAGACTGCAGACTGCAGACTCTGAGGTCAGACTCCATGTTTCAGTTGTGTTCAGATCAATATGATGACAAAGATGTGTTGACCCACAGTGAGCAGAAATGTCCAGATTCTGATCTGCAGCAGCATCTTCCTGCAGCTGCTTGTTCTCTTCAAAGATCTGCAGAAGAACGTCTTCTTTTCTTCCTGCAGCTGCTTGTTTCAAAGCTGTCTGCTGACATTTGTGCTCCACAAAGTTCTGCTTGCGGCCATCAGCTCTTCTTTGTGTCTTTGCTCCAACAGACTCCTTTAAAGCAAGTCCAGAGGAAGCAGCTGTGCACGCTCACATGCACTCTGAGTCCTGCTGTGTTTCAGCACATGCAGCTGAGAGTCCAGCGGCTGATGTTTGTGAGCAGACAGTGACAGAGTCATGCTGCAGGTAGATGCAGCTTCAACTGCTTCTGCAGTTTTTTTGCACAAACTGCTTTTTCCAGAAATATTCCCACTTCAAGCCAGAATGACTTTGATTCTTCAGACCCATGTCGTGTCTGTGACCTTCAGACACATTCAAATATTGCTTTGCTCTCTCATTTCTCTCCCATCAAATACGCCGTTAACTATCTGATCTAGTTCAGCAGCAGTTCTGGTCCTGAAGGCCCTTCAAGCACAAATGTTCCTTCAGACAGAAAAACAAAGGAAAAAGCAAATCCTGACAAAAATGTTCTTCAGCCTTCAGAAGAAAGAATCAAATCTTTTTTTTTTCTTAAAGTTCTATTTTCTGAGTCTTTAGCAGCATCAAAACAGGCTCCATTCCTGCAGATCCTCCAGGACTACTTTCCAATCTTCTCCTAGCTGCAGTCACTGACTTGAACTGATGCTGAGACTGTGGACCTTTAGTCCAACTGTCTACTTCCTGCTGAGTCAGTAAAGTTTCAACCTACACTTTCAGTCCCATCAGCGAATCTTTATGGAAGAACTTTTTACTGACAAACAGATCAAAAGAGACTTAAAAAAAACCTGGAAAAGATCTACAGTTGTGTTTGAAAAAAAAAACCTGATAATTGGTTAAGAATTTCTTCATCAAATGAATTGATTGTTATGATGATTGATATGAAAATGATCTGTTTCAATAATGTTCTGGTAAATTAGTGAAGTTGGTGTCTGACGTTGTTTTAAGTTCCCAGTTTCTGTTAAATGTTGTTCACATTAAAATGGTTCTGATGATTCTTCAGGGTCAAACTGTAAATCACAGTTCTTTGTTAAATCTGGACTCATTGTGTTTTTCTCTTTAACACAGCAGGATTTTCTGTACTAAAAGTTCTTAATAGGCTTGTGTCTAATTTAGTTTTGCTGTTGGAAAATTCTTCAGTGCCTCAGTTTTCATGAATCAGCAACTTTGTTTATTGAATCTTCATCCACGGTATAATATCTGCAGGGGGTTGAAACGTTTTTGTTTACTTGATTTTGTGCCGGATCCATTGAAATGTAATAAATATTTTCCTATGGAAGTTTTTATCATCTATAATTCAAAGTAATCTTCAATTCTCTATAAATATTTCTCTTTGCAATGTGATCATTTTAGAATTCCTTTGTAAAATTTAGGATTTCAGATGAATACATACAATTTAATCTGACATTTTTCATTAAAAGCTTTAAATCAAAGCAAAATCAACAGCATTTGAAATAATGTTTTTTTCTGGTTCCATATAATGTATTTAGTAATTATTAATTCATGATGATAAAAAACATTTCAATTCTTGCCTGCTTTAACTCCTTTTTAAAACAATTTCCGATTTTAATTTGCCATCATAATTCTAAAATAGCTAAACATCCTCCCCCCTCTAAAAAACAAACATAAACCTTCAGCCCAATATATCATCTGAAAATGTCATCTGTCAGTCTGTCATCAGGACGGATCCACCAGACTGAATGTACCAAGTTCCTGAACCTCCAGCTGCATCACTGCTCCTGAACACACTTTTCTGTCTGATTGCAGGCTGGAGAGATGCAGTTTGTCAGAGATCAGCTGTGAAGTTCTGGTCTCAGCTCTGAAGAAAAACCCGTCTAATCTGACAGAACTGGACCTGAGCCTGAACTTGGACCTGCAGGATTCAGGAGTTCTTCATCTGTGTGGTTTTCTGGAGAGTCCAGACTGCAGACTGCAGACTCTGAGGTCAGACTCCATGTTTCAGTTGTATTCAGATCAATATGATGACAAAGTTGCGTTGACACTAAACTGCAGCCATGAGGCTGATGTTCTCCTGCTGCATGTTGACCATCTTCATGCTGAAGGCTGACTACTTCTTTTGAGCTTTAGTCCATTCACTGTGAAAGAGGATCTCATGCTTGATTGTTTCTTTCAATCGGCTTCATTTCTAATGTGACGATGGTAAATTTATAGAAGAAGTGAAGGATGAAAAACATGAACTTTGTCTTTAAACTCAACTCTTTGTTCTGGATTCAGGTTGAACTACTCCAGTTTGTCAAAGATCAGCTGTGAAGCTCTGGTCTCAGCTCTGAAGAAAAACCCGTCCAATCTGACAGAACTGGACCTGAGCGAGAACTGGAACCTGCAGGATTCAGGAGTTCTTCATCTGTGTGGTTTTCTGGAGAGTCCAGACTGCAGACTGCAGACTCTGAGGTCAGACTCCATGTTTCAGTTGTGTTCAGATCAATATGATGACAAAGTTGTGTTGACACTAAACTGCAGCCATGAGGCTGATGTTCTTCTGCTGCATGCTGACCATCTTCATGCTGAAGGCTGACTTCTTCTTCTGAGCTTTAGTCCATTCACTGTGAAAGAGGATCTCATGCTTGATTGTTTCTTTCAATCTTCTTCATTTCTAATGTGACGATGGTAAATTTATAGAAGAAGTGAAGGATGAAAAACATGATTTTTGTCTTTAAACTCAACTCTTTGTTCTGGATTCAGGTTGAACTACTGCAGATTGTCAGAGATCAGCTGTGAAGCTCTGGGCTCAGCTCTGAAGAAAAACCCGTCCAATCTGACAGAACTGGACCTGAGCGAGAACTGGAACCTGCATGATTCAGGAGTTCATCATCTGTGTGGTTTTCTGGAGAGTCCAGACTGCAGACTGCAGACTCTGAGGTCAGACTCCATGTTTCAGTTGTGTTCAGATCAATATGATGACAAAGTTTTGTTGACCCACAGTGAGCAGAAATGTCCAGATTCTGATCTGCAGCAGCATCTTCCTGCAGCTGCTTGTTCTCTTCAAAGATCTGCAGAAGAACTTCTTCTTTTCTTCCTGCAGCTGCTTGTTTCAAAGCTGTCTGCTGACATTTGTGCTCCACAAAGTTCTGTTTGCAGCCATCAGCTCTTCTTTGTGTCTTTGCTCCAACAGACTCCTTTAAAGCAAGTCCAGAGGAAGCAGCTGTGCACGCTCACATGCACTCTGAGTCATGCTGCTGTGTTTCAGCACATGCAGCTGAGAGTCCAGCGGCTGATGTTTGTGAGCAGACAGTGACAGAGTCATGCTGCAGGTGGATGCAGCTTAAACTGCTTCTGCAGTTTTTTGCACAAACTGCTTTTTCCAGAAATATTCCCACTTCAAGCCAGAATGACTTTGATTCTTCAGACCCATGTCGTGTCCGTGACCTTCAGACACATTCAAATATTGCTTTGCTCTCTCATTTCTCTCCCATCTAATGTGCCGTTAACTATCTGATCTAGTTCAGCAGCAGTTCTGGTCCTGAAGGCCCTTCAAGCACAAATGTTCCTTCAGACAGAAAAACAAAGGAAAAAGCAAATCCTGACAAAAATGTTCTTCAGCCTTCAGAAGAAAGAATCAAATCTTTTTTTTTTCTTAAAGTTCTATTTTCTGAGTCTTTAGCAGCATCAAAACAGGCTCCATTCCTGCAGATCCTCTAGGACTACTTTCCAATCTTCTCCTTTTTTTTTTCTTTTTTTTTTTTCTTTTTTTTTTTAACTTGTCCTGTCCAACAGCTGGGCAGACAGATAAGAGCTGAGGGCCTCTTCTGTTGGACATATTTTACTTTAACATCAGGGGTTATTAATCTTCAGACAAACCAAAGGTATGTCTGAATAAACCCCTTTTGTAATTGAGGCCAAAGTTTATTAATTTCAAACATGTTTGAAAATCTTTGGTGTTGGACCGGACGGAAAAGGAAAGAGGGGAAGAAGAGAGAGGGACATTAGAGAGAGGGGGGGTAGGAGGGTGATAATAGGAGGGGAAGGGGGATAAGACCATGAAGCAGCATAAAGCAACAAGTTTACTGGTGGTTAATCATTATGGTAAAGTTAGAATGTAGTACAAAAAGGACGGAGCCTGTCCACACACACACTCAAATGTTATAAACACACCTACTAGCTGCAAAAATGTCCACCTGTCGACATGTACACAAAACAGATAGTGTTCACACGCATACTTATGCCTTAAAACCAACTAGTGTGAAATATTTCAGTCATTCAGTCATGCAAACTGTTAGTGCAAAGGTGAGCTAACACCTGTGCTCAGGTGAGTGTTTATGTTCTTCTAAAATGGATGGTGGAACGTGAAAAGAAGGAGGGAGAGTGCCCAGCCCCCCCCCGCCGCAGCAGCGGCAGCCGGAATCCCCCCTACGCCACACGGGAACCGGCAGGGAACAACCGCCGCCCGGGCGACCAAGCCCGCCACCCAGGCCAGTGCCAGCAGGACCGCCGCAAGGCCCCCAGAGCCAGAGAGCAGGGAGGCACGGAGGGAAAGAGAGCGCCGCCCCAGCCCAACCAGGAGAGCAGCCCCCCCGCTGCGCCGGGAGAACCCAACGCAGGGCCCCACCGGAGAAGGACGCCCACAGCCCCAGACGAACACCCCACCACCACTCAGGAGTTCCGGGCATCCCCCCGCCCCAACCCCAGGTACGAGCCAGGACCCCCAAAGGGAGACCCGCTCCGCACTCCAGGCAGCCATCCGCCCGGCCCACGGTTGGTCCAGGGAGGAGCAAGCCAGGGGCCCCCCGCCCAGGAGGGGGAAACCCCGGGGAAAAAAAGGGCCCACAAGGGGTGTTGTAAATATGGCCCGACCAGGCTCGGCCACAGTTGGAAATTTGGCGGGGCCCAGCGCTCAGGAGCAAGGACCAGAACCCACCCCCCAGGGACACGAACACCCCCGGCTCAGATGTAATGTGAACCCCCCCACCGCGCAGAGAGAGCACCGCCGGGCCCAGGAAGCCGGCACCCCGGGGACACGGCCGCCGTTGCAAAGGGGCCCGTACCCCCCACCAGGGAAGAGACAGGGGACAGATGGTCCTAGGTCCCACCTTCCTTGCAAAATGTGTGTGCGTGTATGTGTGTTTAAGAGGGTGTGTGTGTGCATGTGTGTGTGTTTATGTTGGGATGTATATATTGAGGGGGGAGGGGTGTGTGTACTAAGGGGGGTGCAATTAAAATTGGCGGGTAAGGCACTAAGGGGACATATCCTGATTACTCACAGTGACGTCCCCTCAGCCTCCCCACCAAGGGGCCCTAAATGTCTAAGGTGCGGTTAAAATTGGCGGGTAGGGTGCTAGGAGGACATCTGCTGCTTGCTGGCAGTGATGTCCAAGCACCCCCCCTACCAAGAGCCCTACATGTCTAAGGTGCAAATAAAACCGAAAGAGGGGGGGCCCACTCCATACGGCAACCATAGGAGGGGGGCCACTGCCTAGTAAACCCCCCCCCCCCCAAGGCTCATCACAGGCTAAGCCCCCCACCCCCTCACCCTATTATGAGGTTATATGAGGAAGGGGGTAAGTTGGGGACAGCTGGTAGACTGTCCCCCGGTGGTCAAACAGCTGTCCCCCGCCCCCCCCCCAGCAAGGGGGCCAGGCCCACCCAGCCCAGGGGCCCCCCCCCGAGCAGCGCCCCCCGCCAACCCCCCCCAGCACAGGCAAAGGGACCACCCCCCCAAGCCAAGCCAGACCACCACCCCACCCCCCCACCACACACCCCCACACCGAAGCCCAGAGGAACACGCAGCGCCCCAGCCCGCCCCACCCAGGCGCCGGACCCGACCCCCCGACCAACGGAGCCCTCACCACCCCCGCCAGGCACCGGAGGCCCCGACCCCCACCCCAGCCCACGGCAGAAGGGCAAGGAGCAGTGACGAACAGGCCCCCCCACCCCCTAAGTCATGGAGTTAGCTATGGGAGACCAGAGAGACCGAATTCTTTCAAAGTTTCTTGAACTTTGGGCTGACATTTTTTCCAAGCTGATCTGATCAAGCTGCAGATTTCTGTGTTGACTTATATTTATATTTTTCTTGCTTTTCCAATTTATTAAAATAGTTTTTTTTAGCAATGCAAAGAGTTATGAAAATGATAGAGCCTAATCCTCCTTCTACATCGATGGCACTCATGTCACCAAGCACACAAAGTGACGGTGAAGCTGTGATTGAAACCTTAAGCCAGACTGATAGATCGGCACATACCTGCTGCCAGAGAGCCTGGACAGGCGTGCAGAACCACAGTGCATGCATGTAATTGTCGGGTAGATTACTGTCACAGTGCTGACAAATGTCTGAATTGCTGAGACCCATCTTGAACATCCTCTGTCCAGTGTAGTAAATTCTGTGAAGAGTTTTGAAATGGATTAGCTGCAGATTTGGACTTTTTGTCAGTTTAAAGGTGTTTAGACAAAGTTCTGACCAAAAGCTTTCATCTGTGCTGATGCTCAAATCCGCAACCCATTTTGTTGTCGGAAGTGAAATATTATTATCTAAATTACATAAAAGTTTGTATATTTTGGAGAGAGTCTTTTTCATTGAGAAATTGATCAGAGTAGTAACTACCTCTGGTAGCTTTAAATCGTTGTCTCTGTATTTGAACTTTTTAGTAATACTTGATTTAAGTTACTGATATTCCAAGATGTTATTTATTTCATGTTTGTCTTGAAGTTCCTGGGGAGTTATGAATCTTCTATCAATAATTATATGCTCTAGTTGTTTTATGCCCCCTGCTTGCCAAGCTGGGAAGTGGATAATTTTTTTGTTTATGAGGATGTCTGGGTTGTTCCAGATGGGTGTCATTTTGCCCGGTGAATTGATGATTTTGATATTTTGAGAAATTCCCACCAGGCTGTTAAAGTGGCGTTTATATTAATACTTTTGAAACAATCCTGTTTTTTAACTGTTTGGCTAATAAATCGAAGATCTGACAGGTTGATCTTCCCACATAATGCCTGTTCCAAGTCTAACCATGAGTTGGTTTCTGGATTATTTTTTAACCATTTTAAGATGTATTGTAATCTATTTGCAAGAAAGTATTTGTGGAAATTAGGTAATTCTAATCCTCCACAGCTTTTTGCAGATTTTAAAGTTTTTAGACTAATTCTTGCAGGTTTATTGTTCCATATAAAGCTTGATATGGATGAGTCTAATGTTGTGAACCATTTTAGTGGCGGTTGTGTGGGAATCATTGAAAAGAGATAATTAACTTTGGGTAAGATTTTCATTTTTACCGTGGCTACCTTGCCCATAAGGGACAGAGGCAGGTTGGTCCAGCGTGTTAGATCGTCCTGTATGTTTTTCAGTAATGGGGTGTAGTTTAGCTGCACCAGTTCTGATAGTTTGGGGGAAAAATTGATACCTAGATATTTGATATTTCCTGATTTAACTGGTATTGTGAGTCTTTGCTCCGCATTATTGTTCATCGGTAATAAAACAGACTTATTCCAATTAATGGAATAGTCTGATATAGAAGAGAATTCATGAATGATTGTTGCCGTTTCATTTACAGAATGTAAATTACTTAAAAACACTAATATGTCATCTGCATATAGACTAATTTTATGATTGCTGTGTTTGGTTTTAATTCCTTTAATACTCTCATTCTGTCTTATTGCTGCAGCTAGAGGCTCAATAAATATAGCAAAAAGAGAAGGAGAGAGTGGGCAACCCTGTCTGGTTCCTCTTCCAAGAAAAAACCTGTTGGAAGTCTGTTTATTCGTTCTAACTGATGCATTGGGGTTGTGATATAATATTTTGATCCATTTGATGAATGCTTCTCCAAAACCAAACTTATGGATGGCAGCAATAAGGAACTTCCAGTTTACTCTGTCAAAAGCTTTTTCAGCATCCAGTGATAGTATGGTCATTTCCTGGTTATTAATGGTGGCAGAGTCTGCCTTTGATAAATCCAGTTTGGTCGAAGTCAATTATGTGAGGAGTGATTTTTTCTAATCTCTGTGCTAGTGCTTTCCAGATAATTTTAACATCTGCATTGATTAGAGAAATAGGGCGATAGCTTGAAGAACTATTGGGATCTTTGTCTGGTTTTAGAAGAAGAATTATGTTGGCTGAGTTCATGTTAGGTGGTAGAGATTGGCTTTCATTGATAGATGTGACCGTTTCATAAAACGTTGGTGCCAGCTGTTCCCAGAATTCTTTATAAAACTCAGCAGGAAAGCCGTCAGGCCCTGGTGCTTTACCATTAGGCATAAGTAACAGAGCTTCATGAAGTTCAGACAACGAGAGCGGAGAGTCTAAGTTTGTGATTTGATCCTCATTTAACCTGGGTAGGTTTACATTATTAAGAAATGAGTCAATACTTTGCTCTGACGGATTGATCTGTGGTGTGTACAAGTTTTTATAAAAGTTTTCAAATGCGTTATTAATTTTGACCGGGTCATGAGTGACATTTCCTGTTTGGTCCATAATAGAGGTGATTGATGATTTTTCTCTATTAATTTTAAGCTGATTAGCCAGAAATTTGCCAGATTTATTAGAGTTTTCAAATCTTTCAAGTCATAGCCTTTGTATTTGAAATTGTGTCTGTTTATTAATGATGTCATTTAACTGCAGCTTTAAATTTTTCAGATCTCCCAGAATGTGTTCCTGTGCAGAAGCAGCATAAGCAGTCTCCAGGGTTTTGATTTTATTTTCTAATTCTAATAAATCTGCTTTCTCTTTGCGTTTTTTGTGCGTTAAATAAGAAATGATTTTCCCTCTCATGACTGCCTTTGCTGTTTCCCACAGAATGCACGGTGAGATTTCCAATCTTCTCCTAGCTGCAGTCACTGACTTGAACTGATACTGAGACTGTGGACCTTTAGTCCAACTGTCTACTTCCTGCTGAGTCACTAAAGTTTCAACCTACACTTTCAGTCCCATCAGTGAATCTTTATGGAAGAACTTTTCACTGACAAACAGATCAAAAGAGACTTAAGAGAACCTGGAAAAGATCTACAGGCGTGTTTGGAAAAAACTGAAGATTGGTTAAGAATTTCTTCATCAAATGAATTGAGTTTTATGATGATTGATATGAAAATGATCTGTTTCAATAATATTCTGGTAAATTAACAAAGTTGGTGTCTGATATTGTTTTAAGTTCCCAGTTTCTGTTAAATCTGTTTTTCACATTAAAATGGTTCTGATGATTCTTCAGGGTCAAACTGTAAATTACAGTTCTTTGTTAAATCTGGACTCATTGTGTTTTTCTCTTTAACACAGCAGGATTTTCTGTACTAACGGTTCTTAACAGGCTTCTGTCTAAATTAGCTTTGCTGTTGGAAAATTCTTCAGTGCCTCAGTTTTCATGAATCAGCAACTTTGTTTATTGAATCTTCATGCTCGGTATAATATCTGCAGGGTGTTGAAAAATTTTTGTTTACTTGAATTTGTGCCGGATCCATTGAAATGTAACTAATATTTTCCTATGGAAGTTTTTTTCATCTATAATTCAAAGTAATCTTCAATTCTCTGTAAATATTTCTCTTTGCAATGTGAACATTTTAAAATTCCTTTGTAAAATTTATGATTTCAGATGAATACATACAATTTAATCTGACATTTTTCATGAAAAGCTTTAAATCAAAGCAAAATCAACAGCATTTGAAATAATGTTTTTTTCTGGTTCCATATAACCTTCAGCCTAAAATATCATCTGAAAATGTCATCTGTCATCAGGACGGATCCCACCAGACTGAATGTACCAAGTTCCTGAACCTCCAGCTGCATCACTGCTCCTGAACACACTTTTCTGTCTGATTTCAGGTTGATATACTGCAGTTTGTCTGAGATCAGCTGTGAAGTACTGGTCTCAGCTCTGAAGAAAAACCCGTCCAATCTGACAGAACTGGACCTGAGCGAGAACAAGAACCTGCATGATTCAGGAGTTCTTCATCTGTGTGGTTTTCTGGAGAGTCCAGACTGCAGACTGCAGACTCTGAGGTCAGACTCCATGTTTCAGTTGTGTTCAGATCAATATGATGACAAAGTTGTGTTGACACTAAACTGCAGCCATGAGGCTGATGTTCTCCTGCTGCATGCTGACCATCTTCATGCTGAAGGCTGACTTCTTCTTCTGAGCTTTAGTCCATTCACCGTGAAAGAGAATTTCATGTTAAATGTTTCTTTCCATCGTCTTCATTTCTAATGTGACGATGGTAAATCTATAGAAGAAGTGAAGGATGGAAAACATGAACTTTGTCTTTAAACTCAACTCTTTGTTCTGGATTCAGGTTGATGAACTGCAGTTTGTCAAAGATCAGCTGTGAAGCTCTGGTCTCAGCTCTGAAGTCCAACCAGTCCCACCTGACAGAACTGGACCTGCGAGGGAGCAACTTTCAGTCTTCAGATGTTCAGCAGCTCCAGGATCTGATGGAGAGTCCAAACTGCAGACTCTAAAGTCAGTAGAGGGTTGGAGTCAGTCCAGCTGCTTCCAGATGTTTGGTCCTAAAGTTAGTCTGAGAGCAAAGATGCAGAGTTTCCTGTGAAGCTGCAGCTTCTCAGTAAAGCTCTGAGGAGAATGATGACAGGCTTCAGGACAACAGTGAGCCAATCAGAACAGCAGAAGCTCCAACAGGTGAAGATGACAGGAAGCTGCTGCTCTGAACAGGACTGAAGCTCCTGCTGCTCTTTCTGCTGCTGTGCTGCATCACTGACTGACAGACCAGGATCAGGAGACACTCCTTCATCTCTGTCTCTCTACTTTCTCTCTGCAGGTGGGAGGAAAAGGTGAGTCTGATGTTCCTCCTTGAGTAGCAGAGAGGAGCAGCAGCAGCAGCTGGTCTGCAGAGATGTTGTGACTGTACGGTGTTCCTGGGAGGTGGAGAGCAGAGTGATGGAGAAATCAGAGGAAGTGGAGATGAGTGTCAGAGTTGCAGCATGAACTGATATGAGATCAGCTCCACTGTCTCTCTCAGCATCAAGTGGACAGTTATTGTGCTGCAGCTCCCCCGGTGGACTGATGGAGAACTGCACACCATCTTGTCATTCTAACTTCTGCTTGTCTTCTCTCTTGTATTGGGAGCTTCTCTTAAAATTAGGGCGACAGTGGCTCAGGTGGTTGAGCGGGTCGTCCAATGATCGAAGGATCGGCGGTTCGATTCCCCGCTCCCACCAGCCAAAATGTCGTTGTGTCCTTGGGCAAGACACTTCACCCTCCTTGCCTCCAGTGTGGCCTCCACTGGTGTGTGAATGTGTATGGATGATCCCGGTGATGGTCAGAGGGGCCGTAGGCGCGAACTGGCAGCCACGCCTCTGTCAGTCTGCCCCAGGGCAGCTGTGGCTACAAAAGTAGCTACCATCGCCAAGTATGAATGAGGAGTGAATGAATAATGGACACAATGTAAGCGCTTTGGGTGTCTTGAAAAGCGCAGATAAATCCAATCCATTATTATTAAAATTGTCTTTTGTCTCTTGCCGTAGTTGTTGATGTGATTCTTCCTGTCAGCTGACGTCTGTGTTTCTGTACATTTTCATGAGGGAGAATCTGTTCTTTATGCTGTTTATTCTCTGCAGAAAACTATCATTTTACTTTTTGATTTTTACTCTTTTTTTGTTTTCCATGTTTCAGATACATAGAAGGACATTTGTGTTTTATATTTATTTGTTATTTTACAAGATTTTGTTGTAATTTTTAACATCTTATTTTGATTTCTTCATGTTTTAAGCATGTTTTCTTTAGGACAGGGGTGTCAAACTCATTTTGATTCGGGGGCCTCATTCAAAGCGTCTGGTCCCAAATGGGCCGGACCAGTAGCAAAAAAGCAAAAAACAGCTTTTTTTTTTTTCTCAGAAAAAATCCCTCAACCAACATGGTAGCCTAATCATTTATTATTACACATTCATTCACAGAGGCCAATGGATCTCAAATAAAATAGATTTCTTTTAAAAGAAAAAGGTCTTTTCAGTTTTATGTTTGACACCCCTGCTTTAGCACTTTGAAAACTGGTAAGAAGACTTACTAGAATCATGGTGCTGAAATTCTCCCATGATTCAGTGTTGTTTGTAAAAAAAAAAAAAAAAAAAAAACTGAGAGGAAAGAGGAAGTAGAGTTTTTCTGCTGTTTTTTTTGCTGAATCATGAGTTGGTTTAGATGTTCAGCAGCTCCAGGGTCTGGAGGAAAAAACAGACTTGCAAACAAACGGAAACCAGTTAGGTCAAAAGAAATCAGTCATTAGAATCTCCAAAAAATATAAATAATAATGTAAATAATAATGTGTTTCACCTTTAAAATGTAGCTTAAAAAGTCATAATGAAATAAAAGTGAATATACATGTCATTTATAAGAAAAAATCAAATATTAATTTTAAAGGTGCATTTACACCAGACGCGATTCACTTGTCAGGGGCGTCGACTTCTAATATAAATACAGACGCGTTCTGAGGTCCTGCTTCTCTATGCTGTAGTCACACTGCTTTCCAAAGTGGTTTAAAGATGAGACGAAAAGAGATGCTGCAAGTAGGGATGTAGAAAAAAATCCATTTGGCGATATATTACAATGTTTCGTTTTTTTTTTTTTTATTATGCTGAAAAATATTTTGTAGTAAAAATCAGATGTTGACTTTTAAGAACAAATATTTCTTGATTTCCCAAAATAAAAGCACTATGACTTTGCTCGGCTAAAAGCAACTTGTATAGAAGATACAGTTGCAAAGCTTAATATTGTGATCATTAAATAAAAGGAATGTCACCATTTGCACTGTGAAAGGGGATTGGGCAATGCACAGCTAGCAGCTGACCAGGACTGTAGAGGAGCAAGTGATTGCATATTGTGGATTACTTTTCCCTGCTACTTTTGGATTACCCTAAAGAAATGTTTCTGGTGGAGTGCTTTTCTACCCTAGAGCTGGGATCGTCCAGTACGAGGATCAGTAGCAGCATCATTAACGGGTGGAATGCAAGAAAGACAGAGCGGCCTCCCACCAAATGCGTGAGATGGTCGGACATTCTTTTCTACCAGAGTGTTTTCTTTTTCTTGCTAACAAGACTGCGGGACTTTGGTTTGAACTGTGGGTTTAGTACGGTGTGGACTTTGGGTGTATATGTTTTTTTATCCCTTGTGCTATCCTAGGCACTTTACCGTTGGGAGTTGGGTCATCTAGATTCACTAGACAGAGCTCTGAACCTTTTTTTTTCAATTTTTTGTGATCTTCACTGGTTCAATGGATTACATTAAATTTTTCCACCTTTATCCACCTTTGTCATGGTAGGGAGAACATGTCAAAGTAAGGGTGGGGTCATCCAAGATAGCACAAGGGTTAAATCTTCGTGTTGGGTGTGGTGTTTAATCAATGGAAAGTACGTCATTGGTGAATACAAAGAATAAATGGTTATCACAAACAAGGGATTCTATGAATATTTATTATTGTTAGTATGCAGATTGACTTCATATTTAATGCCCCTGCCGTAGAACGGTGTGATGTTCTCCTCACTGAGTGGAAGCAGATTGTTACAATCTGATTGACATCAGTGCCTCACAGCCATGAACCTCAACACACATCACTTATAAGTCCATATTATTTTATACATCATTAGGAGAAAAGTTTTTTGTTTATTTGGATATATTATCACATTTTTGTTTGATCTTAATTTTATACTTTTATTAATAGATGTGAGTTTCTAACCAATCAACAAACTTTGGCATCACTGATTAGAAAGAACATTTCTAAATTGGATCTGTGTGTGATTTGGGGAACACCACAGTCAGTTGGGCATTGGATCCCGTAACAGGGAACGACATTTAAACCAAAACTCTAGATCACAAGATTCTGATCATCAACACACTGTTTCATTCAGAAAACTCCAAGGTGGTCATGTGACCATAATGTAAAACAGACTCCTGCTCAGATTTTACCTTTGTCCTGCGATTCTCTGATAGTTTTAACGATAGACTGAAGTCGCCATCGATTCAGCAGCTCCGCTGTAAACAAAAATAGGCAAGGCAAGGCAAGTTTATTTGTATAGCACAATTCGTACACAAAGTAATTCAAGGTGCTTCACAAAACAGAAAAATGCATTAAAATCACAATACATCATAGAAATAATCAACATAAAATTTACTTTAAAAGAAAACAAAAAAAAAGATTTAAAAAGAAAGGAAGGAAAGAAAAGTGCAGATAGGACCTTTCAGTCATATACACGGCTAAACAGAAATGTTTTAAGTCTAGATTTGAACATGAACACAGAAGAGGCCTGTCTTACGGCTTCAGGGAGGCTGTTCCAGATTTTAGTTGCAGAATATTGAAACGCTGATTCCCCTTGTTTAGTTCTGACTCTGGGAATCAACAGAAGGCCTGTCCCTGAGGTCCTCAGAGTACGAGATGGTTCATATGGCACTAACATGTCAGAGATGTACTTTGGTGCGTGGCCATGGAGAGACTTGTACACAAGCAGAGCTGCTTTGAAGTCTATTCTTTGAGGTACAGGGAGCCAGTGCAAAGACCTGAGCACAGGACTAATGTGATCATACTTCCTGGTTTTGGTCAGGAGTCGAGCAGCAGCATTCTGGATGCACTGAAGCTGTTTTACAGCTCGTTTGGAGAGTCCGGTGAGCAGGCCGTTACAGTAGTCTAACCTACTGGAGACAAATGCATGAATAAGTATCTCCAGGTCTCGCTTTGACATTATGTATTATATGTAAATAATAAAACTGAATCCAAAGACGCCTTGGAGAAACAATGCTATTTTAAATCTGAAGAGAATTTATAGGAGAGCGGAGAAAGTTTAGAAAAACAAATGTAACAGTCGACTGATTTTTTTTTTTTTTTAAGGATCAGTTAAAAATCTACAACCTTGCTGTCAAACTATGGAAGCGATTCTAGCATAATTAAAAATAAAAATTTCTGGTTTTGACTTTTATTTTTAATTATGCTACAGAATCGCTTCCATAGTCAAACATGTAAGCAGTCATATTTTTCTAATCGCATCACGGACAATAATCACAACCCCCAGTTTCTTTTTAAGACAACTGATTTTTTATTAAACAATGATGTCAATAAATCCATCATGCCTCACTCACTAATGGCATGTGAGGACTTTGCAGACCACCTCAGGAGTAAAGTCGATGCTAATAGATCTAAACTTCAACCTGTACATAACATAAATCCTAGCATTGTTTCTACCTGAGGAAACACTGGACGGTTTTGTCCTGGTTGATGAGAAGATGCTTGGATGAGTTTTTTTTTACAAGCAAACACTGCAACCTGCTTTTTAGCCCCAATTCCCACTTCTCTTTTTAAAGGATTTTATTGATTCTTTGTCAGAGCTTTTGAAAATAGTTAACTGCTCTCTTCAGAAGGGTGTCTTCCCCGATGCCTGTAAGATAGTGGTGGTGAGGCCCCTTCTGAAGAAGAGTTACTTGGATCCAAATATTATGGACAATTCCAGACTTTGAATCCAACTTACCATTATTAGGTAAAGTTATTGAAAAAAATGATTTTATACAAATACTTGGTTTCCTAAATGAACAAAATATTTTAGAAAAATGTCAATCTGCTTTCAAGACAAATCACAGTATTGGGACGGCCCTTTAAACAAAATCAAATGAACTCATGAACTTTCTGTTCTGGTTAGTGCTGCCTTTGATACAGTAGATCACCAGATTTTATAAGACAGATTTAGGAGTGGGGTTGGGCTCTCATGAACTCAGGGCTGCAGAGATGTTTAAGAAGAGACTCAAGACCTACCTTTTTAATCTGGCTTTTAAATTACTTTTGTAATGGCTTACTTCTTGTATTCTTTATCTATTTATTTATTTATTTACCTATTTCCTCTACCTAAAACACATACATTTATTTATTAATATATTTACACTAATATAAGTACTGTCATTATTATCATGTTTTTAATATACTATGTTTTTTTATAATTATTATTATAGTCATAATATTTAAGGTTATGTTTAATCATCTCATTTAATTTTAAATACTATTATAGTTATATCTTACTTTATTATTATTATTTTAGTATCACATACTGATGTTTTTTCTAAATCCAGTCTTTCCTCTTTGGGATCCATTGCTGTGGGCCACTACCGGCTTCGCCAGTAGGGGGTGCTGTTGCTACTGGGTTTGTTCTTGTTAGGCCGACTGGGGTCCCGCTTTGTGGTCTAATAGAGTGGGCCCTGAGCTGCTGTATGGGTTTATTCCTGGTACAGGCGGGGTGGGGCGTGTTCGTTCCAGCTCCTGGTTCTGTCTAGAGAAGAACTCAGGAGGAGGACAATACTGCAGCAGCTCTAAAGTTGCTGAACATCTGACTGAGTTGATCCACATTCAGAAGTAAGTTTGTGTCCCAGGAGTTCAGATTTAAACAAAATTCAAAATCAAACCAAACCTAGTCCTGCTTCGAGCATCAAACAAGATCTAGTGTGTTCCGGGAAGCACAATGCCAGAAATTCCAAGCAACACATTTGTATTAAAATGAAGTTTCTCTATTGGATACATCATTTTATATATTTAACCATGATTGTAGAAGCTAAAGGCCTAGAAACTGTTTAGCAAAGTTCTAGCTCCTTTGATACACTGAGATGTGCGACACCAGACTTGACTGACACGCAAATCGGGCGGTCGTTTCCCTGTACGATGAAGAAAATAAGTCTTTCACTCTGATCAACTTTGCAACTAATTTGTTTCTTTCATTTACATTACTGAATGGATTTGATTTCTCTTTTGCTTCATTTCCTGCACAAGCGGTCAAAAACATTTCTCCCTCTGGCTCATGCACACCTATCTGAGGTCAGGTAATCAGTTTATAATTGACGGCAAAAGAATGAAAACGGCAACACCCACAGGACAATTTCTCAATAGGGCTCCTACACACCGGCCCCTAAATTGTTATGCAATTGAATAACAATTTACAATTACCTCACAAAAATTCAATTAAGTAGGTAGAGGGTAGTCAAAGCAGCTCAGAGGATCATCGGCTCCCCCCTGCCCCCCTGTCAGACATCTACTCCTCCCACTGTCTTAGCAGAGCTAGAAAGATCATAAAAGACAGTTCCCACCCTGGCTCTGGAGTGTTTGACCTGTTGTCCTCAGGAAGACGCTACATTTTTGTACATTTTTTGGAAATTCCTTTTCTCATGCATGTCTGCACTGAACAGTGATCGGCTCTCATTTCACTGTATGTGTGTATGTTGCAGATTGTACATGTGTGTAGTGACAATAAAGGCATTCCATTCCATTCTATTCTGTTCTATTCTATTCTATTCTATTCTATTCTATTCTATTTTCTTCATTTACAATGTCAGTTATAATTCCAATTATTAAAGAACAATATTTTTCATCATTTAGCAAATTAGAATTACATTTCCAGTAACCTTTATTTTTGCCACATAAAAAACTAGGCAAGAATTTAGCTGGTAATATAAATATTTCACTACAGTAATGAATATAATCATGAATAACAAACAAATAAGGATGATTTTAAAAAAGGTTGTGGTTGAATAGAAATATTTCACAGTTTGATTATGTAAACAAAGGCTCAATTTGTGGCGATCTGACAGTTAGCATATCACCATGATAAAAGTCACCTGTGTGGAGGAGAGATGAGAGGCGTGTCCTCAGCTGTGGAAAAAGGAGACATAAAAAGACAAAAGCAGAGGATCTTGGGAGTCAGAAAGAGAAGGAGGAAGCTCTCACAAACTGAAAAACTGACATCATCTCGGTGATTAGAGGCAGCAGAGGTTTACTGCTCAGGACAGCATCCCACACTATTATTTTTCACTATCCACCAAACATCTGCTCACAACACCTGGATCAGATATGCAACCCAACGAACCGGACCAAGAAACAATAACTTTAAAGAAAACATGGAAGATTGGCGTTTCAATGAAGCCCCTTGCTTTTGCCACCACTGTTTGCTTCATTCCCACCATCTGCCATAACTGTGTTTAGGGTTAACAGCAAGTCAACAAACAGTTCATCATCTAGATGACCAAAACACCCAAGAATTTTACAGACAGCCTGATCCTTAGCCCACCACCTGGTTTTCCTATCCCTTGTTCTATCTTATGGGGTCCAGATGACCCCACCCTTACATTGACGTGTTCTCCCTACCATGACAAAGGTGAATCTGTTCTGCGAAAGAACAACTAAAAAAGCTCTGAACACAGCGAACTTTAATCACTCCTAAAACAACTTATGTCTTATAACTGTTTTACTAACCACTACATTCAGCTGTGCCTGTCCCTCCCTGATTTTGGGTTTGTCAGTCTTTGCTCCTGAGATGCTACAAAAACATGCAATAAAGGGATTCTTTCACAGCACACTTATTATACTTAAAATTATTTACATAATACTTTTTAAATATATTGAAATTCAATAAGTGATTAATTCGGCCATGGTGCAGTGGTAGGGTCGACCCATGATCGTAAGATTGCAGGTTTGATTCCCGCCTTGCACGACGTGTCCTTGGGCAAGACACTGAACCCCAACTTGCCTCTGGTGGGAGGTTGGCGCCAGTGTTCGGCAGCGGAGCCGCCACCAGTGTGTGAATGTGTGTGTGCATGGGTGAATGGGACTGTGACTGTAAAGCGCTTTGGGCCTTTGTAAGACGGTAGAAAGCGCTATATAAGTATACGCCATTTACCATTTACCATTTAAAAGCCATTGTATGTAATCATGAATATTTGTTTTTAAAATGCGATTGTTTAGTTTGGTCACTAACTATGTTAACAATGTTCTACGTGGCATCATGCATTATGCTAGTTTATAGTTAAATGATCAATTAGGCTTATAGTTATTTCTCATTTACTATTTCCCTCTTTTGTCTGTCTTCTTGAAAACATGTCTGTGAGCTTTAGACATTTGGCCGCATCCACAGTTAATGTCTTTATTTTCTTTATCTTGGCTTTTTCTGTCCCACTTAGTCTCTTTCTGTCCATTTTTACTTGTGATAATCTGCCGGCAGCCCCGCTTCTCTGCTCCGCCTCGGCTTTTTGGTAAGATGGGCTCTGGTAAAACTTCATTTTAGAATTTCATACCAAAATATGGATTTGATAAGCTCGGAGGTCTGCTATTTCTTATATTATATAAGTTTAAAATACAAAAACTTCATGTAAAACTGTCTAACTTTCATAAGCAGATGACTCTGATCTACAAACATTCTGTTTCTCCTCAGCGCTACACAGATAATCTGCGAAAAAAACAAGTTTTTTTTAAATCGAAAATTGGTTTGAAAAAAGCATTTCTCTTGTGACACAACTGATTAATCCATAAGGTAATCTCATGTCATACGTTGACTCTCTCTCCACCTATTGTCTGCATGTCTCACCTGCGGAGTTTGCATTGGTTACTGGAGCCATCCATAGTGTTAGACTTCTGTGTAGCAGTTCTCCTTCAAATAATCCATGTTCTCCCCCCAAATCAAAATAATTTGGTTTACTGTATGTGCAATATTTTTCAATAAAGTTTACTTAAAAAAAGACACTCTCTGGTGGACTCAACCAACTGTGAGCAATGCAAAGGGGTGTTTGTGTGTACTGTTAACTCCCAAACTGTAGGTGCCGTTTCTTAAATGGACGGGGTCAGATTCAGAGCGATCAGTGCTGCAAAGATTCATTCATGTTCTACTGTGACTATTTTTTCTCGACACCAACCGACCGGCCCATGGATGAAGTTCAGCCTCCCTAGGAGCTCAAATTTCGGCGGTCACGTGATTTCTCGGAAATTCAGCCGCATCCCTGTGTTTGTGCGTGCACACACGGAGCCCCCCGCCTCCACACACGCGCACGGAGGGAGGAATGAAGGAAGGAAGGGGTCTGTCGTGGAACTCAGCGACCTGAACTTCTGGTTTATCCAAACAGAATTTGGAGTTTCCTGGATTCTTCTACCACTGTGAGTCTTTCAGAAAATGTTTTCTGCGCTCGTGATGAAGGTGTGTCTGACTGAGGACAGAAAAGAACAGCAGAAAATCTCGGTGCTTCCTGAAAGAACTTAATCATGGCGCCTCAAAAAGATTTTTTTTTTTTCAATCCTGCGGACGTGTTTAGTTCTAGAAGAAACACGAGTGCTTTCCAGATATGTTCCGCGGTCAAGTGAGCAGACATCTGTGGAAGTGCGGTCTCGCCAGCCGTCACTGACTTCTTGCATGCGCGTTTACATCATAGTTTACGGTACAGACGCCCAGCGAGCTGGAAAGACGGTATAAAGTGCTAATATCATCCATATCACTGTTACCCATGATCAAATAACATAGACTGTACTCTGAAATAATTAAATGAGAGTTATTGCAGCTCTATATTGTTATTTGATGTACAAATGTATTCATTTGGATTGCATGGCTTTATTGTGAAAGTAAACATGTGAACAATCCAAAATGCTACTTTTTTCAAAGGTGACGCAACACTTTCACTGGATTATTGTTGGTTATAATGTTCACTAACATCACAGCAAGTTTGATGAAAAACGACTGGAGAAAATTAAAGATATTGACATAATAGCACACCTAAGCATCCTGCCTTTATTGTGAAAGTAAAACATGTGAACCATCCAAAATGCAAGTTTATCAAAAGGTGACGCAAAAATTACACTGGAATATTGTTGGTTATAATGTTCACTATCATCATAGCAACTTTGATGAAAAATGACTGGAGAATATTAGAGATATTGACATAATGGACCAATTCAGACCTCCTCATTCATAGAATAACATGTTTATAAACCTCCATATTAGTTAAATACATGGTTGGAGTATTTTTTTGCAGTCATTTTTCTTCAAACTTGCTGTGATGTTAAACAAACTAACCTTCAACTAAACCTGCTCCAGACCAGGTTATGTTCAGAGCATGAGTTGCTATGGCAGCTTGACCTACCCTGAAACATACCTCCATTTCTGAAACCGAAAGCTGAGGTTATCAACTTCCTTAGCCTCAAACTTACCGTGGGAGCTAGCATAACCTGCTTTCTGGAATACTCCCCCCCCGCTCCAAAGACCTGCGCACATGCCACCAACAGAGTCGCTGGAGGTGTGCTAAAGCACATTTGGATACGCTAGCTTTATTTTGGAATAAGGTGCTGTGGATTGATGAAACTAAAATTGAGTTCTTTGGACATAACAAGGGGCAAATAAATATTACTGCGTTCATCTGCTATATGATCTCTCTCTCTCTTTCCAAAATTCAAACTTAAGGAGGAAATTTGAGCACTAAAAAATATATATATATATATATATATAGCCTCCCACTGCTGTCTGCATTCACCTGAACCTGAGAGAAAACACAAGAGAGGAGTCAATCAAGGAGGAGGATCAGAAATGATGAAGAGGGTTTACTCTGCAGATGATGGTGGAAGGTGTGTGTGAGCTGATGTGGATCCAGTGAATCCAGCAGCATGGATCAGTGGGAGGAACCACAGGAGGGAGCCCCTCCCTCTAAAAGAAGAAGAAATATAGATCATGCGAGCCAGAGCAGAACTCAAAGGTTAGTAGAACATCTCTAACTGTCCATGATCTTCTCCATGTCAGAGATCAGCACTCACACCAGCAACCTTCATTCTTCACAGGAACCAACCTGGACCTGGATCTGAATCCAGCTGGGGATCCTTCAGGAGTGACTTCTCCAAGGAAAAACCTCCTGACTTCAAATACATCTGTTCAGGAGTGGAGCAGTAAGTGTTTATCACATAGTTGTTATGGACTCAACAGAAATATTTGATGAATTGGAGGCTTTTTGAACCAAAATGATTACTTAGTGATTCAAATTCATAACTGTCAGCTCCCGAAAGGGAATTGGTTGATTTCAAGCTAATAAAATATGAAAAATAGAAAAAGAATTTGTCATGAGTTTTGGAAAACTAGAAAAGTTGGATTTCCTGCTAAAATTTCTTTGATTGCCTATTTGCCGAAGGTGTGTTTTAATTGCTTTATTCAATATGTTTGGGCCCAAATAGCCTGGGTGAAAAATCGAGAACTAATTCAAAATTTTTGTTACGGCTGATTTAAAAAATAACAAAATCGAGTTTTTGTGCAATGGGGCATTTTTGGCTCCCCAGAGCTTCCGTAGCGTTGCTTTCAGATGGCAGTATGGCAGGCGAAAAACAACAACATCATAGCACACACGAAACAGCAAGCGACAGCATGGCCACCGGTGAGAATGGGAAGTTTGTTCCCAAGAAAGGAATCAAATTGACTGCGACTCCTGCTGCTTCATCACCGCGCTGATCAAAAATCCCTCACCGTCCCAGCTCTAGTTTATATCTTGTGGGACACAGTTGCATATAGCCAAAGTCATGGCACCCATATATACCTTGGAGAAGACGGGGTTTCTTAATTGGATTAAAACCTTAGACCCCAGAAATGAGCTGTATTGTTAATCCTTTAGAAAATGCTGCTACTTTCAAGCTGAATGTTTGTCTCCTTTTAGTCTAGACTACAAAGTGTGACTGAAAACACAGCTGGGACTTTGATTCCAAGTGTGTTCATTTATTTGTTATTCATCCCAGAAATGGGGGTTACTTTTGTCTTGCATTTGATTAAATCAAAGCAAAATCTGCTTTAGGTTTTCTGCTGTTTGCACTTATTGCTTTCTTTAAGTAGGGGGGGGATCAGAAATCGAATAAAAAAAAAAAAAAAGACAATCGGAGATTAGACCATATCGCCCAGCCCTAGGCCCAAACCCTAAGTTATTGCTGCAAATGTGTTAAATTGTAGAAAAACTATAGGTGTCACAAAACCATGTTCAAAAGTAAACACACATTTTCTTAGAGTGCTAAAGCGGTTTTCCTAAAGTGCTGAAAGATTTGTTGAAAATCCTAAATTCTTGAAGTTATTTGATTTACTAAAGAGGTTTATCTGAATTGCAGTTTCCTCACATTTCTGAAAGGGTTTCCTCAAAAAGCTGGACCTTATGGTGGGTTAGCAAAAGGATTTCATAAAGAAAGTGACTGTTTGTACATCATTTTATTAAAAACCTGCAGCCAGTGCTGAACTCTTTTCCCCCCCTCCCTCCTGTACCCGGAGGTAAAGTTGGGGTTATTGTTACAGTAAGGGTTAGGTTAATACGTGCAACCACCATTTATGCTAGTACACACTTACCTTTCAAATTAAATATTATTTCTCCTACTGCTCCATAAATGTGGTATAAATTTTGAAAATGTTAATGTTTAAATTTACAAAATTAAAGAAAAAAATAATTTACAATTCTTCAGGCACACTAGCGCCCTCTGCTGGCTAGGGGTGTGCCAAAATATCGATATGGTGATATATCGCGATATTTAGTCCCGCGATCGATTATCGATACGTCTTCATCAAGTATCGACCTTTTATTTACATTTAAAAACCCTGTAAAACGTTATATTAACCATCCTTTGGTAAGACAATTCCTCGGAGGGTCAATAGGAGGCGCTCGTTGCGAGATTGGCTGTTGCGGGCGGACGAAGAAGAACACACATTCAAACAAAGATGGCGGAGGGGAAATGCAATGAGAAGCGAGGGGAGCAAGTTAAAAGAGCATTGAAGCTGCATCACCCGGAGTTGTGTGAGAAAGCTGTGGCTGCTGCTGCCTGAAGCCGACACAGCCCGGCGCGGATACTTTTTTCCAGACGAAGCTACCGCCGTCTTCTGAGAGACAGAGCAGCGGCAATAACGGAAAACGGTCCCTCGTGGAGAACGAGGGATTTGGATTTTTATTGAATGCAGTAGAGCCACGCTTTGACATTCCCTCTCGGAAATACTGAAAAAAGGATCCCTGTACTGTACGGCCAGACCAGAGCTACGGCTGAGATGGAAATGGAAGAAAGAGAGCGATCCCTGCCCTCAGACCCCCCTTCTCCTCTAAGCAGCGGTAGATGAGCGGCGTCTTGATGCTAAAAAGTCTGTGGATCTCCAGAAAATCATGAACATAAACATACATCACATGCAGCTTTTCCCCAAACGTGTTGTTCACAAAAATGTTAACTTTTAGATGCCCTTCAAGTTTTTTATGTATTTTATCCCTGGTTATTTATTTTGAAAGCAGTTTATGTCTTAAATAACTTAAAGGAAAGTTCCTAGCTACTTGATTTTTATTTTTCTGTGAGAATTATATTTTTGTTTACACCACATTTGCACTAAATGGTGTCATTTATTTTTTAACAAAGACACTATAATTTGTTCACAGAATTAATATCTGATTTTCAGCTATTTTTTAAATTAAGGAATGGCTATGGTTTTGTTTTTCAAAAGTTAATACCAATATGTCTGGCAGCTACTTGACTCATTCATTTTTTATCCTGTTTACAGCAGTTTTGTACTAAATAATGGCTGCTGTTCATGTTCACTATTGTTTAAACTGAATTTTACAGATATTTCCAAATGAAAATTGTCATTGTTTGTCAAAGACAGAGTATTACTGATTTCAGCAATGTTACACAAAAGCCTGTTATTGATTACACCAAATAGGACACAAGTTGTTTATTATCATGGTGTTTGAAAAATAAAAAATAAATGGGGAAATATTTTCCAAAAAGCTGTTTTTAAAGTTCTTCTTTCTTAAAGTTTGATATATCGTGAGTTGTTAGAGACGAAATATAACGATTATCGCATTATCGCCATATCGTGATAGTTATCGATCGTTATCGTGAGTAATGTATCGCAAATCGTATCGTATCGTGAGGTACCCAGTGATTCCCAGCCCTACTGCTGGCTAAGTGAATATAGCTGGACGGTTTAGTGCAGGGGTGGGCTCTGCACTACGGCCCGCAGGCTGGATCCGGCCCGCCTCCATGTTTGGTCCAGCCCACTGAACAATATCAGAGACCCATGTTTTTTATTTTTATTTGGCCACACGATCAAGACCTGCTTAGAATGTGACATTTTATTCCCCCCTTCTGCAGTCTGTGTCCCGACCTGAGACCCTTTAAAATCTCTGTCAAATAGAACAGAAGACAGTCTTCCCTTTCTACATAGCAGTTCATCTTTAACGGTTTAGCTCGTTCTTTTAGAGCGATTATGCTGCTTTTTTTAACCAGCGCACCCTGTTCTGTGTCCTGATTGGCTGAAGACCTTGTCAATCAATCTCCTCCATGCCGTGTCTCCTGTACAGAAACGTGGAGCTCTTCAGATCAGAAATCTGTGATCGATCAGATCTATGTTTTCATTCTAAGATCCTGGACCTAATTTCTATGAAGGTTTAAGAATTTAAACAAGTAAAAAGGGTGAAAATGTTCATGTCTGTGTGAGAAAAGTGTATAAAGGCAGTGAGGAGATTTACTGCCATAAACGTCTGTAACCATTCTCCGTGGATTTCACCAATCACAGTCATTTTTAGAACAAAACTCCTGCAATAAACGAGGGAACTCTGTAATGGTGAAAAGGTAATGTATGCATAGCTGCAGAAGAAGACAGAAATGTACTTTTTTCATTGTTACTGGATGAGAAACAGACGTGCAGGACAAAGCTGCTCCGTTTTAGTGCAAACTGTGAGACGTGTGAGGAGCTGCAGCCCTCAAAGTCTGTATTAGGATTATGACAGGAGAGGATCCACTAACTAAAACTAAAACTTGATTGGTTTTTCTTTTTAACAAATCAGTATATTTTTTCTTAACTTTTTGTCTTTGAAAGTCACAGAGTTATTTGGGCATTTTTTTATTTCATAAATAGTGTTATTTATTTTATTAAAAGGAACATGAATAAAGGAAACTTTATTATAGGCCTTTACAATAAAAGAAAGATAAAGAAGTTTAAAGAAAAAGAGTCATTGTGGCCTCACAAGAAGATGTTTGGGGACTCCACTCTAGCATCCATGTGGTGTTGGAAGATTTGTTGTTTTTTATTCTTCCAATCATTCAAACACCACATGAACGCAGCATTTCTCTAAGTTTTCACGAGGTACATCAAGCCATTGGTGCAATTGGCTCTAAAATGAGAACAAAAGTTTTAACCTAAAGACTCTTATTTGCTCTGTTTTAAAATATAATTTTCAATCCAAATGTTTTCATCCAGATTCCATCTTATTTCTTTCTCACTCCACACATCTGCTCCTGGTCCTTCTATCCAATTTTAGAACCCTAGGTCAAAATAATTGCCCACCCCTGGTTTAGCGGGTTAGCAAAAGGTCTTCATAAAGAAACTGACTGTTTAGAACACTTGTGTGCAATACAGCAAAGTGCATCTTGGCTGCATGTTTTACATCAGCAAACTTTATTTTTCACAGGAACCAACCTGGATCTGGATCCAGCTGTGTGTCCTTCAGGAGTGACTGGTCCAGGGATAAACCTCCTGACTTCAAGGACAATCATTCAGGAGTGGAGCAGTAAGTGTTTGTCACATAGTTGTTATGGATTCAACAGAAATATTTGATGAATCGGAGGCTTTTGAACCCAAATGATTTTTGGTGGTCAGCTCACTAATTGGAATTAGTTGATTTTAAACAATTAAAAAAAATAATCTACCTAGAAAATATATCAAACCAAAAGCCTTTCAATGTAACCTGTGAACACCTTTAATTGCAGTAAAGCCGTAGTTGGCAGAAAAACCACAAGTGGCAGAAAGAAATGCAGAAGAGAACAATATTGTTCATGAAAGCAGAACAAGAAATTAAAAACGCTAAAAGATACAGAAAACCCAGAGCTAGTTGAAGAGTCTTTCCATTATATTGCTGCAAATGTGTTAAATTGTAGAAAAACTATAGGTGTCACAAAACCATGTTCAAAAGTAAACACGCATTTTCTTAGGGTGCTAAAGTGGTTTTCCTAAAGTGCTGAAAGATTTATGGGAAATCCTAAATTCTTGAAGTTGTTTGATTTTCTAAAGAGGTTTGTCTGAATTGCAGTTTCCTCACATTTCTGAACGGGTTTCCTCAAAAAGCTGGACCTTATGGTGGGTTAGCTAAAGGATTTTCATAAAGAAAGTGACTATTTGTACATCATTTTATTAAAAACCTGCAGCCAGTACTGAACTCTTTTCCCCACCTCCCTCCTGGAAATGATTTATGATAATACACACCTAAAATACATGTGTGCAATACAGCAAAGTGCATATTGGCTGCATGTTTTACATCAGTAAACTTTATTTTTCACAGGAACCAACCTGGATCTGGATCCAGCTGTGTGTCCTTCAGGAGTGACAGGTCCAGGGATAAACCTCCTGACTTCAAAGACAATCATTCAGGAGTGGAGCAGTAAGTGTTTGTCACAAAGTTGTTATGGATTCAACAGAAATATTTGATGAATTGGAGGCTTTTTGAACCCCAATGATCACTTGGTGATTCAAATTCAAAACTTTCAGCTCACTAAATGGAATTAGTTGATTTTAAGCAATTAGAACAACACAAAAATAACCAAAAAAGGCTACATGAGAGTGTACCACTGTCAATGGCACATGGGGGGGCTTTCTTTGCACCAACGGTTCCGTTCACAACTCAGACAAATTTCTTATGAACTACAGCCGCTCTGGAGAAAGTATTTCCCAGAAAACGACACGGATTACCACTGAGAACTGGAGCTGCTCAGAGCATCCACGGTCTCATCCATACTTTAGTTTACTCCATCGATTCACTTTCAATTTTAGTTCAATTTGAACGATCCACTTTAATCCAATTCACTGATCTAAGGTTGATCTTTTAAACAACCCAGGGGGGCAGTGGTTAGCGCTCTTGCCTCACAGCAAGAAGGCCCCCGGTTCAAGTTCCGGCTGGGGGACATGAAAAACATAACATCAATGGGGACCTTTCTGTGTGGAGTTTGCATGTTCTCCTGTGCATGCGTGGGTTTTCTCCGGGATCTCTGGCTTCCTCCCACCGTCCAAAAACATGCTTCATAGGTTAATTAGCAACTCTAAATTGTCCATAGGGACTTCCGGTTTCCGGTCAATGGAGTAGGAGTGTGTTGCGAGGAGCTCCGAGCATTTTCTTCATATTTTTTCCTGTCAGCCCTCTACAAACATCACGCACGACAAAACCTCCACAGAAGCGTCTGTTCCCTCAACAGTGAAGGGTAATTTAACCTAATAATGGCGTCAAAGAACACTAAATCCAAAAAGGAAGAGGCCGGCCTGACGCTCGAGGCCATCACCACGCTGCTGGAGCAACACCGCGAGGCGCTAGCAACCGAGTTTAAAACTTCCTTCAACCTGTTGGACTCAAAGTTGGACCAAACACGCCTCGCGGTGGAGGACCAGGGACAACGTGTTTCATCTCTGGAGCTGGCTTCGGAGGACCTGAGTCAGCGGGTGACTGACCTCGAGGATTCATTAAACACCCTTCGTGACGCTAATGCTAAGCTCAAAGCTAAGGTGGCGGACCTGGAGGGACGGAGCAGACGTCAAAACATTCGCATTTTAGGGGTTCCGGAATCAACCGAAAGCGGCTCTCCGTCTAAATTCTTCTCCGACCTGCTTTGTGAGGTGTTCGGAGCAGAGATCTTGCCGACCCCGCCAGAAATTGACCGTGCTCACCGCTCCCTGGCAGCAAAGCCGGCACCCGGGCAGCGCCCGCAGCCGGTCATTGTTCGTTTGCACCGCTACCAGACCAAGGAGCTCATCATCAGAGAGGCGCGCCGGCGGGGGAAGCTGGAATTCCGGGGGAAACCCATCCGCGTCGTGGAGGACTACAGCCCCGAAGTCGCCGCTCAGCGGGCAGAATACAGGACGGTGATGACTGAGCTTTATAATCGAAGACTTAAACCCGCGCTGCTTTACCCTGCCAGGCTTCGTATCACTTTGCCGAATGGAGACAGAAAATGGATCGCTTCGGTGGATGAGGCAAACAAATACCTCAGCAGCCTCCCCCGATCATCTGGAGCCTCCTAACATGGCCGTCAGTCAGCTGAGCTGACTAGGTAACCCAAGTGACTGCCTCCATTCTATCTGTCGCACCTCTGGGTAAATAAGGTATATTTTTGTATACACAGACTTAACAGTGTTGCGTGTGGACACCCTTTTTCTTTTTTTAAACGCTCAAAGTTTGTTTGAGGAGCTTGAACCTGCTTTTCTCGTTTTTGTTCTTAATTCTTTTCCTTTGTTTACATATTTAATTCTATTGCCTCTCGGAGCTCGGATAGGTTGTTAGAAAGGAAGAATAATTAACATTAAAAGTTGGTTCTGAAGAGCTTGCTGCTGTATTTTTTAGCAGCTTTCTGGTTTGGGGGGTTATGGGTGGGGGGTGGGGGGGGTTTCTGTCACTGCCAAAAACACCAAATCATTGTTTTTGCCACATGTTGGCCACTACCTTTGTTCTCTGGGCTGCCCTGCTTTTTTCCCACAGTTACATGCATCCAACTGTTCATACCATAATTTTTATTTCAGACTCACATGGTAAGTTTCATAAATTTTGTTAGCTGGAATGTTAAAGGTTTAAACCACCCCATTAAGCGGAGAAAGGTTTTCTCTCATCTTAAACAACTTAAAACAGACATCGCCTTCCTGCAAGAAACACACTTACGTAGTTCAGACACCGAACGTCTCCTGACAGGCTGGAAGGGACAAGGTTTCCACTCCTTCCAAGCAAAGGCAAGGGGAGTTTCAATTCTCATCGGCCCTAATATCTCTTTTGAATCTCATAGCGTGATCTCTGACAAATTTGGCAGATATGTTATAGTCACAGGAAAACTGTTTAACAAACTGGTTGCATTAGTGAATGTCTATGCTCCTAACTCTGATGACTCTGACTTTTTCAAACGAATGTTTTCACTACTGCCTGACTTAAACATGTTTGCTCCTATTATTGGAGGAGACTTTAACTGCTGGCTGGACCCAGTCCTGGACCGCTCTTCTAAACAAACCAGCACAGTAAGTAGACCAGCTGCCCTCATCAAAGCCTTTCTTTCAGACTATGGAGTGTGTGATGTATGGTGACTACTCGTTTTTCTCGCAAGTCCACCATACATATACCAGGATTGATTATTTTTTTATCGATCACCAGCTAATACCACGGGTACATTCCTGCTCCTACCAGAGCATAATCATCTCGGACCACGCCCCCATTGTTCTGAGTTTGTCGTTGCCTGACATTCCACAAGGCAACCGATGCTGGCGATTCAATTCAACCTTACTGTCAGATGAGAAATTTGTGCAGCTCATGGAGAAAGAAATCAAGTTTTTTCTTGCTACCAACACCTCCCCTGAGATGTCCAACCTAATTGTCTGGGATGCCCTTAAGGCTTACCTTCGGGGCCAGATCATCTCTTATACTGCCAATCTGAAACGAAAGTCTTTAAAAGAACGCACAGATTTGAGCAGGAGAATCAAAGAGATAGATGAACAGTATGCCCAAACCAAAGACCCCAATCTATTTAGTGAACAAATGGAACTTCAAACTAAACTAAACTTACTTTTAACTCATTCAGTTGAATCCATGCTCTTAAAAGACAAGGCTCAGTTTTATATCCATGGCGACAAACCAAGCAAGCTGCTTGCCAACCAACTCCGCGGAGCCAGAGCAAAACAGAATATCCCTGAGATTCGCCTGCCTTGTGGTCGCCTAACATTAGACCATCTGGAGATAAACACCGCATTCAGGGACTTTTACTCACAACTTTACACCTCTGAGGCCCAGGATGAGCATGATACTTCTGTTAACTTCCTAAATGCACTCGACCTGCCGACGCTGCCACCAGATCTTAGAAAGGCACTAGATGAGCCCATATCTAACTCCGAAATCACATCAGCTATTTCTTCTATGCAGTCTGGCAAATCTCCAGGCCCTGATGGGTTTCCAACAGAATTCTTTGCAAAGTTCTCGTCTTTACTTTCCCCACAGTTGCGTCTCGTGCTGTCTGACTCTTTCAGATCAGGGTCTCTTCCCAAATCGTTTACTGAGGCCTGCATCACCCTTATTGCTAAAAAAAGGCAAAGACCCGGCTGACTGTGCCTCATACAGGCCAATCTCACTCTTGAACACAGACACAAAGATCTTGGCTAAAGTGCTGGCTCGTAGGTTGGAGAATATCCTCCCTATAATCATCTCAAAGGATCAAACAGGTTTCATTAAACACAGGCACCCATATTTTAATATTCGCCGGTTACTTGATATAATCTACACCTCTCCAGGAGGGGTCCCTGAGTGTGTTGTGTCTCTCGATGCCGAAAAAGCCTTTGACAGAATAGAATTTAACTTTCTTTTTGCAGGGCTTGACAGATTTGGCTTTGGTCCCAATTTCTCTGCATGGATCCAATTGCTGTACTCATGCCCCACTGCCTCAATCCGCACAAACTCCCACCTGTCAAAACCCTTCAATTTACACAGAGGAACTCGCCAGGGGTGCCCTTTGAGCCCTCTGCTTTTTGACTTGGCTATTGAACCGCTCGCTGCAGCCCTCCGAGCCTGTGGGGACATAAGTGGTATTCGGAGGAACTCTACAGAACACAAAGTATCATTATATGCTGATGATCTTCTGCTTTTTATTTCAAACCCAGGGACCTCACTGACTTCGGCCCTGTCGGTGCTCAGTCAGTTTGGGAAACTGTCAGGTTACAAACTGAACCTTGGCAAAAGTGAGCTCTTCCCTATTAATAGGGAAGCGTCCACTCTGGACTACTCAAGCCTGCCTTTTAGAGGGGAAATACATAAATTCTCATATTTGGGAATATCGATCACAATGAAACATAAAGATCTATTCAGAGAAAACCTCATGACCTTATTGAACCAAACAAAACAAACATTGGCACAGTGGTCACCTTTGTCTTGCTGCTGGTGGGATCAATTCTATAAAGATGAATATCTTGCCCAAATTTTTATACCAACTTCAGTCCTTGCCAGTTTTCATCCCTGCTTCCTTTTTTAACCAGCTCGACTCAATCCTCTCCTCCTATATCTGGCAGGGAAAACGTCCTCGTCTTAGTAAAGTTCACCTGCAGAAAACCAAGTCCTCCGGTGGGCTTGCCCTTCCAGATTTTCGGCTCTATTATTGGGCTGCAAATTTGCGATGCATGGCATTCTGGTCATTTTATGCTGACCGATCTGACTCCCCCGACTGGGTGGAGCTGGAACTACGCTTGAGTGGAAACACCTCTCTTCCAGCAATGCTGGGTTCTTCTCTCCCCCTCCCCTCCACTACAGATATTTGTAACCCAGTGGTTAAACACTCTTTACGGATATGGGTTCAGTTTAGGAAGCATTATGGTCTCTGTGACTTCTCACTCTTGAGCCCTATTGCTTCAAATCATCTGTTCATACCTTCCCTTCATGACAGGGGTTTTTGGGAGTGGCACAAGAAGGGCATCAGAAGATTTAAGGATCTGTTTGTGGATAACACCCTGGCCTCATTTGAGCAGCTAAGCAGAACATTTGGTCTTGTAAAATCAGATTTTTTCAGGTACCTTCAAATTAGGCAGCATCTGCTTTCTCTCAGGCCTGGCATCACCACTGTACCTGACGAAACAGCTGTTGAGACCGTCCTTTCATTGAACCCGTCCCACAAGAGACTTATTTCAGTTCTATACAATCGGCTGAAAAACCTAAAAACTCATTGTGTGAGCCAGCTCAGAACAGCGTGGGAGGGGGATCTAAACATGTCCATATCTTCAGAAACCTGGAATTTAATGCTTAGACAAGTGAACTCCTCATCTCTCTGTGCTCGCCACTGTCTAATCCAATTTAAAGTTGTGCACAGGTCACACATCTCTAAGTCTAGACTATCTCACATCTACCCAAATATCAGTCCCTACTGTGATAAATGCAAAACTGGGGTAGCCACACTTATTCACATGTACTGGTCTTGTCCGTCTCTCAGCGGGTTCTGGATGGCCGTGTTTCAAACTCTATCCTGGATACTCAAAGTCACATTGCAGCCAAACCCTCTAACTGCTCTGTTTGGGATCACGGGAGGGGAGGTGACTTTAACCCGAGAAAAACAACAAACTCTGTCTTTCGCCTCCCTCTTGGCCAGACGTGCAGTCCTGGTTAGGTGGAAGGATGCTGCACCCCCAACTCACAAGCAATGGTTGGCAGATGCCATGTCTAGTTTGCAACTCGAGAAGATCAGGTTCTCACTCATTCATAAGAGCAGGAAATTTCAGGAGATGTGGGGCCCCTTTCTGGAGACATTTCAGCAGATTTGGGAACGAGGCAACCAGGGTGCATTACCGTGTCGAACATTGACCGGCTTTAAACGTATTTTGCGGTGCCAGAGTGGTACCCAGCTAAAGAGTGGGCAGTGACAGAATGGGAGGGGGGAGGGTAAGGGTTATTTCATGTTTTTTTTTGTTCTGTTTTGGTGCTGTTGGCTGTATTTACTTATTTTTCTACATTTTATTATTATTTTTTAATGTCTATTCCTATTATAATTATTATTATTATTGTTATTTTTAGTTCTGTCAAGTCCTACTGTTTGCTACTGTGACTTTGCACTATGTATGTCTGTATGTCATGGAAAAGTCAAATAAAAAGATTTTGAACATAAATTGTCCATAGGTGTGAGAGTGAATGGGTGTGTGATTGTGGACATTCTACCCTGGCGACCTGTCCAGGGCAAGTGGCCGGGATAGACTCCGGCAGCCCCGTGACCCTGAAAGGGAAAAACAAAATAGAAAATGAGTTAATGAATCAAACAATCCACTTCTATCCAATTCACTGACCTAAGGTTGATCCAGAACATTCTTTTTTTTTCATTCATTTCATTCATTCATTTTCTATTCCGTTTTGTCCCTTTCGGGGTCACGGGGCTGCTGGAGCCTATCCCGGCCACTTATGGGCAAAGGCAGGGGATGCCCTGGACAGGTTGCTAGTCTGTCACAGGGCCACAATCACACACCCATTCACTCTCACACCTATGGACAATTTAGAGTTGCCAATTAACCTATGAAGCATGTTTTTGGACGGTGGGAGGAAGTCGGAACCAGAACATCTTTAGCCAAAATGTTCAAGATAAATTGGAGCCAGAAATTTGATAGATTAGAGATAAATACCTGGTTACTTAACAGTTCAGGTGAAGTTTTCCAGATTCCTTGGGTTTCTTGCAAGATAACCAAGTGTAGATAAAATATATATTTAACCCTTGTGCTATCCTAGGCACTTTAATATTAGGAATTGGGTCATCTAGACCCACTAGACAGTGCACTGAACCTTTTTTCTTCAGTGATTTGTGATCTTCACTGATGTCCATAGAATACATGAAATCTTTCCACCTTTATCCACCTTTGTCATGGTAGGGAGAACACGTCAAAGTAAGGGTGGGGTCATCTAAGATAGCACAAGGGTTAAACAAACAAGTAGGGATGGGTACCAAGGCCCTGAATTGAACGACCCCCGGGGCAACATTCTTCAAGACCGCAGTATCGTTAAGATTAATATAATTTATTGGGTTTACTGGATTTAAAGTTAAATAAACAGAAAGGAGTCTGCATCTAAGTGAATGTGTTTCCATCATCTCACTCATCTTAACTCTGGTGTTTGACAGACGGAAAAGTCTATTCAAGGTTGTGGAAAACGAACAAAAGATCAAAGGAAACATCACACTCATAAATAATACAAATAATTAAACTAAATATCCTGACAGCATTTTGAATCAATCCAATTATTGCCAAATAAACTATGGCGATATATCAGCAAAAACCTTTTTTCTAACACGCCTAGTGTTGTGGCTCCCTGTGCTTTCATCTCAGTGGGAAACTGATCCAAATGTCTCTTTGAGAGGTTCAGTTTCAGACCCCTGGTCTAGCACATCCACATGCATTCCAGGTTTGTATTGGAACATTATCATGTGGACCAGCTCAGTGGCCTTGTGGTTAGAGTGTCCACCCTGTAACTGGAAGGTCAAGTCACACCAAAGACTCTAAAAATGGGATCCAACGCCTCCCTGCTTGACACTCAGCATTAAGGGGTTGGATTGGGGGGTTAATCCACCAAATGGTTCCAGAGCTCGGCTATGTCTGCAGCTCACAGGTCCCCCAGGGGATGGGCCAAATGTGGAGAACAAATGTCACACACCTAGATGTGTGACAGATAGTGGGACTTTAACTTTAAAGTTAAACGTTTTGTTAAAAAATCAATGTTGCTGCATAATGAGGAAATAAAACACTTTCTGTTCTAAATTTGTTATTTGTTTATTTTTCGTCCTCAAAAATATCAATAAGAGTATCGTTAAAATACCGGATCGATAAGCAGTATCAATAAGAGTAGTAGTACCATTAAAGCCTTAACGATACAAATAAATACTGAAAACAAAGAATAAATGTATATTTTAACTCAAAGAAATGTGTGCATTTATTTAAGATTAAAGAATCTGAAATAATAAACGTATTAAGAAGAAAGTGTGCAGTGCTGGCGGGTTACCGCCATTTAGTTGTGGGTGTTGCAGTGTATGCTGCCATCACACCTTACAAGTAAAAGTAAACTCATAGTTTACTAGGGACAGAACTGTTTGAACGGCCCTCTTATAAGAATTTGCAATAAACCTGTGATTTTTTATTTCTGTCATTCCTATTCCAAAATAGTTTCAAACAGTAAAATCAGAGCAAGTCCAAGTGTCTCTGGAGTTCAGAAACCCTCAGAGAAAGTTGGTGAAGCAAAGTGACGACTGAGAGTTCAGAATCCCAAACAGACAGCAAAGCTTTGATCTGAATCTGAAGATCAGGGAGGATCTGCTCCATGATCAGAGTTAGTCTGGAACTTTCCACTGACTGCTTTGATTGTTGTTCACTAATGTTTCTCCTTAGTGTTCACAAAGGGAAGAAGAGCAGCAGACCCCAGTCTGCAGAAAGACCCAGAGTTTGTGAGTCAGAGCCTGATCATCTGCTGATGGATTCTTCTGGAAACATGTGGAACACTCATGAAGGAGCTTTCTTCTCTGCTCTTTCAGCAGATGTTGGTCTGCAGGAGAGTTTTGGAGAACATCAGATAAGACTGAGGAGCAGAAGTGAACATGTGGCTGAAGGAACTGAAGAAGCAGGAAGAGAAACACTCCTCAACAGGGTCTACACTGAGCTCTACATCACAGAGGGACTGAGACCAGAGGTTCATACCCAACATGAGGTGATGCAGCTGGAGACAACCACCAAGACCAACAAGCTCCATGACACTGCAATCAAGAACCCAGACATCTTCAAAGTCTCCCCTGACCAACACAGATCCATCAGAGTGGTTCTGACCAGCGGAGTTGCTGGAGCTGGAAAAAGCTTCTCAGTGCAGAAGTTCACTCTGGACTGGGCCGAGGGCTTGGAGAACCAAGACATCAGTGCTGTGGTTCCTCTGTCCTTCAGGGAGATGAACTTGATCAGAGATGAGCAGCACAGTCTTCTCACTCTGATCCAGCTGTTCCATCCAACACTCCAGAAGATCCCAGCAGAACAGCTGTCTGTCTGCAAACTTCTGTTCATCTTTGATGGTCTGGATGAAAGCAGACTTTCTCTGGACTTCAACAACAGTCCGGTGGTGTCTGATGTCACACACAAGTCCTCAGTCAACGTGCTGCTCACTAACCTCATCCAGGGACGTCTGCTGCCCTCAGCTCTGGTCTGGATCACTTCCAGACCTGCAGCAGCCAATCAGATCCCTCCTTCATGTGTGGACAGACTGACAGAAGTACGAGGCTTCAATGATGCTCAGAAGGAGGAGTACTTCAGGAGGAGGTTCCCAGATGGAGAGCTGTCCAGCAGAATCATCTCCCACATCAAGAGCTCCATGTCCCTCTACATCATGTGTGAAGTTCCAGTCTTCTGCTGGATCACTGCTGTGGTTCTGGAGAACCTGCTGACCACAGAGCAGAGAGGAGAGCTGCCCACCACCCTGACTGACATGTACTCCCACTTCCTGATGGTCCAGACAAAGAGGAAGAAGAACAAGTACCAGCAGGAACATCAGACAAGTCCACAAGAGCTGACAGAGACTGACAGGGAAGTTCTTCTGAAGCTGGGGAGGCTGGCATTTGAACATCTGGAGAAAGGAAACATCATGTTCTACCAAGAAGACCTGCAGCAGTGTGGTCTGGATGTGACAGAGGCCTCAGTGTACTCTGGACTTTGTACTGAGATCTTCAGAAGAGAGTGTGAGATCTTCCAGAAAGCGGTCTACAGCTTTGTTCATCTGAGCGTTCAGGAGTTTCTGGCTGCAGTCTACATGTTCAACTGTTACTCCAACAGGAAGGTAAAGGTCATTGAGGACTTCCTGAAGAACAACATGGAGAACCCATCCCTGGATGAGTTTCTGAGTAGAGTCATGGAGAAATCCCTGCAGAGTCAAACTGGACACCTGGACCTGCTTGTTCGCTTCCTTCACGGTCTCTCTGTGGAGTCCAACCAGAGAATCTTAGGAGGCCTGCTGGGTCTGAGAAAGAAGAACCCAGAAACCATCCAGAGAGCCATCAACAACTTGAAGAAAATCAACAGTGAAGGAGTTTCTCCTGACAGAAACATCAACATCTATCACTGCCTGATGGAGATGAAGGACCTCTCAGTTCATCAGGAGATCCAAGAGTTCCTGAAGTCGGAGAACAAATCAGAGAAGGAACTCTCAGAGATCCACTGCTCAGCTCTGGCCTACACTCTGCAGATGTCAGAGGAGGTTCTGGATGAGCTGGACCTGGACCAGTACAACACATCAGTTGAGGGTAAATGGAGACTGATCCCAGCTGTGAGGAACTGCAGAAAGTTCAGGTGAGTCCAGAAGTGATTGTGATGATAAATCAGATCAGTGTGTAGATCTTTAACATTCATTTTCCAGCATTTATGGTCACTAATTTCAATCTAACACCAGTATTACAAGAATCAACACAAACCAGCATTTAGATTTAATTTCTAGAATCAAGTCCAACTCTCCAGACCTTCCAGATTCTGTAAAAAAGATAACTGCCCCCAAACCAGATGGCTGATGGCTCCACTCAGAGCTGCAGCTACAGACTTTAGTGATCACAGATTCTGTTCCATTTTCTTTTTAGACTTTTGTCTAATCAGATTACAAAGAATGAAAGTTTTGAAAATGATGGGACATAAAACATGAGAGAAGGAAATCAGTTTGTTTTTTAACACACATATGATCTTTTTAGCTAAAGACAAAAGAAGGATCATATTATTCAAATGAAATCCAATCCAGAACCTTTTGAAGGTTTGAACACAAAGCAGTAAGTCCACAATGAAAGGATGTCTTCAGTTTTAGTATTAATAATTCAAGAACCACATTTATAAAATGGTCTTTCTTCTGTTTATAATCTTTCTAGATAAGTCATTGATACGTTACTGAAACAGTTTGATAAGTAAAAGAAGAAATTGCAGAATAATTCCACAGAGAGTTCAGAGGAGCAGAGAAGTGAAGAAACACCTTTATGTCAGTCAGCTGGTTGCCTTGACAACAACACTAACAGAAACCATACAGTAAAGATTTAAAAAAGCTCTTTTAGAATAGAAACATTGACTTTAGCCTCTTTCTATCAAGAAGACCTTCTGGAAAGTTCTGCCTGAAGGTTGGTGCTGCTGTGGTTCTGTTCATTATGGGATCTGAGGAGGAAACTGGATTCAGGGTTCTGCAACAGAACAGGAAGAGTAGCTGCTGTTTACAGCCTAACAGTTAGAAATAGATACAATAAAAACATGTTTCTAATGAAAACAGAAAACTCTCAACAGAAAATAATAGCCAACATGTAAAACTGTCAACATTTAGCATTGATGATCCTCATCATCAGTGGTGGAGTGAACAGATCGGGGTCCCAGGTGAACATTAACATGGGGTCCTCTGCAGCAGCTGTGGTAGTTTTTTTTTTTTTTTTTAATCCTTAGTTTTAGGGTAAAACATCAAAGAACTTCCTTACTGGTTCACTTTAGGACTACGTTAACGTCAAGAATCCAAATGTTTTGATAAGAATTTAAATACTGAAATACCCATTTAAATGTTAAAGAAATGTATTTTTTATATCGAATATTGGTTAACTAGCAGTAATTATTCAACCATTTTTTATTACTTCCCGATTTGATTGAAAGTTTAACTTTAACCCATTTTTAATATAATGTCCATCATGTTTACAGTCAGTCAGAGAAAACCCTTACATAATGGACTCCTATTAACTTTACTAACAATCACTGATGTTTTCCTCAAATATAAGGGACAATAAAAAGAAAGGAAAGTAAACAAAAACACAAATAATTAAACACTAAAGGAGTTGTAGTTTAACTTATTTAGTTTAAGCTATAATTCACATTTATAGAACAGGTTTGTGGACACATTTATTTTATTATCAATAGATTTTACATCTCATGAGGGCAGGTGAGATGACGACAGGTGAAGTGTCTGTTACCTCCATCTCCTCAGATAGCACATTCCTGCTTTAAACGTGTTTCAACCAGGAACTAAAAGCTCCTTAACTGATCCCAAACCCGCCCAAATTATGTCCATCCACCTAAATCAACTGTAATCCAGAAAGTTAGAATAAAAAAATGTCCTATTGAGCAGAAAATCCCCCAGTCTGCCAATGCTGCTTCTGCTCGCTAACTTGTGAGTCTCTGGACTTGCTGCTGACAGGAATATACCATTGATGCAGACGGGCGGGGGAGGACTAAACACTTTTGCATTATCAATCTTATGCCAGTTCAGTGATTTGGGGTGTTTTTATGACATAGTTAAATAATGATGGATGTAAAATGTATGTGTTCAGCTTGGGGCCCCTGGAGAATTGGGGGCCCAGGGGGATCGCCTACTTTGCCTAATGCTAAGTCTCCCTCAGATCATCAGGATCAGAGTGACAGCTGTCAGTCTCTGTGATCCAGATGTTCTACTGTGAACTTTAGGGTTCAGACCTCAGATCACTGACAGACTGAGTGCTGCATGAAGCTCCATGGAACTCCACCTTCTCCTGCAGCTGCAGATGAAAGAAAGATGAAGGTCTGAGAGAGACTGACGAGGAGGGCTGTTTCATGATGAAGATGAAGCTCTGATGAAGAGAGAAATGTCCAACTGGAGCTTCATCACAGCCTGAATTCATCAGAAGATCACTTGTTTCTGTCTTTGTTTCTCTTTGCAGACTTCGAGGATGTGGACTCTCAGAGACTCACTGGGAAATTGTGGCCTCAGCTCTGAACTCCAACCCGTCCCACCTGACAGAACTGGACCTGAGAAACAACAGCTTGGAGGATTCATCCATGAAGGTTCTGTGTTCTGGACTGGAGAGTCCAAACTGCCGACTGCGGACTCTGAGGTCAGAACATTGAAGCTGCTGGTTGGTTCATTTCTACATTTGTAGTTCTTCACTGAAGCTGAAAGGTTTGGATTCAAAGATTTTCTGGATTTTATAGTAATTAAACATCTTAGATGCTGTGTTTTAATTCCTGCACTACTTACTATTTAGTGGATTCCCCATTTTGTAGTGCTGTCTGAATCTACAATTCCAAAATCAAGTGCCCTAAAAATTCCCCAGAAGTCTTGCTCAGCAGATATAGACCACAATGCATTGAGTTTGAACATTTTTTTGGAAAAAAAAAAAAGTAAATGTATTTTATTTTATAAACTATCAACATTTTCATCATCAACAAATTTCCCACGTGTGGGATCAATAAAGTATTTCTGATTCTGATTCTGATCATCAGAACACAGTGGGTTCATAAATAGTCGTCCCAAAACACTCATATCAATAAGATTTTCTCTTTGTGAAATTGATGATGTCAAATTTGGTGTTCAAAACAAAACATAGTGAGCATGGTGTCTGAATTGCTAATAAAATCCAGGGCACTACATAATCCTGCACTAGATAGTTTTTTAGTAGTTGGGGATTAGGGTGGGAATTCAGACACAGCCAGATTAATACCTTGAAGTGGAAGAAACCAGTGGTTTAGATTTTTTTTACAACAAGGAGAGCAGTCCATGAAAGCTTCTGATCCAGCTCGACCTGCAGCTCCACTGAGCTGTGATGGAAACATCCTGAGTGCCTCACAGAGGAAGTTTGTCAGTTTGGAGCTTTGGCAGTTCAGAGTTCAGTCAGACGGCTGAAGCTTCAGGTTGGAGTCAACTGAAGACAGGAAGTCATTTCTGATGGTGGACTTGTGTTCAGAAGAACCCAGTTCACAGTCAGTACTGACAGCAGAACCATCAGAACTCTGCAGTCTGACTGTTATCAGACACATTCATACACAGAGATGCTGATGCACATTCAACACCTAAACACCACTGTTCATACTTACTTTTCTGTTTGCTTTCAGATTGAAGGATTGAATAAATGGTTAGTTTGATATGAGCTGGTCATGAACACTCATCATTATATTCAGGCTTTTTTCAAGTTACCGTATTTTCATGACCATAGGGTGCACCGGGTCATAGGGCGCGGTCTCAGTTATGGCTGACTTTTCGGTATTTGACACAAACAAAAGGCACACCGGGTTTTAAGGCGCAGCTATGTTAACACATACCAGTAAAACATGCTTGCTAGCGTGTGTTAAAAAAGGCAGCAGGAGCAAAACTGAGTTGGTCTTGATTTATTTTTCATTTTTTTCAGTCATCGATCAGCATCCAAAAATCCATCAAACTCCTCTTCTTCTGTATCCAAAATGAACAGCTGGCCTAAGTTTCTATCAAACACAGCAGGTTCCCTTTCGTCATTATCAGAGTCTGTCTCGTTGCAGTGCGGCTCCTCATGAATGATGCCGGCTTTTCTGCACTTCTACAGCAGTGCAAGCAGACACATTAGCCCAGTGCTTCTCAACAGTGGGGCGCGCCCCCGAAGTGATGCCAGGGGGGGCTGGCAAAAAATAATTGAGAAGCACTGCACTAGCCCAAGTTTCTACAATCCATTCATAAATAGTGCCGTAACTCGCCCGGTGCTCCCTCCCACAACCATAAAAGCCGTGCCCTGTTGTACATATGCTCCCGTTCTCAACAGTGCGGCTCACCGGGATGTTGAAAGTCAGCGGCGCCTCATCCATGTTGGTGATGTGGCTGGGCTGGAGGCATTTGTCGGTGAACTTTTTGCAGTCACTGCAGCACCGTAATTCTCACCTGACAATATCTAGTGTGCCATGAGATATGGTCAAGTGTGCCGTGGTAAATTACGCCTTTTCACTGAATTCCCATCTCCAGGATTTCAGTTCTTTGTTCATCCAAACAGGACCTGATAAAACACTGAGAAGTTAGGAATATGAAAGATCATAAAATACTTTTTTCTTACTGTTTATTTGATTCTTACGAGTTTTAGGGCCAGTTTACAAACATTTTTTTTTAAGTATGACTTTTAAGTCTGTAAACATACTACTGTGATTTTTGTAAAAGTTTTCAAAAACTTCATCTTTGATTAAGACAAAAGAAAAAGTAATGAAACTTCAACATGTTCACTTTTTGTGTAGCTATAGAAAACAGAAATATAATGTTAGTCTTTTTTGTGTAAAATTGATCAAACATATTGTGATCATATTGTTCAAAAGTTACAGCTGCCTTAGGACTAACATTTTAAAAAATCTCCAAAAAATAAATTACTATTTAGAAAGAATATATTTAGTTTTTTGTGAGGTTACATAAAGTTGCATGTTAATAAACTGGAGGAAAAAACAACTACCAGGATAAAATTTCAAATAATTTAGTTGAAAATTGTTACTGAAACTAACATAAATTTTATTACAACTTTAGAAAAAAACAGCTGCAACTTCCAGCTTTTTCTGCCATAATTATCACAAAAACGCATGTGAGATTGTGAAGGAAATGTAGATCAATACAGACCATAGAGTTTCTTTTTTTATTTTTGGATGATGGTGTGCCGCATGGCACATTTTTGTCAAGGATGAAGTGTGCCTTGGCTAAAAAAAGGTTGAAAAACACTGGTTTAGAGATGTCAGTAAATGCTTTTAAAGGAGAACCAGAAACTTTTAAAGCTTTTTTTTTTGCACAACCTGCTTTTTCCAGAAACATTCCCACTTCAACTGCTGAACTGATGCTGAGACTGTGGACCTTTAGTCCAACTGTCTACTTCCTGCTGAGTCAGTAAAGTTTCAACCTAAACTTTCAGTCCCATCAGTGAATCTTTATGGAAGAACTTTTAACTGACAAACAGATCAAAAGAGACTTAAGAGAACCTGGAAAAGCTCTACAGCCGTGTTTGAAAAAAAAACTGAAGATTGGTTAAGAATTTCTTCATCAAATGAATTGAGTTTTATGATGATTTATATGAAAATGATCTGTTTCAATAATGTTCTTGTAAATTAGTAAAGTTGGTGCCTGACGTTGTTTTAAGTTCCCAGTTTCTGTTAAATCTGTTGTTCACATTAAAATGGTTCTGATGATTCTTCAGGGTCAAACTGTAAATCACAGTTCTTCGTTAAATCTGGGCTCATTGTGTTTTTCTCTTTAACACATCAGGATTTTCTGTACTAAAGGTTCTTAACAGGCTTCTGTCTAATTTAGCTTTGCTGTTGGAAAATTCTTCAATGACTGTTTTCACGAATCAGCAACTTCTTCTCTTCATCCTCTTTATAATATCTGCAGGGGGTTGAAACGTTTTTGTTTACTTGATTTTGTGCCGGATCCGTTAAAATGTAATAAATATTTTCCTATGGAAGTTTTATCATCTATATTCAAAGTAATCTTCAATTCTCTGTAAATATTTCTCTTTGCAATGTGATCATTTTAAAATTCCTTTGTAAAATTTAGGATTTCTACGACGGAGTATTAGGGCCACCAAAAAAAAAAAAAAAAAGTTAAATTACGAGTTTTTATCTCGTAAATTTACGAGATTTTATCTCCTAAATTTACGACTTTTTATCTCGTAAATTTACAAGATAAAAAGTCGTAGATTAAGGAGAAAACACTGAAGTTGTCCGTTTATCGGAGCCTAGCTTGAAGATTAAATACGTGGAGCCTTTTGTGAAGCTTTATTTCCGGATTACAGGTTTAATACACAGATTCTGAACCTTTAGATGACTTAAAATCAGATTATTGTCAGTGGAACAGTCTTTCCGGGGTTCAGTGTCAGTAAAGCGGAGTTTATTGCGTAAAATATGAAGCTCAGAGACACGTTTGGGTGTAGAGGACCGCTGCAGCCTTTATTCTCCTTTTCATTCACACCCTGAAGTTCATCTGTCAACTGGCGTCATGAATGTGTCATCCAAACACCAATGCGGAAGTAACCAGTGTTCCATACGCCCCCTCCTGCAGATGAAATGTCCCGTTTCAGCATAAAACAATAAAGAGGAATGAAAATAGTCTTTTATATTATCATTAGAACGTTGAAAATGACAAATAAGTGCTCCTCCTCGGACGGAAGCGTCACACAAATGTAGAGATTTGTCTTTGGTTGAAGAAGTAAGGATTGACGTGGACAGCTGCAGGAATACCGACGATGGCTTCATCGGGCTGCAGAGATCCCGCACCACCCATCAATAGCTTCCAGACATTTGGAACGTTATCAATGAACATTCATCTCGCCTGCTTAACAAAGTTTAGTGGGTCTGCTCTGCTGCTGCGCGGCATTCACCTGCTGCTCTGCATGCTCACGTCCACATTAATCATAAATTTACGACTTAAAATCTTGTAAATTTATGAGTTTTTATCTCCTAAATTTACGAGTTTTTATCTCCTAAATTTACGACTTTTTATCTCGTAAATTTACGACTTTTTATCTCGTATATTTACGAGATAAAAAGTCGTAATTTAACTTTTTTTTTTTTTTTTGGTGTCCCTAATACTCCGTCGTAGATTTCAGATGAATACATACAATTTAATCTGACATTTTTCATGAAAAGCTTTAAATCAAAGCAAAATTAACAGCATTTGAAATAATGTTTTTTTCTGGTTCCATATAATGTATTTAGTAATTATTAATTTATGATGATAAAAAACATTTCAATTCCTTGCCTGCCTTAACTCCTGTTTAAAACAATTTCAGATCATTTGATTTTAATTTGCCATCATAATTCTAAAATAGCTAAACAGCCCCTCCCAAAAAAACAAACATAAATCTTCAGCCCAAAATATCATCTGAAAATGTTATCTGTCAGTCTGTCATCAGGACGGATCCCACCAGACTGAATGTACCAAGTTCCTGGACCTCCAGCTGCATCACTGCTCCTGAACACATTTTTCTGTCTGATTTCAGGCTGGAGAACTGCAGTTTGTCAAAGATCAGCTGTGTAGCTCTGGTCTCAGCTCTGAAGAAAAACCCATCTAATCTGACAGAACTGGACCTGAGCTGGAACCAGAACCTGCAGGATTTAGGAGTTCTTCCTCTGTGTGGTTTTCTGGAGAGTCCAGACTGCAGACTGCAGACTCTGAGGTCAGACTCCATGTTTCAGTTGTGTTCAGATCAATATGACGACAAAGTTGTGTTGACCCACAGTGAGCAGAAATGTCCACATTCTGCTTGTTCTCTTCTAAGATCTGCAGAAGAACTTCTTCTTTTCTTCCTGCAGCTGCTTGTTCTCTTCAAAGATCTGCAGAAGAACTTCTTCTTTTCTTCCTGCAGCAGCTTGTTTCAAAGCTGTCTGCTGACATTTGTGCTCCACAAAGTTCTGCTTGCAGCCATCAGCTCTTCTTTGTGTCTTTGCTCCAACAGACTCCTTTAGAGCGCATGCAGAAGAAGCCGCCATGCACACTCACATGCACTCTGAGTCATGCTGCTGTGTTTCAGCAGATGCAGCTGAGAGTCCAGCGGCTGGACAGTGACAGAGTCATGCTGGAGCTGGATGCTGCTTAAACTGCTTCTGCAGTTTTTCAGCACAAACTGCTTTTTCCAGAAATATTACCACTTTAAGCCAGAATGACTTTGATTCTTCAGACCCATGTCGTGTCTGTGACCTTCAGACACATTCAAATATTGCTTTGCTCTCTCATTTCTCTCCCATCAAATGTGCCGTTAACTATCTGATCTAGTTCAGCAGCAGTTCTGGTCCTGATGGCCCTTCAAGCACAAATGTTCCTTCAGACAGAAAAACAAAGGAAAAAGCAAATCCTGACAAAAATGTTCTTCAGCCTTCAGAAGAAAGAATCAAATCTGTTTTTTTTTCTTAAAGTTCTATTTTCTGAGTCTTTAGCAGCATCAAAACAGGCTCCATTCCTGCAGATCCTCCAGGACTACTTTCCAATCTTCTCCTAGCTGCAGTCACTGACTTGAACTGATGCTGAGACTGTGGACCTTTAGTCCAACTGTCTACTTCCTGCTGAGTCAGTAAAGTTTCAACCTACACTTTCAGTCCTATCAGTGAATCTTCATGGAAGAACTTTTTACTGACAAACACATCAAAAGAGACTTAAGAGAACCTGGAAAAGATCTACAGCCGTGTTTAAAAAAAACTGAAGATTGGTTAAGAATTTCTTCATCAAATGAATTGAGTTTTATGATGATTGATATGAAAATGATCTGTTTCAATAATGTTCTGGTAAATTAGAGAAGTTGGTGTCTGATGCTGTTTTAAGTTCCCAGTTTCTGTTAAATCTGTTGTTCACATTAAAATGGTTCTGATGATTCTTTAGGGTCAAACTGTAAATCACAGTTCTTTTTGAAATCTGGACTCATTGTGTTTTTCTCTTTAACACAGCAGGATTTTCTGTACTCAAGGTTCTTAACAGGCTACTGTCTAATTTAGCTTTGCTGTTGGAAAATTCTTCAATGACTGTTTTCACGAATCGGCAACTTTGTTTATTGAATCTTCATCCTCGGTATAATATCTGCAGGGGGTTGAAACGTTTTTGTTTACTTGATTTTGTGCCGGATCCATTAAAATGTAATAAATATTTTTCTATGGAAGTTTTTATCATCTATAATTCAAAGTAATCTTCAATTCTCTATAAATATTTTTCTTTGCAATGTGATCATTTTAAAATTCCTTTGTAAAATTTAGGATTTCACATGAATACATACAATTTAATCTGACATTTTTCATGAAAAGCTTTAAATCAAAGCAAAATCAACAGCATTTGAAATAATGTTTTTTTTCTGGTTCCATATAATGTATTTAGTAATTATTAATTCATGATGATAAAAAACATTTCAATTCCTTGCCTGCTTTAACTCCTTTTTAAAACAATTTCAGATTTTAATTTGCCATCATAATTCTAAAATAGATAAACATCCTCCCCCCTCTAAAAAAACAAACATAAACCTTCAGCCCAAAATATCATCTGAAAATGTCATCTGTCAGTCTGTCATCAGGACGGATCCCACCAGACTGAATGTACCAAGTTCCTGGACCTCCAGCTGCATCACTGCTCCTGAACACACTTTTTCTGTCTGATTGCAGGTTGATGGTCTGCAGTTTGTCAAAGATCAGCTGTGAATTTCTGGTCTCAGCTCTGAAGAAAAACCCATCTAATCTGACAGAACTGGACCTGAGCAGGAACAACCTGCTGGATTCAGGATTTCTTCATCTGTGTGGTTTTCTGGAGAGTCCAGACTGCAGACTGCAGACTCTGAGGTCAGACTCCATGTTTCAGTTGTGTTCAGATCAATGTGATGACAAAGTTGTGTTGACCCACAGTGAGCAGAAATGTCCAGGTTCTGATCTGCAGCAGCATCTTCCTGCAGCTGCTTGTTCTCTTCAAGGATCTGCAGAAGAACTTCTTCTTTTCTTCCTGCAGCTGCTTGTTTCAAAGCTGTCTGCTGACATTTGTGCTCCACAAAGTTCTGCTTGCAGCCATCAGCTCTTCTTTGTGTCTTTGCTCCAACAGACTCCTTTAGAGCGCGTGCAGAAGAAGCCGCCGTGCACGCTCACATGCACTCTGAGTCATGCTGCTGTGTTTCAGCAGATGCAGCTGAGAGTCCAGCGGCTGATGTTTGTGAGCAGACAGTGACAGAGTCATGCTGCAGCTGGATGCTGCTTGAACAGCTTCTGCAGTTTTTCTGCACAAACTGCTTTTTCCAGAAATATTCCCACTTTAAGCCAGAATGACTTTGATTCTTCAGACCCATGTCGTGTCTGTGACCTTCAGACACATTCAAATATTGCTTTGCTCTCTCATTTCTCTCCCATCAAATGTGCCGGTAACTATCTGATCTAGTTCAGCAGCAGTTCTGGTCCTGATGGCCCTTCAAGCACAAATGTTCCTTCAGACAGAAAAACAAAGGAAAAAGCAAATCCTGACAAAAATGTTCTTCAGCCTTCAGAAGAAAGAATCAAATCTGTTTTTTTTCTTAAAGTTCTATTTTCTGAGTCTTTAGCAGCATCAAAACAGGCTCCATTCCTGCAGATCCTCCAGGACTACTTTCCAATCTTCTCCTAGCTGCAGTCACTGACTTGAACTGATGCTGAGACTGTGGACCTTTAGTCCAACTGTCTACTTCCTGCTGAGTCAGTAAAGTTTCAACCTACACTTTCAGTCCCATCAGTGAATCTTTATGGAAGAACGTTTTACTGACAAACAGATCAAAAGAGACTTAAGAGAACCTGGAAAAGATCTACAGTCGTGTTTGAAAAAAACTGAAGACTGGTTAAGAATTTCTTCATCAAATGAATTGAGTTTTATGATGATTGATATGAAAATGATCTGTTTCAATAATGTTCTGGTAAATTAGTGAAGTTGGTGTCTGACGTTGTTTCAAGTTCCCAGTTTCTGTTAAATCTGTTGTTCACATTAAAATGGTTCTGATGATTCTTCAGGGTCAAACTGTAAATCACAGTTCTTTTTGAAATCTGGACTCATTGTGTTTTTCTCTTTAACACAGCAGGATTTTCTGTACTCAAGGTTCTTAACAGGCTACTGTCTAATTTAGCTTTGCTGTTGGAAAATTCTTCAATGACTGTTTTCATGAATCAGCAACTTTGTTTTTTGAATCTTCATCCTCTGTATAATATCTGCAGGGGGTTGAAACGTTTTTGTTTACTTGATTTTGTGCCGGATCCATTAAAATGTAATAAATATTTTCCTATGGAAGTTTTTATCATCTATAATTCAAAGTAATCTTCAATTCTCTGTAAATATTTCTCTTTGCAATGTGATCATTTTAAAATTCCTTTGTAAAATTTAGGATTTCACATGAATACATACAATTTAATCTGACATTTTTCATGAAAGCTTTAAATCAAAGCAAAATCAACAGCATTTGAAATAATGTTTTTTTCTGGTTCCATATAATGTATTTAGTAATTATTAATTCATGATGATAAAAACATTTCAATTCCTTGCCTGCTTTAACTCCTTTTAAAACAATTTCAGATCATTTGATTTTAATTTTAAAAAAGCAAACATAAATCTTCAGCCCAAAATATCATCTGAAATTGTCATCTGTCAGTCTGTCATCAGGGTGGATACCACCAGACTGAATTTATCAAGTTCCTGGACCTCCAGCTGCATCACTGCTCCTGAACACTTTTCTGTCTGATTTCAGGTTGATGGACTGCAGTTTGTCAGAGATCAGCTGTGACGCTCTGGTCTCAGCTCTGAAGAAAAACCCGTCCAATCTGACAAAACTGGACCTGAGCGTGAACGAGAACCTGCAGGATTCAGGAGTTCTTCATCTGTGTGGTTTTCTGGAGAGTCCAGACTGCAGACTGCAGACTCTGAGGTCAGACTCCATGTTTCAGTTGTGTTCAGATCAATATGATGACAAAGTTGTGTTGACACTAACCCTTGTGCTATCCTAGGCACTTTACCGTTGGGAGTTGGGTCATCTAGATTCACTAGACAGAGCTCTGAACCTTTTTTTTTTATTTTTTGTGATCTTCACTGGTTCAATGGATTACATGAAATTTTTCCACCTTCGTCCACCTTTGTCATGGTAGGGTGGGGTCATCCAAGACAGCACAAGGGCTAAACTGCAGCCATGAGGCTGATGTTCTCCTGCTGCATGATGGCCATCTTCATGCTGAAGGCTGACTTCTTCTGAGCTTTAGTCAATTCACTGTAAAAGAGGATCTCATGCTTGATTGTTTCTTTCAATCTTCTTCATTTCTAATGTGAAGATGGTAAATCTTTAGAAAAAGTGAAGGATGAAAAACATGAACTTTGTCTTTAAACTCAACTCTTTGTTCTGGATTCAGGTTGAGGAGCTGCAGTTTGTCAAAGACCAGCTGTTCTGCTCTGGTCTCAGCTCTGAAGAACAACCCGTCCTACCTGACAAAACTGGACCTGAGAGCCAACAACCTTCAAGATTCAGAAGTTCAGCAGCTCCAGGATCTGGTGGAGAGTCCAAACTCCAAACTGCAGACTCTGAGGTCAGTAGAGGGTTGGAGTCAGTCCAGCTGCTTCCAGATGTTTGGTCCTAAAGTTAGTCTGAGAGCAAAGATGCAGAGTTTCCTGTGAAGCTGCAGCTTCTCAGTGAAGCTCTGAGGAGAATGATGACAGGCTTTAGGACAACAGTCAGCCAATCAGAGCAGCAGAAGCTCCAACAGGTGAAGATGATAGGAAGCTGCTGCTCTGAACAGGACTGAAGCTCCTGCTGCTCTTTCTGTTGCTGTGCTGCATCACTGACTGACAGACCAGGATCAGGAGACACTCCTTCATCTCTGTCTCTCTCTTCACAGGTGGGAGGAGTAGGGTTCATGCTTTTGATGTTCCCCCTGGTGGAGCAGCAGCAGCTGGTCTGCAGAGATATTCTGAATCTTCTGGAGAGCAGAGTGATGGAGGAATCAGAGGAAGTGGAGATGAGTGTCAGAGCTGCAGCAGGAACTGATCTGAGATCAGCTCCACTGTCTCTCTCAGCATCAAGTGGACAGTTACTGTGCTGCAGCTCCCCTGGATGGAGAACTGCACACCATCTTGTCATTCTAACTTCTGCTTCTTCTCTCTTGTTTTGGGAGTTTCTCTTAAAATTGTCTCTTGTCTCTTGCCGTAGGTGTTGATGTCATTCTACCTGTCAGCTGACGTCTGTGTTTCTTTTTTTTTTTTTTTAACTTGTCCTGTCCAACAGCTGGGCAGACAGATGAGAACTGAAGGCCTCTTGTGTTGGACAGATTTTACTTTTACAACAGGTGTTATGAATCTTCAGACAAACCAGAGGTATGTCTGGATAAACCCCTTTTGTAATTGAGGCCAAACTTTATTCATTTTAATTATTTTTGAAATTCTTTGGTGTTGGAAAAGGAAAGAAGGGAAGAAGAGAGAGGGATGTTAGAAAGAGGGGGATCGGAGGGTGATCATAGGAGGGGGGAGGGGGGGTAAAACCATGAAGCAGCATAAAGCAACAAGCTACTGGATGTTTATCATTTCGGTAGAGTACAGATAGAGTACAAATCTCAAAGGGGCGGGGCCTGTCCACACACACACTCAAAAGTTATAAACACACCTGCTAGCTGCAAAAAAGAATACACTTCAACATGAACACAATACAGATAGCGTTCACACATGCATACTTATGCCTACAAGCCAACTAGTGTGAAATATTTCATTCATTCACGCAAATTTTTTGTGCAAAGGTGAGCTAACACCTGTGCTCAGTTGAGTGTTTATGTTCTTCTAAATTGGATGATGGAATGTGGAAAGAAGGAGGGGGAGCAACCAGCCATCCCCACACCAAGACCCCCGCCGCGGCAGCAGCAGCAGCCAGAACCCCCAACGCCACACGGCAGCAGGCAGAGAACAACCGCCCCCCGGGCGACCACATCCGCCACCAGGCTAGTTGTTGATGTCATTCTTCCTGTCAGCTGACGTCTGTGTTTCTGTGTACATTTTCATGAGGGAGAATCTGTTCTTTATGCTGTTTATTTTCTGCAGAAAACCATCATTTTACTTTTTGATTCTTACTCTTTCACAATTTTTAAAACACTTTTTTCACAACATTTTTTGTCATGTTTTTGTCAGTGACTTCAGGAAAGTCACAGCCCCCTCACCCCCTCCCTCATCCTGACACACTCTCCCATCACCATAGTGGACTCTGTCCATTTCCTCGGCACCACCATCACCCAGGACTTCCAGTGGGAGCCGTCCATCAGCTCTCTGCTCAAAAAGGCCCAGCAGAGGATGAACTTCCTGCAGCAGTTAAAGAGAGCCAAGCTGCCGGCCCAGATGATGGTGCAGTTCTACACGACCATCATTGAATCCATCATCACCTCCTCCATCACCGTGTGGTACGCTGGAGCCACAACCAGGGACATACACAGACTGCAGCGTATTGTGCGCTGAGCTGAGAAGGTGATTGGCTGCAGTCTTCCATCCCTCCAGGACCAATACGTCTCCAGAACCCGGGGGCGTGCAGGTCCGATAACAGCCGACCCTTCTCACCCTGGACATGGTCTACTTGAACCACTCCCTCTGGACAGGAGGCTAAAGTCCATCTGGACCATAACCTCACAACACTAGAACAGTTTCTTTCCCTCTGCAGTCAGACTCATGAACACTTTTGAACTCCTCCCCCCTTAAACTTTCACTTATATGTCCAGTTACCAGTCCATTACCTGCACCTTGATCATCCTCAGTTTGCACTGTTTGCAATATCTATTCTATTTATTGTTCTGACCATTGTATCATTTTTTAATTTGTTTGTATATTCAGTGTTTGATCAATGTAAAGTGCGTCATTGGTAAACACAGAGAATAAATGGTTAGCACAAACAAGTTATTCTATGAGTATGTATTATTGGTGTCAGCATGCAGATTGACTTCATATTTAATGCCCCTGCCGTAGAACGGTGTGATGTTCTCCTCACTGAGTGGAAGCAGATTGTTACAATCTGATTGACATCAGTGCCTCACAGCCATGAACCTCAACACACATCACTTATAAGTCCATATTATTTTATACATCATTAGGAAAAAAAGCTTTTTTTTATTTGGATATATTATCACATTTTCATTTGATCTTAATTTTATACTTTTATTAATAGATGTTCTGGACTCATGGGAGCCTTTCCCACTATCCAGTCGGTTAAACACCTCCACACAAGGAATGACAGACGCCAAGATGGGTTTTCTTCCGTTTTATATGGCAGGTGTGAAACTGTATGAATACAGGACATATTCAAGATGTTATAAAAATGTACAACTTCAAAATAAGTCTTATTTAGACAAAATATACACCTACAGGGAATGCCTTCTTAAACTTAGAACATCACCAAAACACAGCAACTTGTCTGGCGTGGCTTCAACTCTTTTCTGCTCCTCTGTCGGGACTTCGACTCTGCTCTGCTCATCGTGCTCTGAGCGGAGCATGCTAATGTGCTTCTTAAAGGGGCAGTGCACACAAAACACTCGTTTACATGGGCAAAATATCTCGATCGGATCAATGGTCGGGTTAAAATTCACCCGTGCACATGGGCCCAGAAAACCTTTTTCCGATTAGAACAAACGCTCACATGGGTCACAGTTTCGGTCGGAATAAATCATTTGGGCATGCGCAGTAGTGCTGAAAAAAATCCGGAACAAGAGTCCCACAGTAAACAAACCTTCGCTGTACATTTATGCAGCAGCTCAGTAATACACGAGGTGCGGAAGAGGATTAGGGCCATGGAGAAAAAAAATAAAAGGTCACAGAAAATTCTGACTTTAATCTCAGAATTCTGACTTTATTCTCAGAATTCTGACTTTAATCTCAGAATTCTGACTTTAATCTCAGAACTACGGAGGCCTGTGAGCTACTTCCTTCAGTTAGCTTTAGCAGCACTGTGGAGTCATACATGCTGAGTGGAACTAACGAATATGTCCTCTTAAGTTTCTTGTTGCGTGCTTGAAGTTTACCAGAGGAGCCACTGTGCTAACAGCACAACAGAAGGTGAGTAAAAAGAGATTTGTAATTTTTGAACGAAACGTCGACAGACTATGTTAGCATTTTGTAGCTGTAAAACGTCTTTTAAAACGAACGTACGTACTATGCTGATGAAATATCAAAGTAAACATCATCTGTGACTGACAAAGTCTTGCGGAGTTTCAAGTTGTGCATTTCTGCACACTCAGTCACTGTAGTTTTGTTTGCATGATCATGCAGCCTGTGTTACATTCAACTACCATCATCTCATTTCTGGATATTTAAGACGTTTCACGTTCTGAACATACTACTGGACTTGTTTTTATCCGACAGATTGTTGTATTTTTGTAAGCATGGGTGACTGTAATGGCCACCGATCTTTAATATTTTGCCATTACAATAGTTAGCTCTCAGGCGTTCTGTCACGTCATTTTATATCTTTTTATCGTCTCATTGGCTGACATGCAGGACGGTGCCCCGTTTAATAAGTATCTATTTTCACAACATTTAATACCAGACCACGCAGATGTGCTTCTTTTACATTTGCATGAGTGTAAAGGAGGCGCAGGTTGCGGAAGTCACATGACACGTCGGAGTCATGTGACTGGACACACAATCCAAGGCAACCGTCATCTCTTCCTCAGAGTACAGACAGAAAAAACAGCCATGTGTTGATTATTTTTAACAGCCACATTAGCAAAGCTAACATCACGTCTATCAATTCTGCTACAAGGTTTACAGAGAATATGCTGTAATATTTTAACAGGTGTAGTTTTGAGAGTTAGGGACAGTTTTAGTGTAACGTCATCAGGTCGCTCTCCAAAATAAATCAGATAATTGACTCAATGTAGATCAGGATTTTCTAAGAATGCATTTTCACAGTCTATTTGGATGCACCTGATTTCTCCCAGGTATCAAATGTCACAGGTTTGCACACAGCAATATGGAAGCTCCATGTTAGTAAAGTTCTCATTTATCCAGGTGATGTCTTGAAATTGAGTCTTGGCATCTGGATTTCAAATCTTTCTTGAAAAAAAAAGATGGACCTCCACATGCCAAGACTTAATTTTAAGACAAAGAAGATAGTTATTTTCTTATATTTTTACTGTGACTTCAAGTAAAACTCCTTTACTTTTTAAAAAATATTATTATTAATTCATTTTTCTTTTGTGCAGATTGACCGTGATGTCATCGCTTTGGAGGAAGATGCAGCTCTGGGACAGAGACAAGCAACACACACAATCACAATTCACACACTTAACATTTATCAACTATAATGAAGCAAGTTTTTTTGGACTGATGGAAGAAGCTGCAGAAAACCCACTCATGCATGCAGGAGAACATGCTAACTCCACACAGAAAGGACCCTTTTGGGATTTTAACCAAAGCCCTCTTGCTATGAGGCACGCCAGTAACCAGTACGTCATTGTGCAGCTGTGAGAAGTTTATTTTAAAAATAAGACCATTCTAAGTTAGAAGCAGGTACTAGAAACAATATTAATTTGAGTTTATTGTTTATAGCATGGTCAATTACAACATGCTTCCTTCAACGCAGGAACAGCACATATATAAAGAAACAAAAATAAGTCACAATCTGTGAATATACATCCTTGTGTCTCACTTTTCATGATACAAACTAAACAGTTAATGCTTGAAACGGGAAAGGAAGAAGCAAACTTATTTAATCCCTTCCCTATTATAATATGCATAACTTAACAATGATAAATAGTTGCTATGTTATAAATTATAAACTGTAATGTTTCTATAAAAATGTTTGAATAAAGGTTTTTCTTCTGAAATGTTTTTGTATGAATTTATTGGAACCATAACACCTTTGTTACCATATGGACGAGTTAAACAAGAGTTGCCAACATTATTTACAAGGGCAGAACAAACACATGTAATGCAAGAGACTGAATATTTCAAAAGGATACAAATGAATCATAATGAAAATGTAGTTGATTTAGTATTTCTGATCTTAGGTTACTATCATTTGATGCATCTGTTATAGAAATACTGAAAATCAAGAGTAAGCAACAAAATAATGAGAAAAAATGAGTTTAATTACAAATATTTCTTTAAATTTCACAGACGACATAAGACGCAGGGACAGGCTCCAGCAGCCCTATGAGTCCAAAAGGGGCAAAACGGGTTCAGAAGATGAATAAAAAATAAGAAATTAAGTCAAATTAGAAGGAAAAGGTATGTCAGTTATCTGCAGGTATTCTCAGATATGTACTACTGCATATATAAATAAATAAAAAAACGACAAAATGAATAAAAAAATCAAGATCACTTGACAGCAGTGATAGCACCAAACAAAAAACTAAAGTTAGATAAAAGGTATAAAATAGAACAGAATGAAATAAAACTTGATTAATTCCATAGCAGTTAAATTATTTTGTTACCATAGCTCCAATAAAAACTACAGATAAATAAAAAAACAAAATAAATGTGCTTAAAAATAATAACAAGAACAAGATTTCAGTGTCTAAGAGGCAATGTAGAGTCTTGCGTCTGATGGGAAGGAATCTCAGCAACAGGACTTCTTTTCTGCATGACGTGTAGCTGACTCCACAGTCAGGGATGTGAAGGGCAATTTCTGGATCCTCCAAAGCGATGACATCACTGTCCATCTGCACAAAAGAAAAATATATTAGTTTAAAAAATAATAAATGAGCTTTATTTGTTGTCACAGGGAACATATAGGAAAAAAACAAGTCCAGTAGCCATTTCAGAAGCATAAATAAAAAAGTGATAGATGGAGCCTCTTTCTCTCTGTGTCCAAACGTTTGACATAAATGTAATTTGTGGCCATTTATAAGCCCACTAAAATTCTACAAATGTGGTTAATCAGGTGAATCCAAACGGACAATGAAAATGCAGCAGAGAGAAAATAGTACACTACAAAAGAGTCAATCATCTGATTCCGCAGAAGTACGTAGATAATGACGTAACATTCAAGCTTCTCGGTGCTTTAAAAACCCCCGCCGAAAAAAAACAAAAACCCCGCCCTGTAAAAAAATAATAAACTGTACCCTGTTAAGTTTGTGGCGGTGCTGATCAATGAGTTATATCACTAGAGGAGACATCACGTGGTTCCTCATGGGAGGAGAGCACCGCCATCTTGGTGAGGTCCAGTTACTGCTGCAGTGAATGCATGTGAACACATTTTTTGCATAATGCCAGTTCATTGTGCGGGTTTCAACTGCCAAAATCAGAAAAATAAGTCCATGAAGGAGGAAGGTATATCATTTCACAGGTAAGTATTTTAATTTTTTTTTTTTAATGCTGCAGGGGCTTCATTAATCATACACATGTTGACATGCATGATGCTGCAGGGCCATTACCAACATGCTGCATGATGTACGGATAATTTGCTGTCGACATAAATGTACATCTTATTTTGCTAAACCTGTATACAGCATACTAGGCTATTGTAGTAATATAGATTTATACATTTCTGACTCAGTGACTGAACTTTTCTTGCAGGTTTCCAATGGATTCAGACTTAAGGAAAAATTGGATCTTAGCAATAAAAAGAGCTAACCCAGATGGATCACTGTGGTACCAACTAGCAATACAGTCTGGATATGTTCAAAACATTTGTGGAAACACATTTAGATAAGATGCCAGACTGTTTGCTTGAAACTCGGCACCATAACACAAATTGATCAGTCACATGAATCAGTATAAATCTATTGTTTGAATATTTTTTAATTATTATTATTAGACTTATTTTTTTTTTATTATTTATTGACTTATTATTTATTTATTGTTATTATTTATTGTTTGTATTTACTTAATATTGATTTATTATTATTATTATTGACTTGTTGGGTTTTTCTAAATAATTTAAATTACATGTCAAAGAGGTCTAAAACTTCTAAATGTTTAGATATTATTTTTAAAAATTCTTTGTAATTTTTGTTTATTTGTAAGAAGTCCTGCAACAATGCATTTTCATTAAAGTTTGAGCTTTTAAGGCTGACTGTTTCTCTTCTTTAACAACAACAAATGATGTATCTATATATATATATTATATATGTAAATATAATATATTTACATATATGTATAAATATATATAAATGTAAATATATATAGTATATAAAAGCTACTTAGACACCACTAAAAGCAATAGAAATCATTGTCATGTGGGCGTCATCGACCTCACCAAGATGGCGTCGCGCTCCGCCACCGTCGGCCAGGCTTCTAAAGCGGGCGTGTCTCCTCTAGTGATATACCTCATTGGTGCTGATAGCTCCGCTAATGTGGGTGCTAATGTGCTTTGATAGTAAACACATTGCTGTGATTCTCTGTTCGACGAAGAAGAAACGGCGGTTGCCGTGGATACGCACAGCTACTCTGGGGTGTCACGTGATTTCCACCACCTGAACTTTATTTAAACTCGCGCAGATACAGAATAACAAAAACTGTATTGTATTAAATGTTATGAAAGGGTATAATTCAGTGACAGGGGACCGTCGTTTGAAGAGTGTTATTTTGGCAATGAGATAATAAAAAGAGGGAACGTGTCACGTGACGAGAAGGCGGAAAACTGAATGTTATTGTGTGTTGGAATGTAAAAATATCGACCGCGGTCAAGTGAGCCGACATCTGCGGAAGTGCGGTCTCGCCAGCCGTCACTGACTTCTTGCATGCGCGTTTACATCATAGTTTACGGTACAGACGCCCAGCGAGCTGGAAAGACGGTATAAAGCACTAATGTCACTGTTACCCATGATCAAATAACATGTACTGTGCTCTGAAATAAATGAGAGTTATTGCAAGCCCTAAATTGTTATTTGATGTACAAATGTATTCATTTGGATTGCATGTCTGTTCATTCCATAATAAACTACCAGAAATAACATGTTTTGTCTGAAATATAATCTATCAGACAGATTCTAAAAATGAGATTTACCACTGACAAGAGTGTTTGGTGGCTTGTTGATCATGACATGAAATGGAATCAAACACAAATGAAGAAACTCCACGTAAAATAATATCTGGTCCTGTCAACTCTTTCTAAAGTTGCTTCATTTAAGGTGACCCAAAACTTTCACTGGAATATTGTTGGTAATGATGTTCACTAACATCCCAGTGAGTTTGAAGAAGATTTACTGTAGAAAATTAGAGAAATTAATGTTATAGTTCTCCTAAGCATCCTGCCTTGACAGTTAAAGTAAAACATGTGAACCATCCAAAATACCACTTTTTTCAAAGGTGTCGCAAAACTTACACTGGATTATGGTTGGTAATGATGTTCACTAACATCTCAGCAAGTTTGAAGAAGATTGACTGGAAAAAAGTAAAGATATTGACATAATAGTCTAATTCAGCCTCCCTCATACATAGTCAGAGTGTAACATGTAAACCACCTGAAATGCCACTTTTTTCAAAGGTGACGCAAAAATTACACTGGATTATTGTTAGTAATGGTGTTCACTATCATCACAGCAATTTTGAAGAAGATTGACTGGAAAAAAGTAAAGATATTGACATAATAGTCTAATTCAGCCTCCCTCATACATAGTCAGAGTGTAACATGTAAACCACCTGAAATGCCACTTTTTTCAAAGGTGACGCAAAAATTACACTGGATTATGGTTGGTAATGATGTTCACTAACATCTCAGCAAGTTTGAAGAAGATTGACTGGAAAAAAGTAAAAATATTGACATAGTCTAATTCAGCCTCCCTCATACATAGTCAGAGTGTAACATGTAAACCACCTGAAATGCCACTTTTTTCAAAGGTGACGCAAAAATTACACTGGATTATTGTTAGTAATGGTGTTCACTATCATCACAGCAATTTTGAAGAAGATTGACTGGAGAATATTAGAGAAATTAATCTTTTAGTCTAATTAAGGCTCCCTCATACATAGTCATAGTATAACGTGTGAACCATCCAAAACGCTACTTTTTTCAAAGGTGACGAAAAACTTACACTGGATTATGGTTGGTAATGATGTTCACTAACATCTCAGCAAGTTTGAAGAAGATTGACTGGAAAAAAGTAAAAATATTGACATAATAGTCTAATTCAGCCTCCCTCATACATAGTCAGAGTGTAACATGTAAACCACCTGAAATGCCACTTTTTTCAAAGGTGACACAAAAAATACACTGGATTATTGTTGGTGATGATGTTCACTATCATCTCAGCAATTTTGAAGAAGATTGACTGGAGAATATTAGAGAAATTAATCTTTTAGTCTAATTAAGGCTCCCTCATACATAGTCATAGTATAACGTGTGAACCATCCAAAACGCTACTTTTTTCAAAGGTGACGAAAAAATTACACTGGATTATGGTTGGTAATGATGTTCACTAAGATCTCAGCAAGTTTGAAGAAATTTGACTGGAGAATATTAGAGAAAATAATGTTACAGTTCTCCTAAGCATCCTGCCTTCATAGTTAAAGTAGAACATTAGATCCACCCAAAATGCTACTTTTTTAAAAGGTGACGCAAAACTTTCACTGGATTATGGTTGGTAATGATGTTCACTAACATCTCAGCAAGTTTGAAGAAGATTGACTGGAGAATATTAAAGATATTGACAATATAGTTCTCCTAAGCATCCTGCCTTGACAGTCAAAGTAAAACATATGAACCATCCAAAATACCACTTTTTTCAAAGGTGACGCAAAAATTACACTGGATTATGGTTGGTAATAATGTTCACTAACATCTCAGCAAGTTTGAAGAAGATTGACTGTAGAATATTAGAGAAATTAATGTTATAGTTCTCCTAAGCATCCTGCCTTGACAGTCAAAGTAAAACATGTGAACCATCCAAAAGGGCACTTTATCAAAAGGTGACGCAAAACTTTCACTGGATTATGGTTGGTAATGATGTTAATGAACATCTCAGCAAGTTTGAAATAATTTGACTAGAGAATATTAAAGATATTGACCTTATAGTTCTCCTAAGCATCCTGCCTTGAGAGTTAAAGTAAAACATTAGATCCACCCAAAATGCTACTTTTTTCAAAGGTGACGCAAAACTTTCACTGGATTATGGTTGGTAATGATGTTAATGATCATCTCAGCAAGTTTGAAATAATTTGACTGGAAAATATTAAAGATATTGTCAATATAGTTCTCCTAAGCATCCTGCCTTTATTGTTAAAGTAAAACATGTGAACCATCCAAAAGGGCACTTTATCAAAAGGTGATGCAAAACTTTCACTGGATTATGGTTGGTAATGATGTTCACGAACATCTCAGCAAGTTTGAATTAATTTGACTGGAGAATATTAAAGATATTTACATTATAGTACACCTAAGCATCCTGCCTTGACAGTCAAAGTAAAACGTGTGAACCATCCAAAATGCCACTTTTGTCAAATGTGACGCAAAAATTACACTGGATTATGGTTGGTAATGATGTTCACTAACATCACAGATGTTGTTCAAGAAAAATGACTGCAAAAAAATACTCCAACCATGTATTTACCTAACATGGAGGTTTATAAACATGTTATACTATGAATGAGGAGGTCTGAATTGGTCTATTATGTCAATATCTTTACTTTTTTCCAGTCAATCTTCTTCAAACTTGCTTAGATGATCATGAACATTATCACCAACGATAATCCAGTGTAATTTTTGCGTCACCTTTTGATAATGTGGTATTTTGGATGGTTCACATATTACACTCTAACTACATATGAGAGAGGCTGAATTAGACTATAATGACAATATCTTTAATATTCTCCAGTCAAATTTCTTCAAACTTGCTGAGATGTTAGTGAACATTATTACCAACCATAATCCAGTGTAATTTTTGCGTCACCTTTGAAAAAAGTGGTATTTTGGATGGTTCACATGTTTTACTTTGACTGTCAAGGCAGGATGCTTAGGAGAACTATATTGTCAATACCTTTAATATTCTCCAGTCAATCTTTTTCAAACTTGCTGAGATGTTAGTGAACATTATTACCAACCATAATCCAGTGTAAGTTTTGCGTCACCTTTGAAAAAAGTGGTATTTTGGATGGTTCACATGTTTTACTTTGACTGTCAAGGCAGGATGCTTAGGAGAACTATAACATTAATTTCTCTAATATTCTCCAGTCAATCTTCTTCAAACTTGCTGAGATGTTAGTGAACATCATTACCAACCATAATCCAGTGAAAGTTTTGCGTCACCTTTTAAAAAAGTAGCATTTTGGGTGGATCTAATGTTCTACTTTAACTATGAAGGCAGGATGCTTAGGAGAACTGTAACATTATTTTCTCTAATATTCTCCAGTCAAATTTCTTCAAACTTGCTGAGATCTTAGTGAACATCATTACCAACCATAATCCAGTGTAATTTTTTCGTCACCTTTGAAAAAAGTAGCGTTTTGGATGGTTCACACGTTATACTACGACTATGTATGAGGGAGCCTTAATTAGACTAAAAGATTAATTTCTCTAATATTCTCCAGTCAATCTTCTTCAAAATTGCTGAGATGATAGTGAACATCATCACCAACAATAATCCAGTGTAATTTTTGTGTCACCTTTTGGTAAAGTGGTATTTTGGATGTTTCACATGTTTACTTTTGATTTGATTTTTGATTTTTTGATTTGATTTGATTTTGATTTGATTTGAAATGGTTTATTTCAAGCAATCAAGTAGGAACAATACACAAAAGCAATACAATCTGCAATTTTACATTCATACAATAACTAATCAAACTTAGGATAATTAGGCATATTAATAATTATTGCTTGAAAGGGAGTGGAAGGAAGCGAACTTATATAAATCCACCCCGTTATACTATAACCATTTTATTACATGATTTATCAATATCCGGTTCCCAGTTTTTATCAGACAGAATTAAGAATCATAAAGTATCGATAAGACACATGACAAAGATGAATTACTTAATTATTATGTTAAAAATAACTATTTTAGAAGTCAACATGGCAAATGCAGATCAGTTATCTAAAATATATGTTACTCATAAAAGTCATTCATATGATTAGAACATAATACTATATCAGTAAAATAGACAACACTGTTTCAGAGATTTTCATAGTAAACTTTCATCAAGTATCAAAAGTTAAAAACATGTGCAAAATTATGTTACATTAGGAAAGATTTTTGAATCAATTTATCAATTTTTGGAGCAAGTGAAGTAATATCATTAACTTATTATTATTATTATTAATCTTCATTTTTTTCCTTTTTTTTTTTTTTTTTTTTTTTTTCTTTTATATTTAATAAGGTAATGCTGTAAGGGAGAGAAAAGAACAAACAAAAACAAAAACAAAACAAAAACAAAAACAAAAATAAAAGGGGTCCATATTCTGTCAATTATCCAAGGTTGGCATATCTTCTGCTGAAAAAACAGCTGCTCTCCTGGGTTCAAAACAGTTTCTAGTCTCTTCCATGTTATGTCTGCAGACATTAGATTCAGGTCCATATATCCTTCTTCAGCTGATATCAGCTCAGTGAAAGTTGAGGTCAAGTTGTCTGCAGGTCAGAACTCTCTGCTGTTGATTCAGGTGACGTCAGACGTATGGAGAAAGTGATGAATACAGGTGTCATATTTCTTGAAATGATTTGACTCTTTGGTTTATTACTCCATGTTGTTTTAGACAATTGTAAACAAGCACTTTTCAAAATCCTTCATGGTGTTCACAACCAGAACCTTGGACCGGTCCGGTGGACCGAGTGGTTTGACGTAAATCCTGCAGCCTTTAACCCAAGTGTTCTCAATCTTCTTCTGCTTCCTGAGAAGCCGTGCATGTTTGGAGATTTCAGCATTCCTCCTGGTCAGATGGTCGTTCAGATAAACATTGGATCCTTTCAGGTTCTTTCTTTGGTTCATCAGAGCTAGCTTGTGTTTGTGATTCACAAACCTGATGAGGATCGCTGGTTTATCCGTCTCCTTTCTCCTGGGAAGCAGGTGACAGGTCTCGATGGTATTGAGATCCAGGGAAATCCCTTTAGATGTGAGTAATGAATATATTTGCTGATCAAGAGACCCTGCGCCACGCTCCGTATTAGCACTGCTAGCTACGCTAGCGCTAGCATTAGCATTATCAGTGCTAGCTCCTGCGCTCAGCTTCGCTCCAGGCTTGATTGGTAATCCAGTGAGAATGACATTGTTCATCCTTACTTGCTGTTCCACATCGTCCAGTCTTTTCTCCAGAATGTCGACCCGGTTTTCTCGTTGCTCGTCTTGAGCCCGAAATCTTCGGAACTCTTCCAACATCTCCATTAGCGGCGTTAGCTTAGCCGACACCTGATCCATAAAAGATTTAAGCGTTTCTTGAATGCTGCTATCGATAGCTTTTTTGAGCTCTTCATATTCCTGGGATTTCTTGGGGGGCATGGTCAGCTCTCTTTTGGGGGAAAATCAACTTTTTAAGTAATTTAAGATAGTTGTATCCGCAGAGAGCCACTCCACGCGCCCTGCCTGTAACCCGGCAGGGTTGCCTTTCACAATAAAGGCAGGATGCTTAGGTGTACTATAATGTCAATATCTTTAATTTTCTCCAGTCATTTTTCATCAAACGTGCTGAGATGATACTGAACATCATCACCAACAATAATCCAGTGTAATTTTTGTGTCACCTTTGAAAAAAGTGGCATTTCAGGTGGTTTACATGTTACACTCTGACTATGTATGAGGGAGGCTGAATTAGACTATTATGTCAATATTTTTACTTTTTTCCAGTCAATCTTCTTCAAACTTGCTGAGATGTTAGTGAACATCATTACCAACCATAATCCAGTGTAAGTTTTTCGTCACCTTTGAAAAAAGTAGCGTTTTGGATGGTTCACACGTTATACTATGACTATGTATGAGGGAGCCTTAATTAGACTAAAAGATTAATTTCTCTAATATTCTCCAGTCAATCTTCTTCAAAATTGCTGTGATGATAGTGAACACCATTACTAACAATAATCCAGTGTAATTTTTGCGTCACCTTTGAAAAAAGTGGCATTTCAGGTGGTTTACATGTTACACTCTGACTATGTATGAGGGAGGCTGAATTAGACTATGTCAATATTTTTACTTTTTTCCAGTCAATCTTCTTCAAACTTGCTGAGATGTTAGTGAACATCATTACCAACCATAATCCAGTGTAATTTTTGCGTCACCTTTGAAAAAAGTGGCATTTCAGGTGGTTTACATGTTACACTCTGACTATGTATGAGGGAGGCTGAATTAGACTATTATGTCAATATCTTTACTTTTTTCCAGTCAATCTTCTTCAAAATTGCTGTGATGATAGTGAACACCATTACTAACAATAATCCAGTGTAATTTTTGCGTCACCTTTGAAAAAAGTGGCATTTCAGGTGGTTTACATGTTACACTCTGACTATGTATGAGGGAGGCTGAATTAGACTATTATGTCAATATCTTTACTTTTTTCCAGTCAATCTTCTTCAAACTTGCTGAGATGTTAGTGAACATCATTACCAACCATAATCCAGTGTAAGTTTTGCGACACCTTTGAAAAAAGTGGTATTTTGGATGGTTCACATGTTTTACTTTAACTGTCAAGGCAGGATGCTTAGGAGAACTATAACATTAATTTCTCTAATTTTCTACAGTAAATCTTCTTCAAACTCACTGGGATGTTAGTGAACATCATTACCAACAATATTCCAGTGAAAGTTTTGGGTCACCTTAAATGAAGCAACTTTAGAAAGAGTTGACAGGACCAGATATTATTTTACGTGGAGTTTCTTCATTTGTGTTTGATTCCATTTCATGTCATGATCAACAAGCCACCAAACACTCTTGTCAGTGGTAAATCTCATTTTTAGAATCTGTCTGATAGATTATATTTCAGACAAAACATGTTATTTCTGGTAGTTTATTATGGAATGAACAGACATGCAATCCAAATGAATACATTTGTACATCAAATAACAATTTAGGGCTTGCAATAACTCTCATTTATTTCAGAGCACAGTACATGTTATTTGATCATGGGTAACAGTGACATTAGTGCTTTATACCGTCTTTCCAGCTCGCTGGGCGTCTGTACCGTAAACTATGATGTAAACGCGCATGCAAGAAGTCAGTGACGGCTGGCGAGACCGCACTTCCGCAGATGTCGGCTCACTTGACCGCGGTAAATATCGGTGGGTCATTATGCATAACACACACGGCACGAACTGGCACACAATGGGGGTACTAAACATATCTAGACAAACCCTTTTTTGCATCAGCTAGACTGAGCTATGAAAAAGCCCTGCATCGCTGATGCAAAATGCTAGCATAGCCTGGTGCCCTTTTGCAAGATCCAGTTTAAAACAATTTCTTTTTTTTTTTTTTACCTACCTTCTGTTCTTCCATTAGCGAAATGACCTCCTCCGGTAAACTTTGAGTATCCAAAAGGAAACTTAAAGACGTCCATTTTGTTGGTTTCTCTTCTGCAGCTCCTCGGACTCTGCAGTGCTGAAAGATGTGGCTCACATGCGCCAGAAGCGAATAATTCTGAGATTAAAGTCAGAATTCTGAGATTAAAGTCAGAATTCTGAGATTAAAGTCAGAATTCTGAGAATAAAGTCAGAATTCTGAGATTAAAGTCATAATTCTGAGAATAAAGTCAGAATTCTGACTTTAATCTCAGAATTTTGACTTTAAAGTCAGAATTCTGAGATTAAAGTCAGAATTTTCTGTGACCTTTTATTTTTTTTCTCCATGGCCCTAATCCTCTTCCGCAACGAGGCGATCTTCCAAACGGGCTTTTATCAATCAATGTTAGGAATATTATGAAGTGCCTTTTCGTTCATCATTTTATATTTAATCCGTGTGGTTGGCGCTTTTTTGTGGAAAAACGGAGCTCCCAGGAGGAGAGGCTAATGCGCTAACAACATTAGCCTTGTTTGATAAACTCATGCGGGAAACGCTGCAATCTGCATCTTCTTGGCTGCACGTAAATATGTGGGAATTTCAGGTTCTAAAGACTGAGCGACATTCTGCCTTGAAAAGTTCGCCCGCCGCTGTGTGAGCTGGAAGTCCGACCTCTGCTCAGAGACGCACAGTTCTGCTGACAGCAGCTAACCGAGAGCGGCGGGACGGATCACAGTCACACAAACAACAAAACGCAAAAGCATTCTCCCCTCACAAAGTTAATACAGCTGCTTTGCTCAGAGACACAGTTGGTTCGGTCCACCGGCACACGAGCCAGGACCGCGCAGGGTCCCGCTCCTCCCCGGCACCCCCTCGTGAGGGGTTAAGAGAGGCGGAGAGCCAGAGGGGCGAAGCGGAGCGGCGCTCCCGCAAAGCAGCTGGTCGGTCCTGTTTGAGCTCCAAAGCTTTCTCTCAGCGAAACACCATCTATGCGTGACGTAAAACCAGAGCAGAAGTGACACATGATCGGAATGAACTGTTTACATGACCAACGATCAAATAAAGGATCGGTATAACCCACCTATCTCGATCGGAAAGAAAGTTTGATCCGAACGAGTCTGACCGGGGCAGAGTATTCCGAACGGCGCGTTTACATGACACATTTTCTTTCCGATCAGGCGTTCTTTCCGATTACTTTTGCACATGTAAACGCGGCTACTTAGCATATGAGAACAGCCCGTCTTAAAGGGGAAGTGCACATAAAAACATTACGGCAAAGCCAAAACAATAGATGTGAGTTTCTAACTAACCAACAAACTTTGGCATCCCCGATTAGAAAGAACATTTCTAAATTGGATCTGTGTGTGATTTGGGGAACACCACAGTCAGTTGGGTATTGAACCCCATTTCTGCCTTTTTTTTTTTAACTTGTCCTGTCCAACAGCTGGGCAAACAGATGAGAGCTGAAGGCCTCTTGTGTTGGACAGATTTTACTTTAACAACAGGGGTTATGAATCTTCAGACAAACCAGAGGTATGTCTGAATAAACCCCTTTTGTAATTGAGGCCAAACTTTATTAAATTCCATCATATATGAAAATCTTTGGTGTTGGACCGGAGGGAAAAGGAAAGGAGGGAAGAAGAGAGAGGGATGTTAGAGAGAGAGGGGGGGATAGGAGGGTGATAAAAGGAGAGGGGGGATTAAACCATGAAGCAGCCTAGAGCAACAACTTTACTGGATATTTATCATTACGGTAAGGTTCAAGTGTAATACAAATCTGCAAGGGCGGAGCCTGTCCACACACACTCAAATGTTATAAACGCACCTGTTAGCTGCAAAAATGTCCAGATGTCAACATGTACACAATACAGATAACGTTCACACACGCACACTCATGCCTTCAAACCAACTGGTGTGAGATATTTCATTCAATCACACAAACCATTAGTGTAAAGGTGAGCTAACACCTGTGCTCAGGTGAGTGTTTATGTTCTTCTAAATCAGGGGTCGGGAACCTATGGCTCGCGAGCCACATATGGCTCTTTTGATGGTCACGTATGGCTCGCAGACAAATCTTTATTTGTAACATTTTTTTTTTCATTAGACCAGTCCTTCTCGTGCGCGATGCGATGCCAGAGGGGCCCGCAGTAGTAGCGGTGCTTGGAGAGAAAAATCTGGGCCAGCACGCAGTTTACTATTATCTACTATTTCACAGAGTTTATTCCAGCAGGAAACCTGTTAATTGCCGTGCCTAAACCTGCGCGCTCCCGTCTCTGAGAAAGAGCGCGCAGATGCGGGGACGGGATGTGAGGAAGAAAGCAGAGGGTGGGGGTGCCCCCCACCCTCTGCTTTCTTCCTCACAGGCAGCAGGTGAATCGCGCAGGGATTGTAATAACGTGAAACCCGCTGCCCGTCACTCACTGCAGTGTGTGAGTGTGTGTTTGTCTACACGTCTGCATGTGAGTCTTTGTCACATCTAAAGAACATTCAGACCTACCATCACGTTTAAAGTCTCAACGCCTGCATGAAGCAGAAACTCACCACGGATCAACCAGACTAGACCATCAGCAAAACCACCACGAGAAATACCCATCATTTATTAGCAACAGCATAACCATGTTATTAAAAAGAATCCACAGACTTATTGTACTTTAAAAACGTTGAAATTACATCAAATGCTCACTTTCACTTGTATTTTTAGTTTTAAACATATTGTCGCGGACTGAGTTGGGTCCGCTGTTGGGCCGCGTTAAAAGTTCTGGAGTTCATTAAACGCATCAAGCAGAGATCTGATTGGCTCTCAGTTCTGTCGCTCAGCCTGTTGTTAGGTAGTTTGGACCAATGGGGTTCAGCTATGGGCCGAACAAGGGAAATAGGAGGACTGGAGCGGGAGCAGGGGGATATAAAGTGGGAGAAGAGCTCTCGTGTCAGCGGGAGAGATTGAGGAGATGCTGAATTAATTTTACGGTGTTTGTTGCGGTCTACAGTAACCAGAATAAAGAACCTTAAAAGAGGTTCAGTCTCCGTGCCTCAGTGTGGGACAGGGACGCTACATTATTGTATGGCTCTTTCGAAATTACATTTAAAAATATGTGGCGTTTATGGCTCTCTCGGCCAAAAAGGTTCCCGACCCCTGTTCTAAATGGATAGTGGAATGTGAAAAGAAGACGGGAGAGTGACCAGCCATCCCCACACCAAGACCCCTGCCGCAGAAGCAGCGGCAGCCAGAACCCCCCAATGCCACACGACAGCAGGTAGAGAACAACCGCCTCCCGGGCGACCACATCCGCCACCCAGGCCAGGGCCAGCTTTCTTTTTATTTCATTTAAATACACAGAACATACAAGAAATAGCAAAAGGACCGTTAAAATAGGATTACAAAGAACAAACAACAATAAAGAAATGTCTTGGTTGCCTTGGCTCTATAGGTTTTTTTATAACATTATCCAAGTCCTTATAATGTCATTTTGTTGTTAGTCCATTTCTCTAATCTTTTTTGACAAACATCTTTGAGTTCTTATCCTATAGTTCAATAATTCCATCACATGTTTTCCTCCACAATTGTTTCCCAGTTCTGCTGTATTGGTGAATCTGTCTTGTACCATTGTCTTGTGATTGCTTTCTTGGCTGTGGCTAGGAACATTCTGACTAAATATCTGTCCCTTTTGAGGACATTTTCTGATATATTGCCCAGATACAGAAAGGAGCATGTCTTTGGTATATTGTAGCCCAGGACCTTGGTTATAATCTGGTGAATATTCTTCCAAAAGGGACTAGTTTTGGGGCAAGACCCAAAAATATGGGACTGATCTACATTTATGTCCTCCAACATAGCTGGGGCACTGAAGTGTGCTTGTTTGTGATTTTTCATGTTGTAAAATATCTAATTGTGTTTTTCTAACAATGTAGTCTCCATATTTGTGATGAAGTGGATGTATTCTGTGTTTTCCACATTTGGAGCCAGTCATCATCTTATATATTTAAATCCAGTTCTCTTTCCCATTTCTTCTTTATATATGTGGTGTTTTCCCCTTTTTTCCATTAGATATTTATAGAGCGTTGACATAATGGGGGTGGGTCAGGAGTTGATGCTCTAACCTGGTTTTGCAAAAGATTCTGGCCAAGTCACATCTTCTGTTTCTTCTTTGAGAGGTTGATTGCAGTCATAATGTGTAGCTCATTTTCTTCCACTTCATATCCAAGGCCCAGTGCTTTGTTTTTGCTTTGTTGAAGTTGGTTTGACAAAATCATGGGTTCTGTCTTTGACTTCCTTGACTCATGATTGTCCTTTTGCCCCTCACTTTGCCGAGAAAAGACTCAGGGTTTGAGTTCAAACCCCCCGCTTCTTAGGATCTGCTCCTCATTCTTTGTTATAGTCTTGAGCTGCTCAAAACTGTTGTGGGAGATGAGTCTGTCGTCAACATAAGCATTTTGTTGGATCACGTTCCTTTCCTCTTCAAGATGTGCAAAGGCAGGTAGGATTGCAGTTTCACGCATTGCAAGTTGTGCAATGCATCCGGCTGGTTTATCTCCCATGTTTACTCTGGTGATTGCGTAGTCTTCTATATTTTGCATTTCAGAGTCCCTCCTGAGAGACCTGTGCAGGTGCATTTCTTGCTCCTCCAACCATACAGAATTGTACATATTTTTTATGTCTCCCAAAGCAGCATGAACTCCACGCCTGAACCTGAGAATAACAGCGCGGATCGAGTTGAGGACATCAGGACCTTTCATCAGCAAGTCGTTTAGACTGACTCCTTTGAAGTTTTGGCTGCTGTTCCACACAAGTCTTACTGGAGTTGTAGCCGAGTGTGGGTTTGGTGCTATGAGATGACTGACATACCACACTGGTCCAGTCCAATTTTTGATCATTTCATCAGTCAGTTTAAGTGTTGCCTTACATTCAACCATATCATGCACTTGAGCAGTGTAAGCCATTTTCCACTCTGGTTCTCTTCCCAGTTGTCTTTCAGATCTGAGAAAAGTGGCCTCAACTGCTTTTCGGTTGTTTGGTAAGAGTGATGGATCTTCCACCCATGGGTATTTGGCATGCCAGTGTGGTCTACTGCAGTGACTGTCACCCTCAACGTAGGAAAAGGCCTTCTTTCACTATTTGAAGTTCTCTCTCTTCTGCAAGTGTCATCTCCTTCCCACCAGGTTGACAATTTCCACATTGGCATCCCCCACATTTGGAAACACATGCAGCAACAGTGCTGTCCCACCTCCACCATTCGAGGAAGTCACGAGTGGTAGTTGCAGTATTTGACTTTTGTGGTACCATTGACCAGCTGATGTGATTTTAAGGTGCCCTTTGGAGTTCATACTCTGATTTTTAGGAGATATCTTTTCGTCTCCACACCAACTTTCATCCCTCCTACTCCGTGAACAACAAGTGTTATTTCCTCGCTTCTGAGATTGAAATTTTCTGCAGCTTTATGTGTGATATAATTTGTGTCAGAAGCCAGGTCAATCAACGCTCCGAGTTTTTGTCCAGCATTTGCTGTGACTGTCAGCAGCAGCATAATTACTGGGAACTCTTTTAGTCTGTTTTCTTCCAACAAACTTAGTTCTTTAATAGAGTTAAGTGCACGTGTGACCGAATTTGAGAATATATCTCGGCATCGTTTGGCTAACTCTGATGAAAGTTTGTTGAAACACTCCTCTTGTTCCCAAGTATATTCAATCAGACTTTGGTCTCTTTCTGGTTCCACTTTGCTCCTCCTTTGTCTTGATTCAGTTCTTCTGGGAGGAACATTTGGACAAAGACAAAAATGATGTGCAGACATTTTGTCAAGTTTGCAAACCTGATCTTTACCCAGGAAGGCAGGGTTGCAGAAAGAATCATCATCATGGACCTCCAGACACCTTCTGCATGCTCCTAACTTCTCAACGGCAGACTTTTTCTCCTCTAGCTTGAGACCTCGGAACTGCTTGCAGAAATAAAGTTTCCTCTTGTGTGTGCTGTCACCACAGACTACACACACCGCTTGGTTATATTTAGTGGCTCTTGTTCTTGTGTGCTTGATTTCAATCGCGGTTTTCTTTCTTAATGGTTCATCATCCCAAAGTTGGTCTAGTTGTTCATTAATGACTTCTTGATCTTTGAGGAAGTTCAACAGGCAGTCAAAACGATTATGTGGTGTCACAGCCTTTCTTCTGTCAGCTACATGCAGCAACCATTCCTGTTTGATCACTGTGGAAAGCTTGCTTTCGATTTTATCACAAGTGGATTTTTATTGCACCCGTTTCTCCGAGATCACTTAGGTCAAGAAGTGCTTTTTCCACAACTTGAACTAATTCAATTATTTTCCTTGGTTGATGACTTTTTACAGGTGGCATTCTTTGCAACTCTTCCACTATTTCAATTGCAATAGCAGTTTGGTTGCCAAAGCGGTTCTCTCGAACTCAAAGTATTTCTTCTGCCATGTTATAGGTATTCAGATGAACATTTCTTATGATTCTTTCGTCGAGGCTATCTAACAACTGGTACTTCTTTACTTCTGAACCGGTTGGTTCACCCTGCTTCTGAAGGGACTCCCTTTCTTTCCTCCATCTTTGGAAGTCACGCTGATTCCCTCCGAACTTAGGGAGGTTCATGGGCTTCAATTTGATGACAGGCGTTGGAACATTTGTGGGAAAAATGATCCTTTGAACTTTTCAGACTCTCTGGCTTTTATTTTCATGAATTCTGCTTTTCTGGAAACTAACTTTGGGATCATCATGTCAAGCGCTTTGAGACGACTTTGGAACACCTCTTGACCATATGATGGAACCCATCGTTTCCACTGGTTATGCATGTCTTTTGAAGATTTTGCAACATCCTTCAGGTGGGTGATTATGAAGTAATATGCCTCCTGGTTGCCATCTGGGTGTATTGCAGCAGCACTTTCGCATTCAGCATGTCTGAAATTGTCCCAGAGGATATCGAAGGAGAGCTTTGGTTTCTCTCAGCTTTGACTCCCATTCATTTGCAGTTTTCGTTATGTCAGCTCTTTGCTGTTCTGTTAACACATCTTCGGTGTCCAGCCTTGCCTTTAACTCTGCATTGAGTCCCATCTCCACTTCATCATTTACATTCATGACTTTCTCAGCTTCTAGGATCAGCTTATTGAAACTTTCCTTTAATTCCTCTTCAGTCATGTCTTTGTAATTTCGGAGTATAGTGTTGACGAGACATGAGAAGGATCTTTTTGCTATCGTCCTCTCAGCCTTCAGTTGTTCCACAGATCTCACTGTCTCAGACATTTTAGCTTTGTTTGTTGGGCTCTTTTAAGTTATTTAGAACACTTGTCTTCTTTTCACAAAACCAGTTCACAGTTTTTGGACTTCCGTGGTTAGGTTTTCCATTGCAACCACGGTTTTTCACTGTCAAGTTATTATGCCCCACTTGAAAGAGGAAAGCATCCAGAGTTTTACGAGCAGGACTTCACACACCATCCAGACACACTTTTCCGTTAGTTCTATTTTATTCAATTCCTTGAGAGGTTTCAACAGCAATGGCGAGGTGCTGGTTATGTATGTATGGTGAAAAACCTAAACAAGACATAATATTTGATCAATTTACCACAATAAATACAACAATAAATATATGACATTAATCAACATTTAAATTCATGATCCCATGATTAATTCAATTTACACAAATATTTGTTAAAAATGTAACTTCAAAATTACGGGAATTCATTAAAAATACAGCAATAAATATATTTCATGAATAGCAGTGCTCGTATAAATGACATTCAATGATGGACTAAACAAATATTTGCGCTGTTGTGGCAGCTGACGCGGAAGCGCGCAGCCGGCGCTTAACGCACAGCGGATCACAATAACTACGCCCTGCTTTATGATCAAATCTTACCGGCTGCTTCCGTGGTTATGATGCCTTTAACTAGATTTTTAGATCAGTTTGTTGAGATGGATCGCAAGTTTTGCGATCGCTCTCGAGCTCTGCCTGATCTGGCGCTACGCATGCACCTCATCCAAAAAACGTCTCCGGTGCGCACAGCTGGGACCTTAATTGACACTGCGCCCACTACAGACTTAAACTTTCCTTTTCCTCTCTTTAATTTTCAATTACTTAAATTAATATTCTCTCACATTTAACAGGATTTACTTAAATGGATTTTTACTTTAGATTTTTATTTGATTTTTTTTCTTGTGTTTTTTTCTGTTTTCATTTACTTTTAATATAAAATCACTCGAAACATCAGTTTCCTCAATTTTGACCTAATAGTTTTTTTTTTTTAGAATTTTTGTTTCAACAATAGTTCCAATTATTCAATCTTCATCTAAATTAGTATCATTTTATAATTTCCTTTTCAAAGTAATCTTTTATCTGCAAAAACCTGTAGTGGTCATGGTTAGTCAAGTTATATTTCTGTTTCAAAGTTTCAAAGTGTAGGAAAATTTTAGGAAATTTTTTATCAATGTGCACATCACGGTTATGCCTTTTCAGTTCCATTCTATACATTTTTTGTCATGAGAACCTGGAATGAAGTCCTTATCGTACGTTATCCGCTCTTTCTTTAGTTTGTATTTTCACACATTGAACAACAATTTTATCGTAAATTCTGTGATTTTTCCCATTTGGCTAATTCTATTCAAGGCTTCTGTCATGATTGAATCACGTGACAGACCCAGACGCTGTAACCCAGAAGGAGGAGGCAGGTGAGGGAACGGTAAGTAATGGAGTTTTATTTTGAAGGAGCCAGCGGATCCAGCGGAGGTGGTGTGGTGAGGCTTGACGAGGCGCGCTGTCCGTGCGGCGGAAACCAGATGGGTCGAAGGCAGCCGTGTGGTCCTTAACTCGAGACGTAGTAGGAAAGGAGCGGCAACGGCGTAGGCGGCAGTTAACAAGGCGTCGTGGCTAGAAGTTCGTGTGGGGCGTCCAAGTAGGCGGCTTCTGCTCTGGAGGATGGAATGCTCCGGTGTCACTCGTGGAAGACGTAACCTGAGGCAACACAACACAAGGTGAGCGTGGTACAAAGCAAAGGGGCCAGGCGTAACTGAGAGCGAGGTAAAGCACCATCAGTGTTAACGGACTAGCGAAGAATACTTGAGGCAGGGCTCCTTAAGAAGCAGACGAGATGATGAGCAGAGTGGACACAGCTGAGAGTCAGGAGCAGAGCTGGGAGGAGGGAGGAGTCTGCCAGGCCACCATGACAGTACCCCCCCCTCAACGACCGCCTCCTGGCGGTCCAGGACGCCGATCCGGGTGGGCGCGGAAAAAGTCAGAGATGAGGGAAGGGTCGAGGATGAGCGAACGGGAGACCCACGAGCGCTCCTCAGGCCCGTACCCCTCCCAGTCCACCAAATACTGGAAACCACGGCCACGGCGGCGAACGTCCAGAATCTTGGAAACCGAGAAAGCCGGGGCGCCGTCGACAACACGGGCGGGCGGCGGGGAGACGGAAGGCGGGCTCAAAGGGCTGTCAACAAAAGGCTTGATGTGGGAGATATGAAAGGACGGATGTACCTTAAGGGCTGCCGGCAATCTGAGGCGTACACAGGAGGGGTTGATGATTCTGTCAATGACGTAGGGACCAATAAAGCGGGGAGCCAATTTTCGAGACGTGGACTGGATGGGAATATTCCTAGAGGACAACCACACCTTCTGCCCGACCCGGTATTCGGGCCCCTCCACCCTGTGTCTGTTGGCGAGACGACAGTTAGCCTCCTTGGTGCGGAGTAGAGCTTCGCGGGTTTGGAGCCAGATGCGCCGGCAGCGCTGCAAATGTTCCTGGACCGAGGGGACAGCAAGGTCTAGTTCCTGGGAGGGGAACAGAGGAGGCGAGTAACCCAGGGAGGCTTCAAAAGGGGAGATACCAGTAGCAGAGGAGGGATGTGAGTTATGAGCATACTCGATCCAGATCAAGTATTCAGCCCAATCGGTTCTGTTCTGAGCGGCGAGACAACGGAGGCCGGCTTCAAGTTCCTGGTTTGCCCGCTCGGCCTGACCATTGGTTTGAGGATGGTAGCCTGAAGACAGACTCACACTAGCCCCCAATGCAGAACAAAAAGCCCGCCATACCTGCGATATGAACTGGGGACCCCGATCAGAGACGATGTCGGAGGGGATGCCATGGTGACGGAAGACTTTATCAACCAGAATCTTAGCGGTCTCAGTGGCGGAGGGGAGCTGAGGAAGGGGAATGAAATGCACCGCTTTAGAAAATTTGTCAACAACAGTCAGGATTACCGTATTGCCCTGTGAAGGGGGTAGCCCAGTGACGAAATCTACCGCCAGATGCGACCAGGGACGGTGTGGCGTGGGCAAAGGATGAAGAAACCCCGCAGGAGGAGTGTTAGGAGATTTGGAGCGGGCGCAGACGGCGCAGGCCGCGATGAATTCGCGTACATCTTGGTCCATGCGGGGCCAGAAGAATCGCTTGCGGATCATAGACAGTGTTCTGTGGACCCCTCCGTGGCAGGCGATGAGGGAGTTGTGGCCCCAGGCTATGACATCAGATCTGAGAGGAGTAGGGACGTAGAGAGTTCCATTAGGACAGGAAGAAGGACTGGGTTCCTCACCTTGGGCCTCTCTAACACGAGTTTCGATGTCCCACGAGAGGTTGCCCACGATGCAGGTTGCAGGAATGATGGTGGAAGGAGTAGCAGCGTCATCCTGGCTGTACTTCCTGGAGAGGGCATCCGGCTTAGTGTTGCGGCTACCAGGTCTGTACGTGATGGTAAACTGGAAATGGTCGAAAAAGAGACACCACCGGGCTTGGCGTGAATTAAGCCTCTTGGCCGTTCGTAGATAGGCCAGATTCTTATGGTCCGTCCAGACTATAAACGGATGAGTAGCCCCCTCCAGCCAATGGCGCCACTCCTCCAGAGCCAATTTGATAGCGAGTAACTCCCGGTTGCCCACGTCATAGTTGCGCTCCGCAAGGGATAACTTGCGGGAGAAGAAAGCGCAGGGTTTCAACTTCCCGGTGGACTCCTCCTTCTGGGAGAGAACAGCTCCGACGCCAGTGTCGGAGGCGTCGACCTCAACTATGAATTGCCTGGAGGAGTCGGGTTGAATGAGGATAGGGGCGGAGACGAACAGAGACTTCAACTGCTCAAAGGCTTCCTGGGCTTTAGGGTTCCAGACAAATGGTCGTGCTATGGAGGTGAGCTGTGTGAGGGGTGCGGCGATGGTACTGAAATTGCGGATGAACCGCCGGTAAAAGTTTGCGAACCCCAAGAACTGCTGCAGCTTCTTACGGGAAGTGGGGGGTTCCCACAGAGAGACTGCTTCGAGTTTGGAAGGATCAGGGCTGACGCACCCAGCAGAAAACACATACCCCAAAAACTGAGTGGAAGTAGCGTGGAACTGGCACTTCTCTGCCTTAACAAAGAGTTGATTTTCCAACAGTCGGGACAAGACTAAACGGACGTGGTTTTCGTGTTGTACTGGATCGCGAGAAAAAATCAAAATGTCATCGAGGTAAACGAAAACGAAACGGTTTAGAAAATCGCGGAGGACGTCATTGACTAACCTCTGGAAGACGGCGGGGGCGTTGGTAAGGCCAAAGGGCATGACAAGGTATTCATAATGGCCCAGAGGTGTGTTAAAGGCTGTCTTCCATTCGTCGCCCTCTTTTACGCGCACGAGGTGATATGCGTTGCGTAGGTCAAGTTTAGAAAAAATTCGGGCCCCCTGAACCGAATCGAAGGCAGAGCTGATGAGGGGAAGGGAGTATTTATCCTTAACAGTTATTTGATTCAGTTCGCGATAATCTATACAGGGTCGAAGGGACTTATCCTTTTTTTCGACAAAGAAAAACCCAGCACCAACGGGTGACGAAGAGGGACGTATGTGGCCAGAAGAGAGCGCTTCATGGATGTAGGTTTCCATAGCTGTTTTTTCAGGACCTGAGAGATTGTATAAATGACCTTTAGGGAGAGGGGCGCCAGGAAGTAAATTAATGGCGCAATCGTAAGGGCGATGTTGGGGCAGCGAACCTGCCTTAGTTTTACTGAACACAGCTTTTAGTTCATGAAAACATCGCGGAACAGAAGTTAAATCAATGTCTTCGAGGATCTTATTGCCAGAGGAAGAGACAGAGGGAATGGCAGATTGAAGACAATTAGCCATACAGAACGCGCTCCAATTAATAATGCGTCGAGTTGACCAATCGAACTGGGGATTGTGGGCTTTAAGCCAAGAGTATCCCAGCACCACCGGACAATAAGGAGAGTCGGTGACAAAAAAACGGATATACTCGCGATGATTACCAGAAGTGATAAGTAATAGGGGCTTAGTGCAGTGAGAAATAGATGAGAGATGTTGGCCGCCTAACCCGGCAGCGTTAATAGGAGTGTCCAGGGGTTCAATAGGAAGGGAGAGTTGTTGAACCATGGAGTGGTCAATGAGGCTTTGTTCTGCACCGGGGTCAACGAGGGCATGAGTATCTGAAAACTTAGAATCATAACAAAGCTTGACAGGAACAAAACAGAAGTCGTTAAGCATGGAGACGACTGACTTACCCGCCCGCGGCCTGTCGTTTAACGGGGGGTCTGGGAGTTTAAACGGAGTGAACAATGAGAGACTTGGTGGCCATGCTTCCCACAGTAAAAACACAATCCCTCCACACAGCGTTTGTGGCGCTCTTCTGCGGTCAGACGTGAATGTCCAATCTGCATTGGTTCTTCCTGGGTCTTGTGTGGAACGTACTGTGGAGGAGTAACAGGCATGGGTGGCCGGGAAACATCAGCAGGAAGGGTCTTACGCACCGTGGGAGGCCGTTCATGCTGGCGCTCCTTGATGCGAATGTCCGAGCGTAGGGCTGCTGCTACGAGGTCTTCGAAGGAATGAGTCTCTGGCTGTGTGCACAAATGATCCTTAATAGCTTCGTTTAACGATTGGTAAAAAATACCTCTGAGCGCAGGATCTGTCCAGCCAGCCTCTACAGCCAGGATGCGAAAGTCTATCACATGGTCACTGACAGACCGGTTTCGCTGACGTAGATTCAGCAAGCGTCTGGTGGCCTCCTCCTGTTTCCGGGGCTGATCAAAAACAAGCCTGAACTCACCCAGAAAATGAGCAAACGTGAGGTGGGTGATCGGGTTAGCCACTAGGAAGGCCTGGGCCCACTGCAGCGCTTTATCCCTCAAGACCCTCAAGACCCCCCTTCGCGGTAAGGAAAAACTCCTAAAAAACCGGATTCCGGAAAAAAATGAAGAAACCTCAGGGGTGCCCACATGAAGGAGGGATCCTCCCCCAGGACGGACAGGCGATTTACCAGAACTCATAGAGAAGAATTAACTTATCTAACTCTACATCTACATATTTAAAGTCCAGCAGACGAGCTTCATCCAGCCGGGGTTGGGGACAGTCAGGGGCGTGAGTCGAGCCAGAGACAGGAACCACAGCCAGGTGTAGGAGCAGGAGCAGAGAGGAGGTACACAGTCAGGAACAGGAGCGCGGATGGGCCAACTGGAGTCTGGAAGCACTCCCACTCCCCAGGAGGGGAGAGGGAAAGAGGGACAATACATGAATCGTACTGCACCAAACAGAGGCATGGATAACTAAATGCTAAATGATGATCAAAAATAGAGAAGAGAGGAAGGGTAGAGGTAGATGAGAAAAGAAAAGTATTGGAAAAGGACAGAAAAGAGGACAGAGCCCCAGTGCACCATAGTTACCCCAGCTTCAACTTCTAGCAGCCTTTTAAAACAATAGTTATTGTTATTAAGTTTAATTTAAACAATTAACATTAAGTTAAATAATCTCTGAATACTAACTAGTCTGACAATAAGCCTGTCCAAAGAGGAATGTTTTCAGTCTAACTTTGAATGTAGAAACCGAATCTGCCTCTCTTACATGAGCTGGGAGTTTATTCCATAAAACAGGGGCTTGGTGGCTAAACGCTCTACCTCCGACTGTACTTTTACTAATTCTAGGAATCACAAGCAGTCCTGCATTTTGCGAGCGAAGTGTTCTGATTGGATGGTAAGGGACTATGAGGTCCTTAAATGGTAAATGGTGTATACTTATATAGCGCTTTCTACCTTCTTACAAAGGCCCAAAGCGCTTTTACAGTCACAGTCCCATTCACCCATGCACACACACTTTCACACACTGGCGGCGGCTCCGCTGCCGAACACTGGCGCCAACCTCCCACCAGAGGCAAGGTGGGGTTCAGTGTCTTGCCCAAGGACACTTCGACACATGGGCGTGCAAGGCGGGAATCGAACCTGCAATCTTACGATCATGGGTCGACCGTCCTACCGCTGCACCACAGCCGCCCCGAATAATATAGGATGGGGCCATTCCATGTAAGGCCTTATAGGTTAACAGGAGGATCTTGAACTTAATTCTAGAATCAACTGGGAGCCAATGGAGCGAAACTAACACAGGAGTGATATGATCTCTTCTGCTAGTTCCTGCTAACAATCTAGCTGCTGCATTCTGAACAAGCTGGAGACTTCTGAAGGAACTCTTAGGACACACTGCTAACAAGGAGTTACAGTAATCCAGCCTCGACGTAACAAATGCATGGATGAGTTTTTCAGCATCACTCTTAGAAAGTATATTTCTGATCTTAGCAATGTTCCGCAGGAGAAAAAATGCAGTTCTACATGCCTGAGATATGTGAGCCTTAAATGATAAATCCTGGTCAAATAAGACCCCAAGGTTTCTAACTGTGGAATTGGGGGCTATACTTACACCATCCAGGGAGACTATCTGAGCAGACAGAGCATCTATCAGGTTTTTACAACATAGTATAATAACCTCGGTTTTTTCTGGGTTCAAGAGGAGGTAATTAATTGTCATCCAGGTCTTGATGTCACTGATGCAGGCGTTCAGTTTCTCTATATTGTCATTCTGGTCAGGTTTCATGGATAAATACAACTGAGTATCGTCGGCATAACAATGAAAATTAATGCTGTGTTTCCTGATTATGTTTCCTAGGGGTAGCATATATAGCGTAAACAGGATGGGTCCTAAGACTGAGCCCTGTGGGACTCCGTAGCTAACTCGAGTGCACTGAGAGGAATGCCCATTTACATTAACAAACTGATACCTGACAGATAGGATTTAAACCACTGGAGAGCAGATCCTCTGATCCCTATGTCATGCTCTAATCTATGGAGTAAAATATTGTGGTCGATAGTGTCAAAAGCTGCGCTGCGGTCTAACAGGACAAGAATAGAAAGTAGTCCCTTTTCTGAAGCCAATAACAAGTCATTAGAGACGCTAACTAGTGCAGTTTCCGTACTGTGGTGGGGTCTAAACCCCGACTGAAAGTCTTCAAAGTGGCTATTGTCCTGTAGGTGGCAGTAAAGCTGCTTAACTACAACTCTGTCTAGGATTTTAGAAATGAAGGGCAGGTTTGATATCGGTCTATAGTTGGCCAAGATGTTAGGATCCAAACTGGGCTTTTTCAGAAGAGGTTTAACAACTGCATATTTAAAAGACTGTAGCACGTAACCCGTTTCCAGAGAGGTATTTATCATTGTTAATATGGAATCTGTCACGGTGGTGGGTGGCTCGAGAGCCGGTTGGACCCAGATGCAGAGGCAGGAGGCACAAAGTTCCGGGGCAAGGGGTTTAATTACAAACACAAACAAAAAGCGCTGCAGAGCAGGTTGACAAAACAAAACTAAAACTTACTGTGGCATGGCAAGGGACAAGGAACAAGGCATGAACACCATAACAGGGGTAATGGACCAACACAGGAGGAAGGCAGAGACAAGACTTAAATACAGACAGGGCAGACAAGACACAGGTGAACACGATCAGGGCAGATGGGAACCAAAGGAAGTAAAACTCAAGAAACAAGACAAGACAGGAAACCTTTCAAAATAAAACAGGAAACAGAACATAACCATGACAGAACAAGACAGAAAGCAAAACCCAATACAAAAGAAACTCAAACCATGACAGTACCCCCCCCTCAAGGAACCGCTCCGAGGTTCTAAAAGTCACACGAGGGGGGGGCCCCGGAGGATAAACCTCGACGGGCATAAGAGTTCGGAGGACGGCCGGGGGGCCGAGCGGTCCGGCGAGGCAGGTCCGGCGGACGGCCGGGGGGCCGAGCGAGGCAGGTCCGGCGGACGGCCGGGGGGCCGAGCGAGGCAGGTCCGGCGGACGGCCGGGGGGCCGAGCGAGGCAGGTCCGGATTACGGGCGTGGAGTCCGGCGTGGAGTCCGGCGTGGAGTCCGGCGTGGAGTCCGGCGTGGAGTCCGGCGTGGAGTCCGGCGTGGAGTCCGGCGTGGAGTCCGGCGTGGAGTCCGGCGTGGAGTCCGGCGTGGAGACAGGCGTGGAGACAGGCGTGGAGACAGGCGTGGAGACAGGCGTGGAGACAGGCGTGGAGACAGGCGTGGAGACAGGCGTGGAGACAGGCGTGGAGACAGGCGTGGAGACAGGCATGCAGTCGGCCGGCGGGTCGGGCCAGCAGTCGGCCGGCGGGTCGGGCCAGCAGTCGGCCGGCGGGTCGGGCCAGCAGTCGGCCGGCGGGTCGGGCCAGCAGTCGGCCGGCGGGTCGGGCCAGCAGTCGGCCGGCGGGTCGGGCCAGCAGTCGGCCGGCGGGTCGGGCCAGCAGTCGGCCGGCGGGTCGGGCCAGCAGTCGGCCGGCGGGTCGGGCGTGGAGCCGAGCTCTGGCGGGTCGGGCGTGGAGCCGAGCTCTGGCGGGTCGGGCGTGGAGCCGAGCTCTGGCGGGTCGGGCGTGGAGCCGAGCTCTGGCGGGTCGGGCGTGGAGCCGAGCTCTGGCGGGTCAGGCGTGGAGCCGAGCTCTGGCGGGTCAGGCGTGGAGCCGAGCTCTGGCGGGTCAGGCGTGGAGCCGAGCTCTGGCGGGTCAGGCGTGGAGCCGAGCTCTGGCGGGTCAGGCGTGGAGCCGAGCTCTGGCGGGTCAGGCGTGGAGCCGAGCTCTGGCGGGTCAGGCGTGGAGCCGAGCTCTGGCGGGTCAGGCGTGGAGCCGAGCTCTGGCGGGTCAGGCGTGGAATCGGCTGGAGGTTCAGGCATGCCCATGAAAGCGGGGCCCTGTCGGGGCACAGGCGGCACCCCCCTGGGAGCCGGGACGAGTCGGGGTGCAGGAGTCATCCCCCTGGGAGCCGGGACGGGTCGGGGTGCAGGAGTCATCCCCCTGGGAGCCGGGACGGGTCGGGGTGCAGGAGTCATCCCCCTGGGAGCCGGGACGGGTCGGGGTGCGTCCGGGACCACCACTGGACATGGCTGTGGTGCGTCCTGGACCACCACTGAACGTGACTGTGGGGGACGGCGGGGACGACGGCGGGGACGACCCCCCCTCATGGCAAGACGGCTCCCTGTGAAGTCAAGGTGGCTCCCACTCAGGGCATACAAGGCAAACTGGGCCTGGTCAAAAACCCAGTAAGACCTCGTACGCTCTGCCTCCTTGCAGTATGCCTCTAGGAGCTTCATGTCCCGCTCTGCTGGGTCCAGAAAGTATGGTTGGTCCATTCTGTCACGGTGGTGGGTGGCTCGAGAGCCGGTTGGACCCAGATGCAGAGGCAGGAGGCACAAAGTTCCGGGGCAAGGGGTTTAATTACAAACACAAACAAAAAGCGCTGCAGAGCAGGTTGACAAAACAAAACTAAAACTTACTGTGGCATGGCAAGGGACAAGGAACAAGGCATGAACACCATAACAGGGGTAATGGACCAACACAGGAGGAAGGCAGAGACAAGACTTAAATACAGACAGGGCAGACAAGACACAGGTGAACACGATCAGGGCAGATGGGAACCAAAGGAAGTAAAACTCAAGAAACAAGACAAGACAGGAAACCTTTCAAAATAAAACAGGAAACAGAACATAACCATGACAGAACAAGACAGAAAGCAAAACCCAATATAAAAGAAACTTAAACCATGACAGAATCATTAATTAGGGGAAAAGTTTCTTTAAAAAGTCTAGTGGGAATTGGGTCTAACAGACACGTTGAGGATTTGGAGGACGTAATAATTGATGCTATTTCTACTTGATCCACAATAGTGAAGCAGTCTAATGTTACAGAGGTTTCTAAGGATGCCTCCACTTCTACCGCTTCAGCCTGCTCTGGGCTGATAGTAGGAATAACTTGATTTAACTTATGTCTAATATTTGAGATTTTACTATCGAAAAATGTAAGAAAATCATCAGAGCTGAGAGAAACAGGAACATGTGGTTCTACTGAGCTCTGACTGTGAGTTAATTTAGTGCTAAAAAGAAATCTGGGATTGTTTCCATTCTCTGATATTAAGGTTGAATAGTACTGGGTTCTAGCTCTACGCAGAGCTTTTTTATAATTTAATAGGCTATGTTTCCAGATGTTCAGAGACTGCTCTGAACCGGAGCGGCGCAATTGTCTTTCCAACTTACGGGTTTCATGTTTAAGAGAACGTGTTTCAGCGTTAAACCACGGTGCTACTCGGTTTTGTCTAACGAACTTAGGTTTCAGGGGGGCAACAACATCGAGTGTACTCCTGAGGGCTTGTAGGGCATCATTAACAAATTGGTCATTTATACTAGGACTGATGCTATGGGAGCTGGTCTCAGAGTATTTGCTCAGAATGTCACTAAGTACTGGCTGAACTGTGAGTTTAAACTCAGACACAGAACGGTCAGTTAAGGTTCTTCTAAGTTGTTTCTTATTCACTGGGGCAGTATCATGTTCTAAATTAAACTGGAAGGTAATCAGAAAGTGATCAGAAATGATGGGGTTAAGAGGAAGGACACTCAGCTGGCTGATCTCTATCCCATGGGTTAAAACAAGGTCCAGGGTGTGCTTGTGACAGTGAGTGGGTTCATTTACATTTTGGGTGAAACCAACATCATCTAATAAATCTGCAAAAGCCTTTCCTAGACAGTCACTGGGGTCATCAACTTGAATATTAAAATCCCCTATTATTATAGTTTGATCAGAATCTAAGACAATAGTCGATAGGAAGTCGGAAAACTCAGCTAAAAATTCTGAATATGGGCCGGGGGGGCGATAAATAATTAAAAAATAAAACAGGTTTTCGAGTCTTTCTGTTTGGGTGATTAATAGACAATATGATACTTTCAAATGAATTATAAGCATTTTTAACTTTAGGGCTGAGAAGTAAGCTAGACTGTGATATTACTGCCAAACCACCTCCTTTCCCTGAAATTCTGGATTTTTGATAGTTAGCATAAGTGGGAGGGGTTGCTTCATTCAGTCTAAAATAGTGATCCTGTTGGAGCCAAGTTTCTGTTAAGGCTAGTAAACTAAGGTTGTTATCATTAATTAACTCGTTGACTAAGAGGGACTTAGAGGAAATGGATCGAATGTTTAATAAACCGCATTTAATGACATCATAATTCTGCTTGTGAGAACTGCTGTCTGTCACTTTAAGGTTTCTATGACGCGCTCCTTTCATTTGTCTTTCATCACATAAGCTAAAGCTAGGACCTGCTTGACTTTCCCTGCATGGGTTTTGCACCAGCACTAAGGAAGGCTCAGAGGAGCGTTTTACACTGCTGCTCTGTGCCCGGGTCTCGTCTCTGGGTTGTCAGGTTGACAGACTAAGGCTAGCAGAAATGTTTCTAGAAAGAAGAGCGGCACCCTCCCGAGTGGGATGGACGCCATCACTCCGCATGAGACCGGGCTTCCCCCAAAATGCGCTCCAATTATCCACAAAACCAACGCCGTTTTCTGGGCACCATCTAGAAAGCCAGCGGTTGAATGATGAAAAGCGGCTGTACATTTCATCACTGACTAAGTTCGGCAGGGGACCAGAGAAAATTACAGTGTCGGACATCGTCTTAGCAAGTTTACACACCGAAGCTACGTTTAACTTAGCCATCTCTGACTGTCTCCGTCGGGCATCATTACCGCCTGCGTGAATCACGACTCGACGGAACCTGGACTTACTCTGAGCTAACATCCTAAGGTTCCCCTCGATGTCACCAACTCTGGCCCCCGGATAACACCTGACTGTAGCCGCTGGGAGCTCCACGTTTCTGACTTCAGAAGAGCCGATAACCAGAGTTGAGGATTCAGCGGGTGTGTCGCTGAGGGGGGAGAACCTATTACTAACATGGAGTCTCGGGTGCTCTAAGTCTTTGCGCTTAGCACTATGTTTCCTCCCAACCGGTACAAACCCCTGACTGTCTCCCGGCTGCTGGGAGAACGCTGGGGTGCTAACTGGGTTAGCCCTGGTAGCGCGGCCCTCACCCGGAAACGTCACAGGAAGCAGTGGATGGCTCGGTTGGTCAAGAAGACATGTCATCAGTTATCCTCAAAATACGCTGGACATGGATTTGACATGAACTCAGGAGTGAAGACAACACAATAATAAAGACAGCTCTACATTGGACATCAGATTGAAAAAGAATTGCTGAGTTTTAAAACGTCAGTTTAATCAAAGATCACAGACAACAAGAAAAAAATCAATTACTTAAATAAAAAGGACCATAACAAAGTTCCCCATATGTCACACGACATAGAACATTGTCAAAGCACCAGATTTTTTTAAAAACAGGATAAATGGCTTGACAGTCTGAAAAAAGAGAATTTCTAATTTAAGCCTGGAACGGACATTGCAGCGCCAGATACAAACTGCATCAGCTTGACGTGCGCCTGCTATTTTGCGCTTCCTGCTTATGTGAATCGCAAGTTTTGCCTCACCAACAATAAAATTGAGCAGTTGCCACTTTTCTTTGTTTTTCTGCTTGTACCCGAACCCATAGATAAAACAACGAACGGAAAACAACATATTAAAATGAGCAAATACAGATGTTAAAAGAGTGAAGAGACCTGAAAGCCTCTTACACTCACTAATAACATGAAAAATCGTTTCCCTCAGATCACAAAATGGGCAGCAGTCAGAAACAGTTGGGTTAAGAGCAGAGATAAAAGAGTTCGAAGTCCTTTGGAAGGCTTTAAAGAGGAGTTTCAGCTTGATACGGCTGATCTATTCAGGTATTTCCAATTAAGGCACTTTTACAATACGGAAATTCAAAAATATCTTAGTCAAGACAGAAGCAAGTTCATAGAAATGCTGACGGGGTCTTATAAGAAGCTACACTTAAAGGTTGTTTCCAAACTGTACAAATGCTTGTTAAACTGTAATGGATATAATTCTCTGCATATAAAACAAAAGTGGGAATCACAATTACACATTTCACTGTCAGAAGATGAATGGCATTCAATCTGTGGACTACAGCATAGCTCCACATGTTCTAGAAAATGGAGAGAATTTGGATGGAAAAACTTGACAAGGTTTTTTATTAGTCCTCACATGAAGAGTAAACAGCTGGGAACCTCACAACAATGCTGGAGGCTATGTGGGGACTTTAACTTTAACCATTCACACATTTTCTGGTCATGTGGAAATATTTCTCCTTTCTGGAAAATTATGGTCAAAACCTTTCGGGATATCCTAGGATGTGAGATAGTCATGGACCCACATATACTGTACTTTGGCCTATCGATGTTACGGTGGGGAAATAATAACAAAACTACAAAAACAAAAACCACTGCATACGGCAGGCTAGAAAACTCGAAATACATGACACTCGAAACCGGGGAAGAATACAATATGGACCAGCACAGGAGGAAGGGAAAGACAGGACTTAAATACATACAAGGCAACAAGACACAGGTGGAAACACTCAGGACTGATTGGGCAAGGTAAAACTCGAGACAACAACAAAACAGGAAATACTACAAAATAAAACAGGAAGTGAAACTCAAAACATCACAGAACAAAAGGAAACAAACCACAAGGGCAAATAAACAGAAACCGTAACAATCGATGGACGTCATTCGATCAGAAGACAAATACCTGTTCAAGGTGATGATACTAGCCTGTAAAAAGGCAATAACAAGAAACTGGTTGGGAAGTGAAACGCCAACACCGCAGCAATGGAGAGACATTATGGAGGAAATTTTCTCCATGGAGAATATAACGCAGTACTTAAGGCTAGATGCACATAAACTCGAAGATCGATGGAAGAAATTGACACAATATTCAGCTCCCTCGGTCCGATCTTGAAACAATGTCTTAGTTGCTCCCCGCTACTTACGTCTGTTTTTGTTTCCCCCTTTTTTTTCTTTTTTTTTCTTGCTCTCTCTCTTTTTGTTTCCTTTGCTTTTGCTCTTACAGGAAAAGCTGTATTCTGTGTTAAGAAATATATCTAAAAAAAAAAAGTAAAAAAAAAAAAAGGAATAGTTCAAAAGAGTTCGAAGCAACAGCACCACGTAAGATCCGCCATTGGAGTTCTCCAGTTCTCTTTCGTATGGGGGCCTTGTAAAGAACTCACCAAAATGTGGTCGTCCTCACCTCACCTCAGTCTGTTAGGCCAAGCATTGGGAAGGCAGTTCTGTAACTTAGCCTTGTTCAAAATCTTCACACAGTTTATATATACTAATTCGATATAGTATTAATCTAAGCAGGGGGAATGGGCCGCCCTGGCCTGATTTCATTATTCCCCCAAACTTAATTACAGTAGGTAAGGTAGGGGAAACAATAAGATCAATATTAGTTGATTACTAGCTAGTTTGAGAATAAGCTTGTCCAAAGAGGAATGTTTTTAGCCTAACTTTGAAGATAGAAACTGTGGCGGCCTCTCTTACATGAGCTGGAAGTTTATTCCACAAGACAGGGGCTTAGTGGCTAAACCCTCTACCTCCAACTGTACTTTTAGAAATTCTGGGAACCACAAGCAGTCTTGCATTTTGTGTTTGATTGGTAAGGCACTATGAGATCTTTAAATTTAAATTAAATTTATTTGAATGAGTGCATAATTAAAACGTTTTTTTGTTTGATTTAATAATAGGCAAACACGCAACTAACAACAGTGTAATAAAAAATGTAACATTTTCCTGAAATGGAATAAGTAATCAGATGCCTCAGTAAAAAAGCATGTGGTGCTCTCTGACCCCATCTCAAACGTTTGATTGAGAGATTCTACCAAGCCATTTTGAGTGGAAGGAGGGGTGTGGACTACCAACGAGCTCACTCATGATTGGCAACTATAGTTGATTCAAACGTGGTTCAGAATAACTTGGTCAGTCACTGTCAAGAGATTTGGCCTCATTTTGCGATAGCCGGACGTAAGGCATTTTCTTAACAGAAAAACGTGATCCATGAATAAAACTAAAGTGTATTCTGACTGATGTCTCAGTTAGACATGTCTAAGTTTGACACCTGACAATGTCAGTAACTTGTGTCGAGCGAACAGTGCGAGCGAGTGGGTGAATGTATAAAAATGATTAATAATCTTTATGTCTTTCCTTTCTTAAAAAAAGAAAGACCATACTGCTTCAACATCAAGTAAGTTCCTGGCAGGTTGAATGTTGTGGCCGATGCCCTGAACAGGAGCCCGTTTTTAAAACCTTTGACTCAGCGCATTTTGACAGAGCCATACTGTAGGTTGCTCGATCATGCTTGTGACATCACAGTTGACACAGTACAGGAGGCTTTCCATTTGACCTGTCAACCACAGACATTGGATGGGCCTTCCCTCTCAACTGCTGTCAATGTCTCCATGTCAGAAAGGGTTCTTTCTTCTACGTTGTCTTCTGTCAGTGACTGGGACTGCCTCTAGGCTGCGTGCAACATCTCTGGTTGACTATCTGGCATAAGTAGACCCCACCTGTTGCAGATGCTTCTGCTACCTTGTCACTGTCCTGTGTCTCACCAGCAGCATGACCCCGTCATTCCAAGTGTCGCCGTTTATATTGAGCGGAAGCACCGACCATTGAGGCGTGAGAGCTGTAATGAGTGCCTGCTGGCACTATGGATTTTAAAGCAGTGGGACAAAATTATACTTGTGAGTCTCTAAAGATCCCCTGACTAAATACAAGAGGTTTCACTTTGGTGTGCCTGACTCCTTGAAATCTGCTATTCTTTGCGGTGTGTATGACTGTGCGGGTCATAAGGGTCAGCCACGCACAATCTCTTTAGCTCGTGATCGCTTTTTTTGGATGGCCATGGAGAGGGATGTGCGTAATTATGTGAAGAACTACCTCAGATGTGTCCTCAGTAAGACACCAGAGCTTGCTGCAAGAGCTCCTGTGGAGAGCATTAAGACTTCTGCGCCATTGGAACTCATATGCAGTGACTTCTGGTCAGCTGAGGACAGAAACAACAGGTCTGTTGATGAACTTGTGGTCACGGATAATTCCACAAAGTTAGCACATGGATTTCGGTGTCATAATCAGACAGCTAAGACAATGGCAAAGAAGTTATGGGATGGAACTTTCTGTATATATGGGTTACCTCAGCGCATACACTCTGACCAAGGAAGCAAATTTTGAGAGTCGGCTTTTTGCAGAGCCTCTGGAACTAAGTAGTGTGGGGAAATTACACTCATCCTCTTACCATCCAATGGGTAATGGGACCACAGAAAGGTTTAACCGCATTCTGGGCTGTCATGGTGCCTCTGGGAGAATTTCCTCCCCCTCCCATCTGCTCTGATGATTGGAACTAGGGATGGGTACCGTGCCCCGGTATTGAACCAGCCCCGGGGCCACATTCTTCAAGTAAGCAGTATTGTTAAGATCTGACCTTAACGGTTCTGCTATCGGTACTGGAGAAGTTGCTTTTTCTTTTCTTTGTGTGTCCCGCAAGCATTATCTGCCATATTTAACTCACCAAGTCAGTCAATTTTTGGTATTCTCATTGAAGAGGAGAGCTCTATCCGTCTATTTGTGTACAAGGGGGACGGGGCTGTTGTTCAGACAGCACGCGCGCGCGCACACACACACAAGACAAGGCAGCGCACACACAGTCAGTGGCGATCTCGTAGGAGACAGGTGAGTGCCCTAGACTAAGAACACCCATTTCTGCGTAAAATTAATTAAGTTTGCGTCAAGGAGCCCCTAACATGCAGTCACCTTGCTGCTACGATGACCGTATGTTGCACTGTTTGTGTAGAACACGCTGGGGCAGGGGGGGGGGTGCACGCAGAGCATACAATAAACAGGTAGAGAGGCGGGGCTTAGACTCACCGCTTATGATTCCAGACCCGCGACAAACTATCAGCTGCTTCCTAATACTTAATAATAATTAATGACTAATGATAGTTGTTATCCGTAACATTAATATAATTTATTGGGTTTACTGGATTTAAAGAAAAATACATAAATAGAAAAGAGTCTGTATCAAAGTGAATTTGTTTCCATCATCTCCCTCATCTTAATTCTGGTGTTTGACAGATGGAAAAGTCTATTCAAGGTTGTGGAAAACGGACAAAAGATCACGCTTGTAAAGAATGAAAATAATTAGATTTAATAATTAAATGAATATCCTGTCTGGAACATTCTCATGTATAAAGTAAAATGTTTTGTTAAAAAAAAACAGTGTTGTTGCACAATGAGGAAATAAAACACTTTATGTTCTTAATTTGTTATTTATTTTTCGTCCTCAAAAAGTATCGATAAGAGTACCGTTAAAATACCGGATCGATAAGCAGTATTGATAAGAGTAGTAGATACCCATCCCTAAGTGAAACCTGCTGTGGATACTCACCTCATCTGCTTGCCACCTACTTAAGGAGATCCAGCCCAGCATTCACCGCCAGTTTGTTGCCCTTCACGGCGCTTAGTCTGGTCACGGTCACCAAGTCTTTTCTTGCCTGCTTGGATTTCCCATGACTTATCTTGTCTTGTTGTCTCGCTCTCAGGTCCTTCTCCTCAAGTGTCCACCTGGAATAATCCTCTCCAAGATCTGCCGCTGCCTTACCTCGCCTCCTGCCACGCTCCGCTTCAGCCATGCCATGACTCTCGCCACAGCCATGACGAGAACTCCTACTGCGGCAAGGCCACTGCCTTTTCTGATCACCAGCCAAAAGGAAATGAACTCCAAAGACTTTTGATTTTTCCAGCTGGAAAAATAAAAACTTTGCTATTCACTCTACGTTTGAGTTTTCTTCGGGGTTCCAGCATCTGGGTGTGCTACTTCATACAAATCACGACATGGGAAATATGTTGAGGTCTCTCCCTCCTCGGTCAAAGCAGAACTGGCCACAAATGCTTCAGTCCTTGACTTTTGCTTACAACTGCACTGCCCATGAAACAACAGGCTTTGCCCCATTCTACCTTTATGTTTGGGAGGGTTCCCCGACTGCCAGATGACCTCATGTCTGAAAATGTCCCTAATATGTGACTATGACTCCTATGTTACTAAAATTAAATAACAATATTTATGAAATAAAAAAGGACCAAATAACTAACTCTGTGATTTTCATGGCTGCACAGCGCTCTTGCCTCACAGCAAGAAGGCCTCCGGTTCAAGTTCCGGCTGGGGGACGTGAAAAACACCATCAATGGGGGACCTTTCTGTGTGGAGTTTGCATGTTCTCCCCGTGTATGTGTGGGTTCTCTCCGGGATCTCCGGCTTCCTCCCACCATCCAAAAACATGCTTCATAGGTTAATTGGTAACTCTAAATTGTCCCTAGGTGTGAGTGTGAGAGTGTGTGGGTGTGTGATTGTGGACATTCTACCCTGCGACAGACTGGCGACCTGTCCAGGTTGTCCCCTGCCTCGCCCACAAGTGGCAGTGATAGGCTCCGGCAGCCCCGTTACCCCGAAAGGGAAAAACCGGTTAAGAAAATGAATGAATGAATGTGATTTTCAAAGAAAAAGTCAGGAAAAAATATTTGAATATATTAAAAACAAAAAACAACAAATTTTGGATACTGTCCCGTAATTTTCCCACTGAGACTTTGAGGGCTGCAGCTCCTCAATCGTCTCACAGTTTGCACTAAAGCTGAGCAGCTGTGCTGTGTCCTGCACGTCTGTTTATCATTCTGTAACAATGAGAAAAAAGCTAATTTCTTTGTCTTCTGCTGCAGCTACGTGTATCTGGGTTACCTTTTCACCAGTACAGAGTTCCCTAGTTTATTGCAGGAGTTACGTTCTAAAGATAACTGATCAGTGAAATCCACATAGAATGATTGCAGAAGATTATGGCAGTAAATCTCCTAACTGTCTAAATACACTTTTCTCACACAGACATGAACATTTTCACGCTTTTCTTTTGTTAAAATTTTTAAACCTTCATAGAAATTAGGTCCAGGATCTTAGAATGAAAACATAGATCTGATCGATCACAGATTTCTGATCTGAAGAGCTCCGCGTTTCTGTACAGGAGACATGACATGGAGGAGATTGATTGACAAGATCTCCAGCCAATCACGACCCAGAACAGAGTGCGCTGTTTAAAAAAAAGCAGCATGCACTTTCTTCATTCTTTATAAGCGTGATCTTTTCTCCATTTTCCACATCCTTGAATAGACTTTTCTGTCTGTCAAACACCAGAGTTAAGATGAGTGAGATAATGGAAACAAATTCACTTTGATGCAGACTCCTTTCTATTTATTTATTTTTGTTTAAATCCAGTAAACCCAATAAATTATATTAATGTTACAGATAACAACTATCATTAGTCATTAATTATTATTAAGTATTAGGAAGAAAACCACTTGTCAGTTTTCTAAAGTAAGTAAGTTGATGTCCTCCTAGCACCCTACCCGCCAATTTTAACCGCACCTTAGACATTTAGGGACCCTTGGTGGGGAGGGTGAGGGGACATTACTGTGAGTAATCAGAGAATATCCTCTCTGTGCCCTATCCACCAATTTTAACTGCATCCCCTTAGTACAGACACCTTTTTTTACTCCTCAAATATACTTTCGAACACAAACACACACACATGCACACACACACCCTTACAAACACACAAACACACGCACACATATTTTGCAAGGAAGGTGGGTCCTAGGTCCATCTGTCCCCTACCCCATCCCTGGTGGGGGGTACTGGGCCCTTGGCAACGGCGGCCGTGTCCCCTGGGTGCCGGTTTCCTTTGCCCGGCGGTGCTCTCTCCGCGCAGGGGGGGGGTTCACATCACACCTGAGCCGGGGGTGTTCGTGTCCCTGTGGGGTGGGTTCTGGTCCTTGCCCGTGGGTGCTGGGCCTTGCCAAATCTCCAACTATGGCCGAGCCTGGTCGGGCCATGTTTACAACAACCCTCGTGGGCCCCCCTTTCCCCGGGGTGCCCCCCTCCTGGGTGGGGTCGGCTGTCCCCTGCCTTGCTCCTTCCTGGACCAACTGTAGGCCGGGTGGGTGGCTGCCTGGAGCGCGGAGCGGGTCTCCCTTGGGGGTCCTGGCTCGTATCTCGTACCTGTTGACAGGTGGACACTTCTGCAGCTAGCAGGTGTGTTGATGACATTTGAGTGTGTGTGTGGACAGGCCCCGCCCTTTGAGATGTGTATTACACTTGAACCTTACCGTAATGATAAACATCCAGTAAACTTGTTGCTTTATGCTGCTTCATGGTTCTACCCCCCCCCCCCCCCCCCCCCTTTATCATACCTCTCTCTTCTTCCCTCCTTTCCAACACTTTCAAATATGATTGAAATTAATAAAGTTTGGCCTCAATTACAAAAGGGGTTTATTCAGACATTCCTCTGGTTTGTCTGAAGATTCATAACCCCTGTTGTTAAAGCAAAATATGTCCAACACAAGAGGCCTTCAGCTCTCATCTGTTTGCCCAGCTGTTGGACAGGACAAGTTAAAAAAAAGAAGAAAAAAAAAAAGTAAGTTGATGTCTAATTTTGATACTAGTCGATATTTGTTGTTCTATTCTCCACCTCCTGCAAATTTTATGAGAAAAAAAAACACTTGGCAGGTATTGTTTTCTGATCTGTAAGTCTCTGTGTTCAAGCAGTGAATGCTGAGACATGAGGTCATGTGACCGCTTTTGAGTAAGCTGATTGGCTGCAGCCACTGTCCACAAACATGTAGGAGCTTAATGAAATACTTTTAGAATGTTAAAAGAACTGTTTTATTATTGTTCTATTTGTTTGTTTGTTTATTTTTGAAAAAATAGATCATGACTTAGAAAATATTTCATAATATTTTCACCGTTTCTTATTTTTGCAGACTTTGTAAACATTTTGTTTCTGACTTTCATTATGTGTTTTGACTTTTTTTTTTTTTTGAATGAATATTTGGTCTGCCACTCAGATATTTAAGTTTTAAATTTTATCTGGTTTCAGTTTTGGTGATGCCTGCGATTGCTGCCACATTTAGTTCAAACCCAGGAAAGGGAGTCTGGAATCTCTCTATATGTTCACTTAAAGTGTAAAAAATATCTTTAAAGTAATTAAGATGTCTGCATTAAATATTTGTGTGCTTTTAAAAGCTAAATCATTTTATAAATATTCTATGTCATGCTGAAGATGTCAGTGTTTACGCTGCCTCACAGCATCTCTGTTCAAATTGAACTGTATCAAATACTTGATTATATTCCTAATTAATTATTATTTGATAATATGGAATAAAAAATGATTTGATATCAATTCATTCTTGTTCTTTTGACTAGCTTTGCAATGACACAACCCCTTCTTGGATTGGAGAAGTAATGACACTATTATGACAAAGTTATAACACTAATAACCCGCATCTCTAATTTGGGTCACAAAAATTTGGTTGTTTAGATTTTAATTCAGGAATAAAAATTACATCCTACCTGTGATCACTTAAAATGTCATAACTTTCTTATTTTTTTGACTTATCTGAATGATCTTTGTCCCATTGGAAACGTTTCTTTCAGCCCTTTCCAGTGACATAAAGATCAATCTAATGAATTTGATAAGTATAGTCACATACCCACAGTTTGGAGCCAGACGTTCATGGATCTATTCGTCTGCAGGTGGATGCAGTGAATAAACCTGCAATGCGCCCCCCCCCCCCACCCCACCCGCACTGTTCTTCGTCTATGGTTTACTGGCTGCTGGGAAACAGCTTTGTGGTGCATTAGCGCCAACACGTGGTCTGGAGTGGGAATGTTAATGCTTTCCACCTTTACTAAAAGTACACACTTCAGTCATCATCTTCCCAGCGGCTTCTCTTTCTCAGAAACTCAATCAAATTTCTGCGACTCGATTCATGTTCTATAATATTTGACTCTATATTAATATAAAACTGTTTGAAATGTATAAACTGCAAAAGTCCCCAAAAATCGCAATACAAAAGAAAGAAAAAACTTAAATAGTCATTAAACAATTATTAGCAGGTTAACTGTGCTAAAGAGCAACAAATACAATTTTAACAAACAAAAAAACAAACATAAAACACTTATATAAAAGGACAATCAATGCAAAAACATAAATCACACATTTTAACAGTGAAAACACAAATGATCAATAAACAGCAAGAAAAAATAAAACACAAACAAGTTCAAATAAAATTTTTAAGTTTAACTTTGTGTCAGTTTGTGCAGCTTCTAACAGGTTCAGATGAATAGTAAAGTCTGTGAGAAGAAACCTCAGTGTGAGGGAGGTGGAGCTTTCATCTGGAATCAAACCACCAACACGTTTTTAAGTGTTGATGACCGCTCCACCACAAAAATCTGCAGACTGCTGTGGTCCATTTTCATCCTCTAGATGAAGCTGTAAAGAAGCAGCTCTGAGAACAGACAGACAGACATGTTATGAGTCCATCACAGTGTTTGGTCCAAAGCTCCAGTGCAGCCTCTCAATTTCAATTTCAATTTCAATTTATTTGTTTAGGATAAGCCCCTTGAGATGTGTCATCTCGTTTTCAAGGGGGTCCTCAAAATACAACAAAACAAGCAAATAAATAACCGACAGATGCAGCTGAGCAAGTTTTACATATATCAAAACAAGACGAAAAATAACTTAAAATTTACAAGACAACAAACAGGCACACGCACACACACCCACAATCACACACAAACATAGGCATTTAATGCACCTACTAGTAATTAATTTAAGGTGAGGAAATAAAATGATAAATAAAAGGCAGAAAAGAAATCAAATTAAATCAAAAACAGTTACATGAGTGTTGAAGATGAACTAAACAGGCATTTTTAAATGCAAAGAATGAGGTTAAAGAGCGAATGGATGGAGGAAGATTGTTCCAGTTGGAGGGTGCCTTATAATTAAATGAATATTTTCCAATTTGTTTTTTAACTCTTGGAACAGCAAAAAAAATTTGATCTGCATGACGTAAATTATAAGAAGACTGAAAAGGAGTTAGATATTATTTGAGATAGTCTGGATAGCTAAGGTTAATACATTTGAAAATGAACAATAGCCAGTGAAGTTGACGTCGAGAGGATAGGGGAAGCCAGGACAGTAGCTGAAACATAAGACAGTGGTGAGTTCTAAATGGACAACGAAGAATAAACCGACACAAGCTGTTATAAATAACGTTCAGTGGTCGGAGGTTAGTGAGAGTAGTGTTTTGATAAATGATGTCACCATAATCTAAAGTCGGGATAATCAGTTGTGAAATGATTTTCTTCCTGACTTAGAGACTAAAACAATTGATTGATAGATAAAGTAATTTTAAACGGTACAAAATTTTGTGGACAATGGACTGTATATGGGCACTAAAAGAGAGAGAGGAGTCAAGCCACAAACCAAGGTATTTGAATTTTTCTGCTACTGAAATAAGTGACATGTCCAGGTAAGTTAAATTTATTTCACTTGCAGCTACAGGACGTAGTCTTTTTTGAAACAACACAAAATAGGATTTAGATTTGTGGAGTAGAAGTTGATTGGATTGTAACCACAGTTGAACAGAATTAAAATCATGTTGAATTGAATGCTGAATGTCAACAATGTTGGATTTAGATGAGTAAATGACAGTATCATCGGCATAAAGTTGAATATTGCTGTAGATGCATTTAGTTGGAAGGTCATTAATGAAAATAGAAAATAAGAAGGGACCGAGTGCGGAACCTTGTGGAACGCCTTTGTCTACACTTAGAAAGTTGGAGTAGCTGCCATTAAAAAGCACACACTGCTGACGATGATAAAGGTATGAGTTGAACCAAAGGAGCGAGGATCTATCAAGGCCAATTGAATGAAGTTTGTCCAGTAACAGATAGTGATCTACCATGTCAAAGCTTTGGTAAGATCAATAAATAAGGCACCAGTTAACATGTTATTATCAAAACCAGAGAAAATATCATTGGTGAATTTTAACAAAGCTGAAGATGTGGAGAAATGCTTTCGAAAACCGGATTGGAAAGGAGATAGTATATTATTAAGTGCTAGGTATTCCGAAAGTTGATTAAAGATAATTTTTTCAGATACTTTGACAATACTGTTGATGATTGAGATTGGTCTATAATTGCTCATGTCATTAGAATTCCCTCCTTTATGAAGAGGTATAACTTTTGCATGTTTCAATTCAATTCAATTCAATTCAATTTTATTTGTATAGCCCAAAATCACAACAACAGTCGTCTCGATGGGCTTTGAAGTAAAACATGAACTCAAAAGGATCACGAATACAAAGAGTCAATACGAAAATACTAAAATAAACTAACAAACTGACTAAGCTATACTGGCATCCCTGCCCTTAGACCCCCCCTTCGCGGTAAGGAAAAATTCCTAAAAAAAACGGATTCCGGAAAAAAATGAAGAAACCTCAGGGGTGCCCACATGAAGGAGGGATCCTCCCCCAGGACGGACGTTTCCAAGCCAAGGGGACTTCAGACGTGCTAAAAGAGAGATTTAAAAGAGCAGCCAAGGGAAAACAAAGCACATGAGAAGCAAGTTTAATAAATTTTGCTTCAATGCCATCTGGACCAGCACTACTGGTAGATGAGAGCTCATTTATGACCTGTTCCACATCAGTCGGATTGACCATTCTGAAGGAAAAGGTACTGTCACTGGACATGTTAACTCAATGAGAAATGGAATGAGAAGGAGATTGAACAGGAGGTGATATTGAGAAATGCTGACAGAATGCCTCAGAGATAACATCCGGATCATTTGTACACACATTGTCAATAAGTGTCAGATAAATGCATCTAGACATTAAAGAAAGACACAATTAGAAACAATAAACCACAACAAGAATCAAGTTTCTCATGCATGAGGGAGCAGAAGAACCAGTGTGACAGAAGTCAACCACCACGCTGCTCTTCTCTCTCCAAAGGTTCTGTCTCTCCTCATGCTGCTTTTATTAAGAACACAAGAAGGAGGTAACAATTTCAAGACACAGGAAAAAGTTCATTGGGGGCGTCGTATAATGACCCAGTTGGTGCATTCTAACTTCAACCAGTCCTTATCATCTAAGGACAGTGTCGTAAAACCCCCTCAGCCGTGCTGAGGATGAGAAGCAGATGAACAAACACACAAAGCTTTCTAAAAAGGTAAAAAAGGTCAATCTGAGTTAACATTTAAGCATAAACATCTAAACCAATACATTTATACAATGATAATAATAAAACAATTTCCTTCACAATAAGCATATTAGTTGAAGCAGAATCAGTTTTTCCTAATAGGTTGTTAATTTGTCTCCAAAATTGCTTTTGATTATTAGCAATGTTAGATAGACTATCTTTGTAATAGTTCGATCTAGCATTTCTAGTTCTTGTAGTGCAGATATTTCTTAAACGTTTGTAAGCATCCCGATCAGCAGGGTCTTGAGTACGATGGAATTTCTCCCAAGCTTTGTCCCTCTGTCTGAACAGACTAATCAGTTCTCCATTTACCCACGGCATCTGTTTACCTTTTACTCGGATCACAGTTGGTGGTGCATGTTTATCAATAACATTCAGTAACTCAGTAGTAAAATAGTCCCAAGCTTCATTCATGAAAGGAATTAAGTGAAGTCTAGCCCAATTAATATTAAGCAAATCTTCAATAAAGTTATCAATATTTAATGTATTTGTTTGGCGAACTTTAACCAATTTTGGGGGAAGACGAGGAGTTTTAATTTTCCAAATGCAAAATATGATACAGTGGTCACTAAAGCAATGAGTCCTGAGTCCTGTATTCTGTCTGGATGTGTTACTACAATCCAGTCAATAAGAGATTTAGAATTAGTACTGATTCTTGTAGGTTTGGAAATTAACTGTGAGAAATTAGAGCTATTAAAAAGAGTACGTTCAGTAGAAGATGACGGACATAACCAATTTATGTTAAAGTCTCCCAACAGGATCATTTCACTTTTACAACCCAAAGATGTAGCAGTAGAAACAATGTTTTTAACTGAGTCAGAGGGCGAATTGGGGGGTCTGTAAATATTACCAATTATCAGATGTTTATGATCATGCAAAATTAATTTAATAAACAGGCCTTCAAAACAAAACCTCCTCCCCCTTCCTCTTTGAGGCAGCAGAAGCTCCACCTCTTCTTAAGCTGGATGATGCTTTTCTCCAACTGCAGCTGGACCTAAATGTTGTCTTGAGTTGCTCTTTATTTGGAAGTAATTCTTCTCAGGATCATTGTTTCTCCTAATGATTGTCTCTCTGTGTCCCCTTGTGTTTCTTTCTGTTTGCATTGGATCTCCTCTTTTCTATCTCGGATGTTGTGAAAGTTTCTGCAGAGCAGCATGAGAGAGAAGAGAAGCCGAAGACTTCCCAATAATTAAAGTTGGTGAGAAGAGGAAGTGCAGTTCTCCATCAGTCCACCGGAGGAGCTGCAGCAGAATAACTGTCTACTTGATGCTGAGAGAGACAGCGGAGCTGATCTCAGATCAGTTCCTGATCTGATCTGACATTCATCTCCACTTCCTCTGATTCCTCCATCACTCTGCTCTCTACCTCCCAGGAACACCGTCCAGTCACAACATCTCTGCAGACCAGCTACTGTTGCTGCTCCTCTCTGCTCCTCCAGGAGGAACAGAAACTTATTCTCACCACCTGTAAAAAATAATGTTATAACAGAGATGAAGGAGTGTCTCCTGATCCTGGTCTGTCAGTCAGTGATGCAGCACAGCAGCAGAAAGAGCAGCAGGAGCTTCAGTCCTGTTCAGAGCAGCAGCTTCCTGTCATCTCCACCTGTTGGAGCTTCTGCTGCTCTGATTGGCTGACTGTTGTCCTGAAGCCTGTCATCATTCTCCTCAGAGCTTCACTGAGAAGCTGCAGCTTCACAGGAAACTCTGCATCTTTGCTCTCAGACTAACTTTAGGACCAAACATCTGGAAGCAGCTGGGCTGACTCCAACCCTCTACTGACCTCAGAGTCTGCAGTTTGGAGTTTGGACTCTTCATCAGATCCCGGAGCTGCTGAACATCTGAAAATTCCAGGTTGTTCCCTTTCAGGTTCAGTTCCATCAGGTAGGACGGGTTGGACTCCAGAGCTGAGACCAGAGATTCACAGCTGATCTTTGACAAACTGCAGTAGTTCAACCTAAATCCAGAACAAAGAGTTGAGTTTAAAGACAAAGTTCATGTTTTTCATCCTTCACTTCTTCTAAAGAGTTCAGAGCTGAAGAAGATCAGAAAGTTTAGAAAACGTCCAAAGATGTGAAGCAACAGCAGCAGATCAGAAGAGTCCAGCAAAAGCAGAGAAGAAGAACATTCAGGAACATTCAGGACAACATGCAGCTGCTTCAGTAAAGAAGTCCAGATGTGTGAAAGTCAAACATCAGCCTGTGGCTGCATCCAAACCAACTGATGTTTCTGCAGCAACAGCAGAAAAAGTCCACTTCCTCTTTCTGCTCAGCTCTTCTCCAAACAGCACTGAATCATGGGAGAATTTCAGCAGCATGATGCTGGAAAGTCGTCATCCCAGATTTCAGAAGATGATCTTCCAGTCCTTCTCTGCTGCAGCCCTTCAAACCAGAGACTTTCAGCTCCAACAGATCAAAGCAGAGAGAAGAAGGAAGTGCTGAGGAAGAGTCAGCAGCAAATGTTGGACATTGATCCCTGATCCATGACTTCAGCTCTGAATGAAGAGTCAGAAGCTGCTGGGAGCTTTGATGGATGATGTGATGATGTTTGTGGATGAACGGGTGAGGATGTTTGTGGATGATGTGATGATGTTTGTGGATGATGGGATGATGTTTGTGGATGATGCGATGATGTTTGTGGATGAAAAGGTGAGGATGTTTGTGGAGGATGTGTCTGTCAGAGCAGCATCCAGCTGCAGCATGACTCTGTCACTGTCTGCTCACAAACATCAGCCGCTGGACTCTCAGCTGCATCTGCTGAAACACAGCAGGACTCAGAGTGCATGTGAGCGTGCACGGCTGCTTCCTCTGGACTTGCTTTAAAGGAGTCTGTTGGAGCAAAGGCACAAAGAAGAGCTGATGGCTGCAAGCAGAACTTTGTGGAGAACAAATGTCAGTAGACAGCTTTGAAACAAGCAGCTGCAGGAAGAAAAGAAGAAGTTCTTCTGCAGATCTTTGAAGAGAACAAGCAGCTGCAGGAAGATAATGCTGCAGATCAGAAACTGGACATTTCTGTTCACTGATTCATCAAGATCATTCCTGTCAGACAATCAAACTATGGCAGCAACACAGATGCTGCAAAATCAATTCAAGCTTTCTTCAACATGAAGAACTCTGCCTGAAGATCAAGTCTCTAATTGTAGAGTCACAACAAGCAAAGAACTCTGTTCCTCCTGTTGTTGGAATGAGTCTGAACTTCCAGAAAACATCAACTTTCATCTATATACCAGTTTGATCTTCAGGAAAGAGCTTTCCTTACAACTGCAGCGAAAAGGATGAAGAAGAGGAAACATCTGCAGACCTTTGTGGAAAAAGAAAAGATCAGTCCTGAAAGAAGCTAACATTAGAAATGAAGACAATGGAAAGAAACATTTAACCTGAGATCCTCTTTCACAGTGAATGGACTAAAGCTTAGAGGAAGCAAACCTTCAACATGAAGATGGTCAGCATGCAGCAGGAGAACATCAGCCTCATGGCTGCAGTTTAGTGTCAACTTTGTCATCATATTGATCTGAACACAACTGAAACATGGAGTCTGACCTCAGAGTCTGCAGTCTGCAGTCTGGACTCTCCAAAAAACCACACAGATGAAGAACTCCTGAATCTTGCAGGTCATTCCTGCTCAGGTCCAGTTCTGTCAGATTGTACGGGTTGTTCCTCAGAGCTGAGACCAGAACTTCACAGCTGATCTCTGACAAACTGCAGATCTCCAACCTGAAATCAGACAGAAAAGTGTGTTCAGGAGCAGTGATGCAGCTGGAGGTCCAGAATCTTTGCCAAATCAGTATAGTGACAATCAATTTAACAGGTTCTTGTGCAAATGGAATAGACAACAGTTGGAAATAACAGCCTCCAACCATGGAGTGGTTCTTCAAGTGGAGACCCCAGACATCTTCTCCGTCCTTATGTTCTTCTGGTTCACAATGAGCACATATGACAGAAGTAACAGAGTTTGGAGACGCTGTTGAGAACGTTCGGCTGCCTGCAGCACCGTCCAACATGACCGGTTTGGTAGTGGGTCAGTAATGGTTTGGGGTGGCATTTCTTTGGAGGGCCGCATATCTCTGCATGTGCTCACCAGAGGTAGCCTGACTCCCACTAGGTACGAGATTTTCAGACCCTCTTTGAGACCAAGTTACATCTTGCGGCTGTGCTGCATCCTCCACCCTGCCATTCTGCTCACCTGAGAGGTGAGGCCAATAATCTTGATCGGCACCTGCCAGGTATTTAAGTCAGAGGAAGCCTCAACCAACCTTCCATGAGACAGGACAATCCAAAAAACCAGAAGTACTTGTATGCGGCAACTCCTGTAAGGGTACTTGTTCTTAAAGTGTGGGTGACATGGCCTATTTTAATCAGCCAATATATAGTAAATAGTCTCTATTTCATGTTGCGATTGTTTTTAATATTTTTCGAAAAAGAATAAACAACGAAAAACACGATATAAACAACGAGGACGGCCGCCGGCTTCACGCATTCCGCCGAATTCGCGCCGCCCTGTTTGTGACGTAACGAAAGGCAGACAACATGGCTAGCACCGATAGCGAAGCACAGAGTGATGCTACCGTCTTCCAGCCAAGACCACTTAAATTTGTTTTTTTTATCGTCTTCTCACAACTGAGGTCGTGACCACGCTCAATAATGACGATGCCCGCATTATTGATCGCAAACTCTTCAGATTTGTTTGTGAAAGTTTAGCGTGTGTCCCCAGTTTTGGTCTCCAGGGATCCGTCACGCTGACCACGTGGTACAGACAGAGCCAATCAGAGCCGTCGACGCATCCGAAAGTAACTAAAACGTCCCGTCATTGGTCAATTAGGCCGGGTAGACGAGAGATAGCCGCGACCATAGAGGAAGTGATCCGCAGAGAAATATAGAAAATAAAGCTAAAATTCGCCGATTTCAGACAATTTTTTCATCCGGAAAGCGATTTGTCCATAGAGATCAGGTCTTTATTTCCAGGAAAGTACGTTCGGTTTGCTCAAAAACCCGGATTTCCGGGAATTCCCGGAAGACTTTCATCACTGAACGTTAAACTCACTCTCTTTTGTGCCAGCTTTTCGGTCACAGATTTTCTCTTTTTGTACTGGCTCCTGCCAGTGCTGGTACTGGGCGTTTCTGTTTTTCGGACGTGCGCTGAACTTGTTTTGTCCATTGTTTCAGCAGCGTTTCTTGGTTTGGGAATTTATACACAGATACACTTTCACTAGATGTATTGCTACATCCAGCTGCCACACAACGACTTGGCATGTTGATGATTAACAGAGAATTAACGAGAATTAACGATGATTAACGAGAGAAACGAAGACTACCTGCTTTGTTTACATGCTGTCCGAAGCGGAACTGCGGAAGTCAATGCCTTTCGTGACGTCACAGGTCATATCTGGGTCACTTCCAGCCTGCGCTCTTAGCGGCAAATTCAAATCTCTGATTCCTTCGAAAGATGTCTATTATTCATATGCTTCGGATTTTTTTCGACGCGAACTATTGGTATCAATAGAATCAGCGTTTAAAGGGCTTTTTTATTTGACAAAGTTGTTCAAAGCATGGCATCCACACTTTAAGGCATTAAGCTACGTTCACACAGAATACGATTCCCATGCCAGGAGCGTCCATTTTAAAGTTAAGTCTCTGAATGACGTCATGAAACCAGAGATGATGACGTGCTTGCTGACTCAATTGTGGAGCTCTTAAAAATTAAAAAAAACCCAGGGATGGGAGTAGAAGCCTCATGAAACTTTCATGGGGTTCATGTAATAGTGCCGGAAAAATGAACCAACCATTCAGGGCTTTGAAACCACACAGAACAGCGGCATCTGGTGGCGAACTGGACATATATGATCTGCTTCAACTAAGCTCCTTGTCCTTGTAACACTTAAATGTGGAAATGATCATGAAAAAACGTAAAACAACACAATGTGTGACAATGTCTGTGAGAAGGGCTTTCTTGAAACTGCAAAACATACATCACATACAGAAAATAAATTCAATTAAATTAAATTTTATTTACATAGCCTAAATTCACAACAACAGTCGTCTCAATGGGCTTCATACCGGTAATTGTGAGGTAAACATACAATCAAAAAGGATCACAAATGCATAGAATTCAATAGGATAATACTAAACTTTAACTAAACAGACTAAACTAAACTGGCATCCCTGCCCTTGGCTTAGACCCTCTTTCGCAAGGCAAAATTGTAAAATGCTGGTCTCAAACTCATGACTTCTGGATGCAAACGCCTCCAACTTTCTCATTGAGCTATGTGTAACATGACCATCTCACCTCGCCCTCACAGATTTGTAAAACCGCTTATAAATACCGTTAATACTTTATTAGGAGAAACTCAGTTGAACTGATCCCAAACCACAGAATGTTTTTTACCAGGAGCCATGGTAAAGTTCAACGAACTGACGTTGATTCCGATTCAGGGCAACAAATAGAACTGGTTGGGAAACATTTTTTGGGATTCATTTGTATAAATAGATAATACCGCACCCAACTGTTCCATCACACGTGACATCTGAACCCTGGTTCGACCAAGCAATGCATTTGGTGCTTCATACGTCATTAACCACGTGATCTGTGCTAGTTGACACACGCCCCAAAACATTGTGCTGAACGAACCACTCTGCTTCATGAAGGTGAAACACGCGCCGAAATGTCAGTGTCAAACAGGCCATCCCTTTATAAATATCATCTCTCAACATAATCCATGTCTTCCATGATGTAACAAGGAGGCTAAAGATTTTTGATGTAGCGCTTTCCACATGCAGCAAAAATATCAGATTGAGAAGAAACTTTTGGAGGAATGTTGAGAAGCAACTTGACGAGCATCAAAATAGACGCAGCAGACGAGAGGTTGACACTCGAATTGCATTTGGTAGGAACGCAACACAACATAACAGCTGCTGCACCTCAACACTGGACCCAATACCCTCTTTCTTTGGCCAGGGAGCCCTGCCCCTAGCCATGTATATAAATTACGTACAGAAGTTTTTAACTCTGATCCAGCAAAGATTTAGTGTCTGTTTAAGCACCAGAACTGAGAGCCAGAATCCAACCTAAAGACTATGTGAAATAAAGGACCTTGTTCTGATCCAGACTTGGTTCTGAACAATCATCAAAACCAGGTCCATGGGAAAGACCTGTCAGTCTTCTCCAGTTTGACCTCCTCATATCCCTTCATAAGCAGCTGCTTCTCTGTGGGTCAGAAATCTGTTGCAACTGTTTGTCCATTTAGATCTGCAGTTCTGTGATTGATTCATGTTTTCTTTCAAGGAACACAGAGAAGATGAACGTCTCCCAGGTATGAACACCTAGTTGGTCTTGGCTTCTCCTTTTCATTTTGGCATATTGAACATGACAAATTAATTATTGTAACTATCAGACAAAGTTAAACAAGGATTTTTAACTTAAAACAAGAAGTTTTTATTCTCTTTTTGACTTGTTCAACAATCCCCAGCTGTTTCCTCTTTGCTGTCATCTGTCTGACACTTTCTCCAAACAGAACCTGGAAAAACAGTTGAATAATACACACCGGCAGTTGAAAGAAAGCTGACCTGAGAGTCTCTAATTTACAGTGTGGACTCTTTAGTCCAGCTGACAGCAGCCTCACTCCTGTATCCTGTAGGATGTTGTAACTCAGGTCCAGATGTCTGAGTCTGGAGGACTGAGAGCTGAGAACTGAGGACAGAGCTGCGCAGCTTCTCTCTGACAGCTTACAGCCACCAAGTCTGCAAAAGGAAATGTAATAAATAAAAGGAAAAAAACAATTACCACCAGAGTCAACACAAATCTCTTGGAAAAAAGCAAGTCTGGAAGAAAATTTTAAATGTATTGCCACTTTTTTTGCCATAAAAAGCAGCAAATACAGTCATAAAGTGTTGAATGTATACGTGAGAGTTCTTACAGAGCTTTGTTGGAGGCTTTGATCACTGGCAGCAGCCTCAGAAGAGCCTCCTCTGAAGCAAAGCATTTCTGCAGGTCAAACTCTTCCAGATCATCTTCTGATGACAGTAAGATGAAGACCAGAGCAGACCACTGAGCAGGAGACAGTTTCTCTGTGGAGAGACGTCCTGACCTCAGGGACTGTTGGATCTCCTCCACTAGAGAACCATCATTCAGTTCATTCAGACAGTGGAACAGGTTGATGCTTCTCTCTGCAGACAGATCTTCACTGATCTTCTCCTTGATGAACTGGACTGTTTCCTGATTGGTCTCTGAGTTACTTCCAGTCTGAGTCTGCAGACCTTGTAGGAGCCTCTGATTGGTCGGCAGAGAAAGACCCATGAGGAAGCGGAGGAACAAGTCCAGGTGTCCATTTGGACTCTGTAAGGCCTTCTTCACAGCACTCTGGTAGAACTGGAATGGACTACTTTGTTTCAATCGAAAGACAAAGGATTTTTTCTGTTGTTTCTCCATCAGGTTGACTCCAGAGTTGGTAAAGGTCAGGTGGACATGAAGAGCAGCCAGAAACTCCTGAACAGTTAGATGGATGAAGCAGAAGATCTTGTCCTGGTACAGGCCTCTCTCCTCTCTAAAGATTTGTGTGAACACTCCTGAGTACATCAAGGCTTCTCTGATATCGATGCCACACTCCTTCAGGTCGGATTCATAGAAGATAGGGTTGCCTTTCTGCAGCTGCTCAAAAGCCAGTTTTCCCATAGATTCCATCATCTTCTTGCTCTCTAGACTCCAGTGAAGATCCGTCTCAGCTCCTCCATCATACTTGACGTTCTTGACTTTGGCCTGAACCACCAGGAAGTGGATGTACATCTCAGTCAGGCTGGTGGGCAGCTCTCCTCCCTCTCTGCTCTTCAGCAGATCCTCCAGAACTGTAGCAGTGATCCAGCAAAAGACTGGGATGTGGCACATGATGTAAATGCTCTGTGATCTCTTGATGTAGGAGACAATCATGCTGGCCTGCTCTTCATCTCTGAATGTCTTCCTGAAATACTCCTCCTTCTGTGGATCATTAAACCCTCTGACCTCCGTCACCATGTCAACACACTCAGGAGGGATCAAATTGGCTGCTGCAGGTCGTGTGGTTATCCAGAGGCGAGCAGAGGGAAGCAGGTTCCCTCTGATGAGGTTTGTTAGCAGATCAGCCACTGAGGTGGACTTTCTAAGATCATTTAGGGTCTGAGTCTGGAAGTCCAGAGGAAGTCGACACTCATCCAGACCATCAAAGATGAAGAGGACCTGGAAGTCTTCAAAGCTGCAGATTCCTGCTTGTTTGGTTTCAGGGAAGAAGTGATGAACAAGTTCCACCAAGCTGCACTTCTCCTCTTTCAGCACATTCAGCTCTCTGAAAGTGAATGGAAATATGAAGTGGAGGTTCTGGTGGGCTTTGCCTTCAGCCCAGTCCAGAGTGAACTTCTGTGTTAAGACAGTTTTCCCAATGCCAGCCACTCCCTGAGTCATCAAGGTTCTGATTTGTTCTTGTCTTCCAGCTGGGAGGTTAAAGAGCTTTTCTTGTCTGATGCTTGTTTCTGCTCTGTTTGCTTTCTTGGATGCTGCTTCAATCAGTCTGACCTCATGTTCTTCATTCAGCTCTCCTCTTCCTCCCTCTGTGATGTAGAGTTCTGTGTAGATCTCATTCAGAAGGGTTGGGTTTCCTGCTTTAGCAATCCCCTCAAACACACATCGAAACTTCTTCTTCAGACCAGATTGGACTTTTTGTCGACAAACTGCAGCAGTAAAACCTGATTGAAGACAACAAGCAGAGTTAATCAACTCTCTGCAGCTCTGAATGATGATGATGTGAATCCATCTTGTTACTTGTGTTGAGACATAAATGAATCTTCATTTATCCCTAAGCTAAAACCTTCAGAGAAATAGTCTGTAACCGTTTATAATACGGGTCCCTTTAATAATGATAGTTAATGCAAAATCAAGCATTAATTTATCATTAAATAAAGTGTTAACAGGAACCTTTGTGCATTACTTAGTGGGATTTTCAATGCAATCATGAATAGTTTTCTGTTTATTATTTCATCTTACGTAATGCTTAACAAAGCATCAATGAAAGTTTTCTTTTGCAATTGCTTAGCATTATATATGTTTCAGTTACTATATATATAAAGCCCTAATAATGTATGACATAATCAATTATTGTGACTGTAGTTAAGAAACAAATAGTAAGTAAGGTTTTTCTTAAGGTTTTTCTCCTGACCCAACCCTATAACTGCTGTAAAGCCTCATAACCTTTATCTAACCTATACTTGACTATAGTTGATAGTTATGTGATGATAATTGGAACCTTATTGTACATAATTATCCCTTTGGAAATATTTATTAAAAGTTTGACAACCTCTGGTAATCATTGTGTAATGTATGGGTTTTTTGCAAACCTTTATCCCTTCATAAATACAAAACGTAGGGAACAAGCTCTCTGTCACTCTAAGCAATTACAAACCAAGCATTTCACTCATTTTGTTCAACTCCAAAACTATACTATTTACAGGTCAGCTTAAATCTCATTACTTGAGCAAATTTACATGCTTAACATCCTCAATAACCACAAGAATAACAAAAACTTTGGACATTTCACTGTCAGTCTATTTGTCAGTTAATCTGACTAGCCTGTAAGTTTTTTTTAAGTCAGTTGATCCACCGCTGTCAGTTTTTCGTCTCCCAAGTGTCAGTCTTTCCACTCCTTGTTAGTGTTCCTGTCTTTGAGTACCATGCCAGAAAGAATCCTGCCTTACGGATTATGTTGGGCATGGCCCCCTGTCAAACCACTGCTATGGGACATACCGGGATTTACAGTGAAATATCAATATCCCCCATTGGGACAGGGCATTTTGGTACACTCGCCACTCATCACTGATGATGCATGACCCTATTTTGACATGATTTGCTATGAGTGCCATATGTTCCCTCTTGCCTGTGTTCTCCACCAACCAAAGTGACGGTTTCCCTGAACCTGTTCGACAGTACTGCCCTGTCTGTCCTTGAGAGTAGTGCACCCCCAGCATCCCAAACACCCACTTCCTCTGATTCCAGCCACCAGTGACCCTGCCCCTTCCTTACCGTGTTTTGGGAAAAATGGTAGAACAGGAAAAAAGTGGTGATCAACACTGTGTGAGACAAATATATTCTATACAAGGTTCAGTCTACATCTGTGTAGGAACTGAGAGTTTCTTAATGAATCATGTTATCATTGTGTTATTGTAGAAAAAGTACTGATGTGCTGTGTCACAATTACTGTTTTATTTGAGAAGCTTTATGAACATGAAAAACAAACATGTTAAGGAATACTACGTCTATTCTCATTTTGTTATGACAGACAATAATGCAAATAAATGCATAAAAGTTTCGAACACATTATTTAATAGCTAAATAATGCCTAATTATGCATGAACTAACGTTAATGAAGAGACCCTTGTTATAAAGAGTTACCAACTCCTCTTACTGCTCTGCAGTCGATCAGCCAGCTCCTCCTGCTTCATTCTCCTCAGGAAGTTCTCTGTGATCTTCACCAATGACTCTCTGCTGATCATCTGCTCTTCATCTTCAGCCTCCAGCTCCTCCTCATCCTCCCTGTGACTCAGAAGCTTCTGGATCTTCTTCAGCTCCTTCCTCACAAAAGTGACAATGTTGTCCTTCAGCAGCTGCAACAGAATTCCAGATGAATGAGCCAATCAGAGTGAAGTCATGGAGCCAAACATCAGCTCCATGTTGGACACACTAACAGTCCACTGGTGTCCAAAGTGCAGCATGGAGACAACTGTGGACAGAATGATGGAAAAGTAGTTGTTGTTCATGTACAGACCAGAAAGATGGAGTCCAGCTGTGTTTGATGCTGGTGGACAGACGGACCACTGGGAGTCTCTGAGCTCTGCTGGTCCAGTCTGTGGAGAATCAGCAACAATCAGCTCCATTCTCTCTGTGCTGGTAGGTTTTAAACCAAACAAATTTCAAGCCTTAAACCATCATATCGATCCCATTTAGGAAGTTTGTGCTCTCATTACAGGGTTAAGGAATGATTGCATAGTCCATAACAGATTTAATTCCCTGCCACAAACTCCTGCCATCTCTGTGGAAATTGTTGAAAAGAGTCTTGGATTTCGTCTCCATGGGCCCCTTCCACCAGTCTGACAGCCTTGTTCAGTCTGACTTTTTCGGTTCTGAAGGCAGCTTTGTCTCTAGATCCAGAAGTGGAGTCTCTCTCTCTTTCTCTCTCTCTCTCTCAGCAGGACTCTGCCGTCATCCACGGTTTCTCATTTACTCTTCTTTTAATGTGTTTTTGTGTGCAAACGTTCTCCATACACTTTTAAATGTAGGCCAACACAGTCCCCCTCATACTTCTCAATTTCAACCTTCTGGTCCTTGGTGGCAGTCTCTTTAAACATCGACCAGTCATTCCTGCAGTGTTGCCATGCCTCCCTCTAGCCATACACTCACGGGGATTCACGGGGATCGTGTGAACAGTTGAAGATTTAGGGTATATCAAAAAAAAACTGTGTTATGTAGGTGTTGTTGTGACATTATTTGTGTTAAAGGATGAACTATGGTGGCCCTGAGGTTCAAATCATATTAACAAATCAATCAACCAAAAACCATAATAAATACCACAACAATTAAAAAAGCAAATAATAATAATAAATAAGACACTAGGTTTTAGAAATCAAAACAAATTTCTGAAACTATAACTATTCAAAAAAAAAGGAAGGAAAGAAAAAAATAACAAGACAAAACAACAAAATGAAATATAAAAAAAAGAAAGGTTAAAAATGACGCCAGGAAGCAAAAGTAGGTATTATGGGGTATCGCTTACTGGATGATGACATTTGACATTAGTTATTAAATACGAAGCGCCTTAAATAAAAGACAGAAATGTCACTTCTGACCCAAACAAAGCTGCTGCTGTCAAAGAATATTTGATTTCAGGATTTAATCAACCAAACTTTATTTAAGACGAGGAAAACAACATAGATGTGTTTGTCTGCAAGTGGATGCATCAGAATAGAGCAGAGCACGGAGCACCCAATTCTCCTGCTGTGTCACTGATTTGGGGTTTTTAAAGGGCGTGTTTTCTATTTTCTCTGATTTGAATCAAAAAATACTTAAAAATAAAGATTTCATGTTAATGATCCCTTAAATATGTTCTCCATCATGAGAAAAATGCTACAAGAACATGTTAAAAACACCAAAAGCCTAAATTTTGTTGGAGTCTGTCTTAAAACACCAACTTTTTCATGTGATTTATCATTATTGTAGAATTGTGTTTCAAATAATGGACTTTTTGTTTACTAGTTTATTAATTAAAACATTTTCAAGTGTGAATGCCGATATTGGCAAAAAATTAAAAAGAAAAGTGACTGTGTAAAATTGCTGAGTTAAAGCCAATGTGGACCAGAAGGTGGAAAAAAGAAAAAAAAAGTTATGCACACAGGTGCAACCAGGTGCAACCAGGTGCAACCAGGTGCAACCAGGTGCAACCAGTCAAAGCCCTGGCGTAGAGTTGGATAGCTCATTCCACTTTGTAGATCACAAAGCTGGAGAGTTTAGCTGTGATCTTATGCTGCATAGAGCAGGAACCACCAGTCACCATGGATTCTTCTTTTTTGCGGGATCCTTTTTCTTTTTTAGGAGTTTTTCTTTACCGCGAAAGACGGTCTAAGGGCAGGGATGCCCAGTTTAGTTTAGTATGTTTAGTTTAGTTTAGCAATCAGTTATTGAATTCTATGACTTTATGTTCTTCGTGATTCATGTTTATTTCACGATCACCGACATGAAGCCCATTGAGAGGACTATTGTTGTAAATATTGGGCTTTATTAATAAAACTGAATTGAAATTGAATCACAGTTCATTGACAGGACTTCAGAGGAGGAAGGCTTGCAGATCTGGATTAGAGTGTTCAGGTAAGAAGGTGCTGTTGAGCTGATCTCTCTTGAAGTCTGCAGGCCGCCACTGCAGAAACCTGGACATTGATGTGACTAGCAGCAGCTTTTTGGATCATCTGTAGAGGCTTAATACTGGAGGATTATTGCAGGAATCAAGCTAACATTCATTCAATCTGAGTTACAGTCAACTGGATTCAGGCTGCTTCTAATGTTTGGTTCAATCATCTGCATTTAGAGAAGAAGCTCATCTTTAGAACTCGATTGAAGCAAAACAAACAGTAGAACTTGATGATTGTCGATCGGAACCAAACTTTCTATTTGAAGTCTGGATAGAGTCAAACTTCGTGCATCAATATGTCTTCTATTCTGTTGTTCAGGTTCACTTTGAATGTGAAATTCATGACACATGAAGACCTTTATCAAACATTTGAGACCAAACTGAAATCTTTCAGTTCTGATCAAACATTTGTGCAAATCAAAAAGTCTTCAAAGTTTCTTTTCCTTTCTGTAAATGACTCCAATCCAAACAGACAAAGCTGAGCTATTCAAAGGTGTGATGAGAACAATGTTTTCCAGCCAGATCTTCTCAGGAGTGTCACGATTTAAACAAATGGACACCTCAGATCTTCATCCTAGGAGTCTGCAGTGATACTTCTCATTAGACTGGAGCTGCTGTCAGTCAGAGTCAGCAGTCAACATGTTTTCTTCTCCAACATCTCTGATGTCTCTCAGAGACTCTCAGAAGACTCAACTGAAAAGATTTCATCACACACATGATGCTCCAAGTGAGTCTGATCAGAGAGATCCAGAACTGAACCAGACTTCAAGTCCTTCTTCTGAAAACTGTTGATCATCTGAACTAGGATCCAGCCTCCTTTAACTCTGACAAACACTCACTGTTCCAGTCCTGAACGGATGCCTTTGAAGTCAGGATTTTTATCCTCCGAGTTGTCACTCCTGAAGGACACCCAGCTGGATTCAGATCCAGAGTCAGAGTCAGTTTCAAGTCTTTGTTGGGTCCTGATGGAGAAAACATTTGTTTTACTAAAAACTAATTTCTTCCAATATGGAGGTTAATCACCTGTTTTTCCTTGTTGAGCAATTTAACTCAGATAATAAACAGATTGATCAAGAGTGAGACAGTTTGTTAAAAAAAAGCCCCTTAGTGCCAACTGTATGAAACTAAATGCTTAGATGGAGAAAGCTTCCAGTTCATCTGTTATTGTCCATCTGTTGAATCCAGAACATGGTTTTGACAAAAACTTACTGTTCCATTCCTGAACTGCTGTCTATGAAGAAAAGAGGTAAATCATTTGATAAGTCACTCCTGAAGGACCCCCAGCTGGATTCAGATCCAGGTCCAGGTTGGTTCCTGTGAAGAATGAAGGTTGCTGGTGTGAGTGCTGAGCTCTGACATGGAGAAGATCATGGACAGTTGGAGATGTTCATCTCACCTCTGAGCTTTGCTCTGGCTCTCATCTTCCCAACACAGAGTAGTTTTAGACAGGGGTACATGGGCTTCCTCCTGTGCGTCCTCCCACTGATCCATGCTGCTGGATTCACTGGATCCACATCAGCTCACACACACCTTCCACCTTCACCTGCAGAGGAAACCCTCCTCATCATCAGCTCTGATCCTCCTTCACCAACAGATCAGCTGCTCCTCCACTGATTGGCTCTTCTCTTGTATTTCTTTTCAGGTTCAGGTGAATGCAGTCAGACAGCAATGGGAGGCAGAGGAAGCTGCCATCAGCTGCTGCACTTCTGCTCTCCCTCCACCAGGTGGAGACATGGAGCTGCAGCAGCAACATTTCCATTCAGTCACTTTGACAAAGAAACAACAGACTTCCTGTTTCTACACTTCAGGAAACATGAAGCATCAAGAAAAACATACAGAAATCAAAGAATGAGATGAAAAGAATGAAAGACATGAATTCCTCCTCTGACTGAAATAACGAGCAGAGTGCTGCAGGCTGAGCAGCTCTGGACTCTGATACAGCGATTTGTTGAAGAGAGCTTAGGACCTTGAAGATGCTGAGAGCAGACCTGAGAAGAACCTCCAAACAGATCGAAGCAGTGACTTCCTGAACTAAAGACAGAAAAAAACAGAGATTTTATGTATTTATTTATTACTTTGGTCATATTGTCCTAGCTTCTGTTTTGTAAGGAGACACTTTGATTACCTCTCTGGAATCTGCTACGATCTCAGGCGTTTCATTGGTCCATTTAAAAACTAAAAGTTGTTCACAGCTTCGTGCCATTATAAGTTAGAAGTTCAGAAATGAATGAGATCTCAGCACTGAGATGATTGGAAACGTGCAGCAGCTCAGCACCAATGACCTTTGAGTTCAAACCTTCATCAGCAGAGAGATCACTCAAACCACTGAAGATCTTCCACAGCCTCTCACAGATCTCATTTGATGTTTTCTAACATTCGAATTTAATTAGGATCTGAGCTGGAGAAAGAAAGGAGGGAGCAGAGTGATCACTCCATCTGAGAGAATCACGATTGGATGAAGTCACAGAGAATCAGCCAATGAGCTGCTCTCTGTGTGAGTGACACTGACCCTCTTTGGAGAACAAAGATCCAGCAGGGTGTTCCAGTCAGACACCAGCTTCTATCTGTCCATCATCCCCTCATCACATCTGTCACTCACACACACACTTCTGTTCATCTCTACTCTAACTCTATTCATACTACCCCACACACTCCTCAGATCCATTCATTTCTCTTTCAGGTGACCCTAAGCTGCTGGTTTTTGGAAGAACACTTTTCTTTCTGAACATAAGAAGAAGTTCAAGACAAACTTCAGTCTGAGCTCTTCCTCTGCTGCTCTTCTTCCTCACAGATGAGAGCCTTCATCATTAGTGGAGAAGATAACGGAAACCGCAAAGACTCACCGTGAAGAAGAAAACAGTTGAAGCCACCGTCTCCTCCTGCGCTGTCTGCTCTGACATGGAGAAAAACTCTCAATTTCCCCATTTCCTGATTCAGGAACACCTAAACAGAGCTCCGCCCCCCATTTGTGAGCTTGTCTTAGTCTCCTCCCTGTGTGTGTGTGTGTGTGTTGTATTTTGTCTATGTTCTAGTCCATCTACGGCATCCACCTTGGTGCATTTGGTAGTTAGACTGAACTGCTATACATTAACATTCTTCCTTGGTCCAGTATGGACCTGCTATGTTTATAATAAAGTAGTTGGCAAGTATATTTGGGTTATACGTTGGTAATTCTAATGCTGAGAGAGCCTCATCGGCCACAAACCTCATCGCACATCACTGAATCTGGTTCCGAGCGATAACAGAGCAGATTCTCTTCTGATCATTTTGTCTGAAATACTGCGATGAACAAGCAGATTGGAATCCATCTGGACAAATCCTTGTCAAACAGCCACAGCTGGTCAAGTCAAAATAGAAGATCTGTTATTAACTAAACTGTGCAGAACTTTAACACTGATTCAAAGTTCACAGGTCCTGCAAAAAAGTGTGTGAGAGTGGAGAAAAAAAGTAAAAAAAAAAACACTAAATGATTTCTGTTTCAGTTTTTGTTAAAATTGTCTGGGTTTAACCCTTGTGCTATCCTAGGCACTCTAACATTGGAGTTGGGTCATCTAGACCCACTAGACAGTGCTCTGAACCTTTTTTCATCAATGATTTGTGATCTTCACTGGTGTCCATGGATAACATGAAATCTGTCCACTTTTATCCACCTTTGTCATGGTAGGAATAACACGTCAATGTAAGGGTGGGGTCATAGGATAGCACGAAGGTTAAAGGAGCCCACACCATTTCCCTTCCACTACTGTGTTGAACAGTCTGTATTAATCCATATTTTGTTATAACATGTTTGGTTTTTCTAAATGTGGAGCAGATCATGTAACCTCACAGTTCTGCTTTTGCCTTTTGCCTTTTGATTCATTTGTCGGTTTTTATGCAGAAGTAACCTGAGCTGCTCCTTTGTTTTTAGAAACAGTTGCAGCACTCACTGGAATGCAGGTGTCAGCTCACCTTTGCACACATAGTGTGTGTGACAGAATGAAAAGCTCCATGTGTGTGTGTTTATATGTATAGTAATGTGTGTGGGAACAGTAGTTGTTTTGTGTACATGTTGACATGTCTGTATCTGACGATATTTGGAGCCGACAGGTAGGTTTGTGACTTTTGAGTCTGTGGCCAGGCCCTGCCTTTTGTGACAAACATTTACATCCGACAGTACTCTCTTTTGTACTTATCTCCCATCTCTAATGTCCCACTCTCTTCTTCTTTTCTGTCCGGTCCAACAACAAAAAAAGGGAGTACAAACATGATCAACATAAACAGTTCAGCTGCAAATACAAAAGGGGTTTGTACAAATATACACTTCACGTATCAGAAGATTCATAACTCCCTATTGTGACAGTAGAGCCTTCAGCTCAGTTGTTAGACATGAAAAGTTGAAAAGAAAAAAAAAGAAACAGCAACAATGAACACCAAGTCTTTCTGTAATTCGACTCCTTATAGTACAGAAGAGCTGCGCTAAAGGAAACAGAGGAGTCCTCTTTGGGCCTTGACAGTCTACAGGTCAGGTTCTTTCCTCCATGCATTCATGAAAAGGTGACGGATAAAGAGCGTTAAAAAAATCATTTAATGTCATTGTTTGGTTGAGTTCTTCAGCATTGAAATGTTCCTCTTCTTAATTTCTAGAGCAGAAAACTGCTCCATCTGACCTTTGACCTCCACAAACATCAACTCTGAAAAAGAGGTGAAACTGACCGAAAAAGTCACCAACTCTGACTTTGATTGTTGCTGTTAAATGTTGAACACATAAAGACAAGAGCAGAAGGTCAGAAGCAGCCTTGGATTAAGCTCCTCCCATTAACGAACAAACTACCAATCAGGCAAATTTGTTCTCTATGAAAAAAATACTTTTTTCTCCTACACCCCACCTATGAAGAACTTGCCCTTTCATGCCCCCACAACAACTTTATGCCACAGCTTTCATTAGTATCAGTAGTCAAGTTGTTCAAGTTAAAATTATTTGTCTGAAAATGTTGTATCTTTATTATCATTAAAAAAAAAAGAAAACATGGATCAACTTATAAATCACTGCACTAGCATTGCCTTTTTTTAGATAAAAGGAAAAGGAAAGATAGACGTGTTTGCCTGTATTTTTAAAAATAACTTGTTATCTCTAAATGAATTGAACATTTTTGGCTGACTTATCAAATAATAACCATTTGATACAATAAAAAAAATCTAATTAATATGTTTTAAATTCAAATTGCATTAAATGTTGCACATTTGGTGACAGTAGTAGTATATAAAACACACTAACCTACAAATCAAGAAGAAATCAAACAATTTGTGCTTTTTAAAATCAAAATGAGGAACTACAATGAGGAGGTTTCGCACAAAGCTTTGTGAAGCGGGGATTGAAGCTCAGTACTGCAACTCTTAGTCCCCGCCTTATGTTAAGCTGGGACCTGTACTTGGTCCTCAGTGCAACAGCAGCAGAGGAGGCGGTCTCACCTAGATAAGAAGCTGCAAAAGACAGAAGATCACCGATAGCCCTCTACACTTGGCCAGAATTCACTGGGTGTCTGCGATGTGAACAACTAGTCTGCGACTTGAGGGATGTGTTTATCTTTCCCATGAATGTGTGGGTATAGTTAATTTAATTTTCCAAATATGTCACTTATGAAAGCCAGATTCACCACAAAGTTCTCATCACAAAATCTTTCTATGACTTCATACTTGTGCTCTTGCTCTAATAAATCCCAGCCAGCAAGGCCAAGTGGGTCCCGTATGCTTTAAAAGTGGGCAGACAATGTGGTCCCCAGATGGGTTTGTCCACTGTTTCCATGGTGGCCTCACCTGTGATTGCCCACATTGGCTTGAGTGGCTAAGTGTCCGGTGCACAACTGAGCTGTCCACCAGGCAGCGAAGCATCTGTGCAGTTGCCCGGTCAACAGCACAGAGTGCCCACTTGAGCCAATGTGGGCAAACACAGGCGGGTCCACCATGGAAACTGTGGACAAACCCATCTGGGGACCACATTGTCTGCCCACTTTTAAACAATACGGGACCCACTTGGCCTTGCTGGCTGGGATACTCCTAAAAATCTCCTCTTTGAGCTGATAAACTGGGGATAAGACCTTTCCTCGTGACAGCCGCCTTGCTTTACTCTGAAATAGCACAGCTTGATGTTCAGCGCCCATCTCCTCACAGATAGCAGAGAAGCCTCTTGAGTTGGTGGTCTGGGGCCTCATTTATAAAACTGCGTAGGATTTGCGTCAGAAGTGGCGTACGGATGAAACATAGGAAGTGCGTACGCACAGAAATATTCGGAATTATAAAACCGTGCGCACGCACATCCTACACATCTTTCCCTTAATAAATCACAACCAATTCTAAATGCTGCGCAGCTTTTGCGGCTTCATGACACGCCCATAGTTGCCCATAAATAGTTCGTGAAACGCCCACAAATGAATATTCATTGATAGCGAAACCATGGCAAACACAGAGAGAAAATTAAAAAAACAGAACTTCACTCAATGTGAAGTAGAAGTTATCGTTGGCGAGGTGGAAAACAGGAGAAAAATGTTGTTTGGAGGGCACAGTGTGGGCATTACTAATGCCAAAAAGGCACGTGAGTGACAGACGGACATCAAAGTCGGGGCAAAAAATGTCTGGCGCTGCATCGCTAGAGTGTGTCTGCCACGGGTGGGGGACAGGGGACACCGGAGCTGACCCTTCTTGATGAGAGAGTGGCGGCAATTATTGGGGAATCCCTTTTACATTGAGTGCACTTAGTTTAGTGCACGGGGTGACACCCCCCAAAAGCTCCAACAGGACGGCTGGAGGAAGTGGGAACCGGCTCATAAGCCACTGGTCCTCGTTTGCCAGCAAGTCTTCTTGCTGTCTAAAGATGCGTTCACTCTGAATTCTTCCATTTGCCACATCTTCTAAGATCCAAGATCAGCCATTGTGCGTCATTACGCATTGTGATGGAGCATTTTATTTCCATCCATTTAATTGCATCTGACAAGCTACAGATGTCAGTAATAATCCACGTGGAAATGGGAAATTGCTCAGCGCAAATGTAATTTCTTGTTGCTTTCTGAATGGTTGAGACATGCGCCATACATTGTTTTATCAAAAATCAAACAAACTAAAGGCATATGCATGAATACCATAATTCCATAGCTTACAAAGAAATGTTTTACTATGAAAACAACTTTCCCCAGTGGACAATTAATACGTCTGTCTGTCTGTCTGATTCGCATGCATCTGGCGGCGCGTGCACACGCAGCGGCTCTATCGGCTTTATGGTTTTTAAAAGAATGTATTTTTTAAGTCGTTTAGTTATTATTTTATATGCTGCTTGCACTGTGGGGTGAGAGGAAAGCAATTTCATCTGTGCTGTATGTCTTACGGATGCAGCATATTTGACAATAAAGCTGACTTTGACTTTGACTTTGACGATATCTGCTCCTCCAGACGGACACATTGACGAGAATATCAGTTTTGTACATTATTTCGTTCTGTTAACTATATTATTTATGAGGATGAATTGCATAACATGCCAATATTGCAGAACATATTTCACTTTTCTTTTTGCAAATATGTGTTCATTTGAATTTCTGTTGTAATTTTCATTTGATTTTTTTTGTTTGTTTCACTGCTGATCGATCAAACGGGTGTTCATGTAGGCTGTTCATTGTGAGACTTGCTTTGTGAAGTCTTCATGTTATTTACGAGAGGCAGTATTGTCATTTTCACTTTCACGTGTTTCTTCCATCTGCCGACGGTGTCGCCGTTTCTCATTTCACCCGTTTTTGTGCGTACGCCTGGGTCAGAGCTTGCGTGAAGGACCGCACATTTTCCCGTCAAGTTTGCTTTTTATAAATCTCAACTATTGCGTAGAGAGTGGCGCACGCCTTCTTTTGTGCGTACGCAATGTTTATAAATGAAGCACCAGGTCTTTATAAAATTGACCATGCCTACAGTTTCATTCATAACTTGGCTTATTTCAGAGGATATGTGCCTTGATCCCAGTGCTTCTCTGTGTAAAATACAGTGTGTCCACTCAGCCAGGGCCGTTCCTAACCAATTTGGTGCCCTTGGCAAGATTTTCATTGATGCCCCCTTGCATCTCAGTACATTCCACTGACAGTGTAGATACACTCACAAGAAACATAATAACTTTGTCTCTGTTGCACATCAAAATACTTGGCAGTGGGACAGCAGCACAGGGGCAGGGAGGTGGCTAGAGGGTGGTGGTCTGAAATCACGATTTTAGGGACCTTGGAGCCCCTCCTGTCAGTCTATTATCCTGCTGATGCCCTCCTGCCATCCGCTTGTCAATGGACTGCGTGACCTAGAAATGTGCCTGGGCGACCACTGACCGACGTCAAACAATGTCGTCTAGTTACCACAAAATTTTTAACATTTTCTTAAAACCTTTGCAGTCAATGTGCAGTATGTAAGAATGTCACTGCTACCCCATGATTACAGATTCCGCCACTTGCCAAATTTGCTGAAAAACCTGCATTTAGATTGCTGCGTTGTGGCAGTTTTGGACATGTGACCGTACCATTTAGAGCTTCTTTTATGGTCAGGTAAATGCAGCCACCAATGAAAAGATCAAAAATTATATTGATGACATCATTAGTTTGTGGTGTGATTTTAGGATTTCTTCACTTTTTTTATGTTCCCAAATCCCTGTCTTTCTTCCAGAACATTCTATCCATTGTGATGAAGCACAATTTCCTGCTGATTCACATGTTGCTTCTGTTGGAAGCAACATTCAGAGGATGATGGGACAGGAGCAGAACCCTGGAATCCCAAATGAGAAAGAAAAGTACTTTTTCCTGTCTGTCACGTTTCCATGACTGTGATGAAGATCAGACCATTTGCTTTCCAACTGTGAGAGCATGAAGCTGCAGAGTACTGGCCTATGTAGGATCACAGCCATGAACCTGGAGAGCACATCATGTTAGCTCCACAAACAGCTTGAAGACCATCATCCTCATTTGTTCACCATCTTCATCCATCTTGCAGCTGGAGAACATGATCATCCAGGCGTTTGTTCCTGCAGCTTTGACTGCTTTTTCTGTCCTTCTGGACTGATTCTGCTTTTACTTTCTAGTGATTGTTGAGCCTCCTCTGAGACTGATGAAGACTCCTCCTCCTCCTCTTCAATCTGTTTGACCAATGAGGCTGTTTGTTACCACAGCATGAACAATGATGTTCAGAAGAAAAACTTTTTCTGTGTCTAACATTATTTCAAAAACTGATGTTATCAACTAAATACATAAAAAAGAAAGACCTCAGCCCTGACTTTGATCACGCATAACATCTAAAGATTGTTGTTGACTGAAAATGAAAACCCCTTTATGTTTTTTGATCACTTAAGAGATTTCTTGTGGATTTCTATAGATAAGGAAAACTTAAAACAATTTTGATGACGTCTATTTAGCCTTAGATGTGTTCGGAGTCAAATCTGAACATTGTAATTAGTTACAGTGTGATGACGTCATACCAGCTCTCATGAAGTTTACGCAAAACTGTCCCCCCCCCTGAAGTTTTCTTTAGTATTTCCAGACTTGAAACGTTTTCATATATATATATATATATATATATATATATATATATATATATATATATATATATATATATATATATATATATATATATATATATATATTGGAATCATTTTGAACCACATTGAGGACAGGTTACGCAATGTATACGTTTAAAAAAAAGAATTAATAAAAGAAAAGTAAAAAAAAAGTTTCATCACGTGACCCGGAAGTAAACAAAACGAGGCGCTGACAGGCTAGCAGCATTAGCTTGTGTTGAGAGGACGGTGGTGTTTTGTTGGGGCGTTTGTGAGGTTTTTGGACAGAAAGGACGACACGTGGTTCGTGTTTGAACTCTCAGCATTTTCCAAAGTGTCGTAAATGAGTGAAGAAGTGTTGAACGGAAAGACAACGTGGATTGCTGTGATTGTGAGACTAGCAGATGATCGATCGGAGCTGCAGTGAAGAGGACGGCGGTGTTTGTGGGAGTTGGAGCTGAAGATCGGAGCAGGAACCATGTCTTCCCTTCAGTCTCTGAGAGAGTTGATCAGCGAGCGACTAGCTGCTGCTGCTGAAGAAATCTTCCGACTCTGTGAAGGAACCATCGTCCAGTACGAGGAGGAGCTCTGTCGTCAGCGCAGACTGCTGGATGTCAGCTGGAACCCGCAGCTTCAGCTGCACGCTATAGGTATGTCAGTGACGTGCGGTCAGGTGAGGCAAGTGAGGCAGAGCCTCACCTGTCATAATTCTGCTAAAATAGAAAAAGGTAAATTAAGTAAATTTTATTCCACTGATCTGTGTTAAATATACATTTTCAGTCAAATTAACACTTTGTCCACAGTTTCTGAGGTTAAAATCGCCGAATTTGAGTGTTGCACAATCACAGACGGAGCTGAATCTCCGGGTGAGGCTTGGGAGCGCTGTGCCCCCCATCTGACATGTTAACAGATGTGCTGTGGAAGCTCTGCTGTACGTCCACAGAAAAGGGCTTCAGGTGAGGCATGCCTCACCAGCAGGGGGCAGATGTGAGCTGACAGCTGCTTTGTAGCTACAATGATGCCGTAGAAAAAGACCAAGGCATATTTCTCCACTGAGAGGGAGAAACTCATAAACTAAAGGAAAATAATGAACGCTTGGAAACAGATCATAGAGATTTTTGTGGAGAAGGATTGATACTTGGACTCAAAAAGTAAGGCCAAACATGTTTTTCAATGTTTGTTTTTTAAAAATAACTTGGGAGAAAGTGGAAAACATGTAAGTAAAATAATTTATTTTATTTTTATGATCATTTTCAGACAATATTTGATAAATGATTAAAGCTCCAGAATTTAAAGTTGGAAAATTACCAGAAATAGTTCATGTGTGCTGAACACATCTGTATACTTTCATTTGTTTACAGTATATATGAATAATTTATACAAGAAGAGTGTTCTATCAAGCTATAGAAGAAAGATTCTCTGTAGGACAAATATGTTCTTGTGTGTATTTTATGAGCTGTTAGCTGCTGTGGGATGAATGGTGAAATATTTAGTTCTTTCATTGTAAATCTGACTCCAGAGGATTCAGTGCCTCACCAGTCACTGACCTCACCGCATGTCACTGAGGTATGTTCACTTTAACAAAGAAGAAAAGCCCTTCATCTTCCAGAACATTCGGATCCAGGTTCTGGAGGACCGATGACTGATTCTGCTGGAGGATTCCAGTGTCGCCCCCATAGACTTCATGTAATTCTCATATACAGTCAAGGGTTGCACAGAGAACTGTGATCTGTCAGATTCTGGGACGACATATGGCGCTGTTCCGTTCTAATAATTGTTTTGCCAACTGTAAACTATGGAAGCACATCTGCAAATTTCAAAGTAAAAGTCTGTACCAAAAATGCGTTTTCATTTTCACAATGAAACTGCATCAAGTGACTCAAAAATGAAATAAAAAATTATTCCTCCAAATTGCTTTTTCATTTTCTGCTTAAACATCGCTCATTCGGTGACGTAATTAAAGCGATAATGCAAAGAGGGGATTGCATTTTTGTTTTGTTTTTTACATCCACCGTGCAAAAACCTTCACATAAATGAATTCTAGTCAGGATTTCCTGGGGAAGGCAGGGCGATGACATCAGTGCTCACGCTTTTTCTTCTGTCACTACTTCGTGTATTGGTGCTGAAAAGAGAGGGAAATCTGTGCTAAAACTGTTGAGGAAGGCTGCAGCTGTCCTCAAACAGCAATTCCAGCGGGAAGCAGCAGGAGACGATCTTCTAAATGTGTTTTTATTATTGTTGTGATTATTTTTAAGGGCCTGTTTGCTCATAGTTTTTTAAATCCATGCATTATTTTTGGCCATAGGGGCGTGGAAGAAAAGTCAGGATTAGGCTAATACGCGCCAAAAATAACATTTAGCTTTGAATGTAGTTCAAATCCATTCGGTCAATTCTGCAATGTGCATCTTGGCTGCACGCATGTGGGACTAACATCAGCTTTTTTTTGTATGTACACGACTGGAAACACAAATTCACATGATTGTTCAGGACTGCGTGGAGCAGCATTTCTGCATTCAACAACCGCCTCCGCCAGCTCAAACACCATCTGAAAGCCGCTCCTCTGCTCGGAGACACAGTTCTACCGGGAGACACGGTTCTCCTGAGTCTGGGAGCTTGCTCAAGCAGAGCATCCGGACGGACTGGGGTCCAAAACCTCCTCCGGAGTGCACACCGTAAACAAAGAACCCTCCCCTGCCACAAACATGTAGCTACGAGTCCGCCTGCACTACTCAGAGCCAAGTTTCGCTTGCACGGAGCAGCCGGCCGGTCCTGTTAGCACTCACAAGCCTCATCTGGAGCGCCACACTGAGTGAGCACTGACGTCATTGCCCTGCCTCCCCCCCAGAAAATGCTGACTGAAAATTAATTCTACGACAGTTTTTGTGGGTGGATGTGAAGATGAAAATGCAATCCCCTCAGAATGAGCGATTGATTTTTCATTTTATTTTTGAGTCAACGGACGCAGCTTTATCCCTTGTGCTGTCTTGGATGACCCCACCCTTACTTTGACATGTTCTCCCTACCATGACAAAGGTGGATAAAGGTGGAAAAATTTCATGTAATCCATTGAACCAGTGAAGATCACAAAAAATTGAAAAAAAAAAAGGTTCAGAGCACTGTCTAGTGAATCTAGATGACCCAACTCCCAACGGTAAAATGCCTAGGATAGCACAAGGGTTACTGTGAAAATGAAAAATCATTTTGGGTATTGACTTCTATTTTTAGAAGTTCCATCGCTATAGGAGACATCATGTGATTCCTCATCGGAGGAGTAGGGCTGTGACGATAACCGCATCACCGCACGTTTTTTTTTTTTTTTAAGTTCTGCATATGGCGCGTGAATGGAACTATAATAAACACATTAAACACGTTCATCTTTTGCTGATAATTTAAAGAGAGAGAGTGTGTGTATGAGATGAGAGAGAGGTGCCTGTGTGTGTGGAGGGGGTCTCTGACCTCCAGGGTAGTCTCTGTGTTAACTCTGGTTTAGCTGCGTTGATGTGTGTATTGAGGGTGGACACTTTCCTTGAAATAAACACAAGTACAATACTTGCTCTTCTGGTGTAAGGAGAGGAGTGTGTTATGGAAAATAATATGGCTTTAATTGCGTGTTTGTGTGTACGTCTTGGCAGGTCAGTGTGTGGTGTGGCTCTTTGACTCTCACAGTGAAAAGATTCGGGTCTTGGTGTCAAACTTGTTTACCACCCCTGTTTTATAAGATAAATGATATGCACATTTTTGTTGAAGCTTCTCCATTTGAGAAACCATGTAACACTGTATGGTGTTAACAATCTCACTAGTTTATTATTTCACTAAAAATATTAAAAGTATGTGAACTGTATCAGGTTAATACGAACATGTTCAAAACATATACTTATTACTTATTACTGTGTTTCTGTAAAAATATGTCTAAATCTGTAAATTGTGTAAATGTAAAAATCCAATTGAATCGAATTGAGTGGATTGAAGGAATCAAAAAAATTGTGAATCGAATCAGATCGATGGAATCAGGTTTACGTGAAGATCCATAAACCCCTATTGTAATAGGAAAATCTGTCTAACACCAGAGACCTTTAGGTCCAACCAGCTTGCTCAGCTGTTAAACAGGACTATTAAAAACAGAAAAGAAATATTTCAGTAAATAAATTAAGAAGTCCAAAAAGGATACCAAAGCCACATCGAAAATTATTAATCAGTTAATGTAAAGAGAGTTACCTGTTTTTTTTTTTTTTGTGTGGGGGGGGGGGGATAAGCTATTTTTTGTCTAAAAAAATAAAAGAAAAACGAAAAGTACATTTGTTTATTAGATTTGATGAATCAATAATGCATTATCTTATTATTGTTTGTATCAGTTTTCCTGAATAGATTTGTTTTGTTCTTTTACACAAAGTTAGATTTACTACAGCCTAATTTGGCACTGGAATTGCATGGAATGGAATTTAATGGCAATGTTTTCAGGCGGGTAGAAACACTGCCCTTGAAATCACACTAAGTTTCTCTCTTGTTTATGTCCTTACAGACCTTCCCCAGAATTTTCTGAATAAACTGGAGAGGAACTCCTGGAGTGTGGAGCAGGCAGAACCAGAACCATCACAAGTTGAAGAACAGGAAGAACCAGGACCATCTCAAGTCAAAGAACAGGAAGAACCAGAACCATCTCAAGTTAAAGAACAGGAAGACCTAGAACCATCTCAAGTTAAAGAACACGAAGAACCAGAACCTCCACAGATTAAAGAGGAACAAGAAGGACTCTGCATCAGTGAGAATGAAGATCAGCTTGATCTGAAGCATAAGACTGATACCTTTATGGAGATTGCTACTTATGAGGAAGATGAGAACAGTGAAGCAGATCTGAACAATCAGCAGAGCTTTAATGTAACTGATGGTCAGGATGAAGAAGGAAACCAGCATGAAGAATCAACATCAACTACAGATGAAGAGACAAACCCACAGAACAGAGATCAGAGGAAGAGAAGAGACAACATTTATGTCCAAAGTGTGGACAGCTCTCACATGTCAGAAAGTCATTTTGACATAAATTTAGAGAAAAAAAAACCCAAACGTGTCTGTGAGAAAACGTCCAAGAAAGAATTGCTAGGTTTTAGGTGTCACATGAGGATGTACACTGGAGAGAAGTCCTTTTCCTGTAAAGAATGCCATAAAAGTTTCAGCAAAAATTCTAATCTCGCACGTCACATGTTAACTCACACGGGAGAAAAGCCTTTTTCCTGTAAAAACTGCAGCAGAACTTTTAGGCATAGTTCTGTTCTCACACGTCACATGTTAACCCATACAGGAGAAAAGCCTTTTTCCTGCAAAGAATGCCACAGAAGTTTCAGTCGTAGTTATAATCTCACATCTCACATGCTAACTCATACAGGGGAAAAGTCTTATTCCTGTAAAGACTGCAGCAAAACGTTCAAGCAAATGTCTTATCTCAAACGTCACATGCTAACTCACACCGGAGAGAAGCCCTTTTCCTGTAAAAAATGCTATAAAAGTTTCAGGAAAAATTCTAATCTCGCTCATCACATGTTAACTCACACGGGAGAAAAGCCCTTTTCCTGTACAGAATGCCATAAAAGTTTCAGGAAAAATTCTAATCTCGCTCGTCACATTTCAACTCACACAGGAGAAAAGCTCTTTTCTTGTAAAGAATGCCATAAAAGTTTCAGTCGTAGTTATAATCTCACAACTCACATGCTAACTCACACGGGGGAAGAGTCTTATTCCTGTAAAGACTGTAGCAAAGCATTCAAGCAAATGTCTTATCTCAAACGTCACATGCTAACTCACACCGGAGAAAAGTCATTTTCCTGTAAAGAATGCCATAAATGTTTCAGCAAAAAGTCTAATCTCGCTCGTCACATGTTAACTCACACGGGAGAAAAGCCCTTTTTCTGTAAAGCCTGCAGCAGAACTTTTAGGCATAGTTCTGTTCTCAGACGTCACATGTTAACTCATAAGAGAGAAAAGCCTTTTTCCTGTGCAGAATGCAGCAAAAGTTTCAGTCGAAGTTATGTACTCAAACATCACATGCTAGCTCACACAAAGCAGGAAATGGTTTCTTGTTCTAGTGCAAAAAATATGCCTGCCCTGGAGTATGAATAGCTGCAGGCATCACTGTAAGTGAAATATCCTGCAATGAGAAATGATTGTTGTTTCTTTCAAATGTAAATAAAGGTTAATTTGTCCAAAAGTGAAGTAGGTTAGTTCATCTCAGAATTTTTTTCTTTTTTATGTTTGATGCTGAATTCTTTATATTGGGAGTTAGCATCTTCTCTCCTGGTATGCATGGGTTTCTTTGCCTAAAGTCCTACTCCAATTATTTTTGGATCTATTGTAATATAGTTCCCAGTGTTCTTTTAATGCTGCCCTTTTTAGCCAAAATCCAAAAACCATTGTTTTCTAGGACATAGTTTCTACAGGATGAGATCTAACCATACATGTAATTAAACCCACTTGGACTTCCATCACCAATAAACAAATCTGCATTTGACACTCTGTGACTCGGCTTGGTTGGCAACGCGCAAGCGGGAGAGGATCATCTGAGGAAACTGCAGCGTGGTGGAGGAAGACGGGGAGGGCGAGCGGTGCCTCAAACAGATGGAGAAGAGGAGGATGAGGTGTACAGATTGGAGTATTTTATTGAATGATCAATAAGCAAATGATTCATCTTCTAAACCCATTTTGTCCCTTTCGGGGTCACAGGGCTACCGAAGCCTGTCACCGCCACTCGTGGGCGAAGGCAGGAGACATCCTGGACAGGTCGCCAGTCTGGCACAGGGCCACAAATCACACACTCATGCACACCCACATTCACACATATCCCTTCTGCTATCTTGTGGGGTCAAAATGACTCCACCATTGATGTGTTATCCCTTTATCCACCTTATGAAAACGGTGGATAAAGGTAAAGAGGGTTTCATGTAATCCATGGACACCAGTAAAGATCCCATATCGTCGAAGAAAAAAGTTCAGTTCAGTACCTTGTGGGGTCCAGATGACCCCACTCCCAACGTTAAAGTGCCTTGGATAGCACAAGGGTTAAGGACAAGTTAGAGTTATCAATTAACCTATGATCATGAGGAAATAAAAAATACACGTTTGTTTTAGATGCCTTCAAAAAAGATCTAACAGACGAACAAAGAAAATGAAAGATGTAAAGGGCAAACAAAAATGTAAGAAGTTTGTTCTGAAGATCTGGACTTATTCTTTGAGAGTTTAAACACGAGATAAAAGTGTGAGAATCGACTTTTCTGTTGGTTTTATCTCAATAGCAACCATAATATGTTTTGTTTGCCTGGGGATAGCGAACACATTAATTAGAGTTTCATAAGATCAGCAAAAGTTAACTTTTGGATTTCCTTAGCAACAACAAGATGTTTTTTTTTTGCTAACAACACCCACATTCTGTATATGTTCATATCCAGTATTATATCACTTTCTTCAGTTCTAGCCATGGATGGATGCATTACATTTCTACAGTATTTTGTTAATGTGCGATTAATAAGAGAATGCCACTTGTGCAAGCTTGCCACACACACGCCGTTCAAAATCTACAACTTCTAATTGCAATTTTTTTCTATAATTGCTTCCTAATGATGGACGAGAAGTGAGGAAATGATCAATGAAAACCGCTAGGATGAGTTTTCGTTTTGGATTCATACTAAAGGTCCTTCTGTTAAAAGAAATAATTCAAGTTTGCGGCCTTCTCGAGGTCAGAGGTTGACAAAACTCCAGGAGTACAACGTCCCAGCCTGCTATAAAACCCCCACCATAATTCCTGGTCCCAAAAAGGCAGTTGGGTGACAGTCTTGAGAACTACAGGCCAGTCGCCCTCATGCCTGTGGTCATGAAGTGTTTGGAAAGGCTGAAAATATTACAGTGGCAGAAGATCTCACAAAGCTCACATACAGACTCAAAAACAGTTCTGCCCCAGAGCAGTCAACATGCTAAACAAAATGTGAACATAAAAAAAAAAAAAAGAAACCTGTAACAACTGTAAGCATATCAAGGCTGCATAGTCTGTGTGTGTGTGTGTGTGTGTGTGAAGGGGGGGTTGCTGGGGGGGTTGCTGGCCCTGTCCTGTGGGGGCTGTCTGGGGGAAGGGGGATTGCCCACTGTCGGTACGGGACCTTGGAGGTTTGACGGCTCGGGGTCTCCGCTGAGGCAATTGGTGGTTGCCCTGGCTGGTTGGCTGCCTCGGTCCCGTTGAGGCCTGACCAGAGTTCTCCCAGGGGCGGCACCTGGGGGCCTGGACTTGCTCCTGGGGCGCAGCGCTTTCTGGCTCCTCTCTCACTGTGTGGGGTGGGTGGTGGCAGGGCCTGGGGGGTCGGCGCCTCGGGGGATGGGGCCCCTGGGCTGAGGGGACCTGGGCCCTATGCTGGGGGGGGCTGGGGGATGACTGTTTGACCACCGATTGACAGTCTACCAGCTGTACCCAACTTACCCCCTTCCTCATATAATCTCTTATTAGGGTGAGGGGGTGGGGGTCAGCCTGCGTTGCACCTTGGGGGGAGGAGCTACTTGGCAGTGGACCCCCTCTCGTGTTTGCCGTATGGAATGCCCCCCCCCCCTCGGTTTTATTTGCCCTTAGTAAGGGGGGGGGGGCTTGGACATCACTGCCAGCAAGCAGCAGATGTCCTTTAGTGCCCTACCTGCTAATTTTAACTGCTCCGTGGACATTTAGGGCCCCTTGGTGGGGAGGGTGATGGGACATCACTGTGAGTAATCAGGAGATGTCCTCTCAGTGTCCCACACACCACTGTTCATTCAGTGTGAGTGAACACCTTGCTCTTGATTAGGTCACTGAATTTGTATGGCACTTTTTGAGTGCATGTGGCCTGTGTGGCCTGGCCACAACATTTGAGGTTGGTGCTTTAAGCACATTACAAAGTTTTTTCTAGGGCAAGAAAACTGTTAACAAAACTTGATTTGAATTTTGTTTGGTGCAACACATTAGTTTTGTTAAGTTAGTTTTGAGTAGTTTTGTGTAGTCTTGAGTGACTAATGTGAGACTAGTCTTAATGGGTGTGTGTCCTGCAGGGTGCGCACCCTGAGTTGACGGGTGCGTGTCCTGAGTGGCGCGCGTCCTTAGTGGACGGTCGCGTGTCCTGCGGGGCGCACGTCCTGAGTGGACGGTCGCGTGCCCAGAGGGGCGCGCGTCCTGAGTGGACGGTTGCGTGTCTTGCGGGGGGTGCGTCCTGAGTGGACGGTCGCGTGCCCAGAGGGGTGCGTGCATCCTGAGTGGACGGTCGCGTGTCTTGCGGGGCGCGCGTCCTGAGTGGATGGTAGCGTGTCTTGTGGTTCGCGCGTCCTGAGTGGACGGTCGCAGGTCCTATGGGGCTCGCGTCTTGGGTGGACGGTCGCGTGTCCTGCGGGGCGCGCGTCCTGAGTGGACGGTTGCGTGTCTTGCGGGCCGCGTGTCCTGGGTGGACGGTCGCGTGTCTTGCGGGGAGCGCGTCCTGAATGGACGGTCACGGGTCCTGTGCGGTCTGTGTTTTGTGATGCATTTTGCGCAGCGCATTTTGAGATTGAGTGGCGTGCTCTGTGAGAGCTTTCACTTTGTGTATGTGCTCCACTTAGAGTAAAAACTTCTTTTGGAAGAAGTTTTATCTTGGGTAGGGGGGTGTTACGGCTGTGGCCGCATTTGGTTTTGTTTGGTTCTGTTTTCAGAAAAACACATTGCTCCATTGGTGAGATTTATGTCATTACTTGATAAAAAAAATCCCACTTTTTTCAAAATGGCCGCTTTTCTGTTGATTTTATCTCTATAGCAACCATTTTATGTTTTAGTCACCCCAGGATGACGAACAAATTGATGTCAGTTTGAGACAAATCGGATAAAGTAAACTTTTTGTTGTCCTTAGCAACAGTGGTTTTATGCCAACCACGCCCACATTCCTTATATGTCCATATCCAGTGTTTTTTAAGGCCAAAAATCCCATTTTAGGGCCATAATAATGAAACGAAGCTGAGACAATATAGAAAATTTTGCGGTCAGTTGGCCCATGTATTTCAATGCGGCCTGTCTTTTACTTTTACTAAATTTGACGTTTGTGCGGGGGTGTTGTGCGTGTGTGTGCGTGTATTTTTGTTGCGTTACACAATTGTCGTGTTGTTGTGTGCTTTGTGCGACTTTTGACCTCATTTTTTGGCGTTTTGACGCGTTTTTTTGACGTTTTGGACCTTTTTGAGTGTCCGACCCTCGTAGTAATTACAATATGGTCCTTGCAGTTGTGACTGCTGCGGGCCATAATAATAAAAAAACATTCGAAAAACAATAAGAAGTTTGTTCCCCCAGGGATTTCCTATGTATTTCAATGCAGCCTGTCTTTTACTATAGGCTGGGCATGTCTTTTTGGCTTTATACCCGTCCTTTGAGTGCTTTTTGGGGCTTTTTTTGTGTTTTTGTCATCATTTTTGCGATTACAAATTTGACGTTTGTGCGGTGGTGTTGTACGTGTGTGTGTGTTTTTTTTTTGTTGCGTTACACAATTGTTGTATTGTTTTGTGCTTTGTGCGACTTTTGACCTCATTTTTGGGCATTTTGACGCGTTTTTTTGACGTTTTGGACCTTTTTGAGTGTTCGACCCTTGTAGCAGTTACAATATGGTCCTTGCAGTCTGTGACTGCTGCGGGCCATAATAATGAAACGAAGCAGAAACAATATAGAAAATCTTGCAGTCAGTTGGCCCATGTATTTCAATGCAGCCAGTCTTTTATAGGCTGGACATGTCTTTTTGGCTTTAAACCCTTCTTTTAAGGGGTTTTTGGGGCTTTTTTGTCGTCATTTTTGCGATTTCAAATTTGACGTTTGTGTGATGGTGTTATGCGTGTGTGTGTGTGTAATATTGTTGTGTTACACAAAGGTCGTGTTGTTTTGTGCTTTGTGCGACTTTTGACCTCATTTTTTGGCGTTTTGACGCGTTTTTTTTGACGTTTTGGACCTTTTTGAGTGTTCGACCCTCATAGCAGTTACAATATGGTCCTTGCAGTCTGTGACTGCTGCGGGCCATAATAATAATAATAATAATAATGAAACATTCGAAAAACAAAAAGAAGTTTTTTCCGCCAGGGATTTCCTATGTATTTCAATGCGGCCTGTCTTTTACTATAGGCTGGGCATGTCTTTTTGGCTTTAAACCCTTCCTTTGAGGGCTTTTTGGGGCGTTTTTATGTTTTTGTCGTCATTTTTGCGATTACAATTTTGTCGTTTGTGCAGTGGTGTTGTGTGTGTGTGTTTTTGTTGCGTTACACAATTGTCGTGTTGTTTTGTGCTTTGGGCGACTTTTGACCCCATTTTTGGGCGTTTTGACGCGTTTTTTTGACGTTTCGGACCTTTTTGAGTGTTCGACCCTTGTAGCAGTTACAATATGGTCCTTACAGTCTGTGACTGCTGCGGGCCATAACAAAAAAATAACACAGGGACCCGTGTCAGATGACCTTAGCATCATAGCTAATAAGGATAAAATATTTGCATCTGTCCTGAGTGAAACATTCATTGCAAATCCCATCACCAGGAGACAGTTCTCTGCATTCGATACCAACTGCATTCAACCACTGTTGCCTTGCTTTCAAATCCACTGGAAAGTTGCTCAAGCCAGTAATTTTTGAAGACAGAAGGCATTAAACCTACAGGAGCCATGCTTAAGCTAAAATGCTTGTTCATTTGGATTGCAGCCTTCTGCTGTGAGCTGCGCAAAGAAGGAACGTGGAATGGGCGTTTTGAATGAGCACTTTGAAAAGCTTCAACTTGTTAATAAAGGAGACAATTTGTGTCAGATCAGGAAGTTTTTAATTTTCTCCAGGATACGTTTTGTTCTTTTCTGCCATGATCTATTTTACTGCTTCCAAAATCTCGTAATAATAAACATAGTGACTTTCCATTCTGTTCAGTAAAAAGTAAGAATATTCCCATTCTTCCAGAAACGTCCTGTGTTTATCTTTATACTCTGAATTTCACCATTTTAACCATGAGGGTAACAGTCTGCACGCACATCAAATCTTTATCTATGTGTTCTGACATTGGGCGTAACCCACGCAGATGATTGGCGGTCACATATGTCGGGAGCAGCATCGAACACACACACACACACTGCCAAATCACTTTTATTTTTAATTTTTAATACCCTCTGATGGTTTGAGTGTGGTTTAAGAGGGAACTTGTTGGACACTTCACAGTAGGTCCCTGAGATCATGTGGACCAGACTGGCAATGTTGGAGGCTTCAAAGGCCTGGGTGTACAGCATGTCTTTGGCAAAGAGCTTAGAGTTGTAGGACAGTTTCTTTGTGTCTTCAGATGTCTTCACAAAATTGTGCAGCGTGGTTCCAAGGCTGGTTTTCACAATGGAGGCCACCATCTGGAAGAAGCGCACCATTTTCTCCCACTGCTCCTTCACTCTACCCATGGCATCCATCCCTATGACCAGCATTTTGATGGTGGTGTCAAAGTCAATCTCCTTGATCTTGCATATCGCTCAGGATCTCCGTCAGTTCTCTTTGATTCTGCTCCAAGTTCTCTACAGTCTTCTCGTACAACTCTCGTGCTTGCTTCAGTTGTTCTCGTTCTTGCTCGATGCATAAACGAGCGTTCTCTGAAGCACTCTGGCTGTCAGACTTGCTTCCAGAGTTCTCCTGTGCTTTGTACATCATTGGGGGTTTGGGGTTCAAAGCTGGAGAAAGAGACATTTTTTTGCTTTTACAGTCTAACTTGAAGGCATCTTCATAGAGCTTCTTAGTTTCTTTAATCTTTAATTTAAAAGACGGGCTTCATGTTTCATTAAAAATTTGTAAAAACTCCTTGACTGACTGTCAGGCTGCTGTGAAAAGTTCCAAGACCCAGTTTATGTCGAATGTTGTGTCTGACAACATCAGCAAGCCTAAGGTCCTTTTTAATTCTTTAAAGTCTCTTTTTAGTTCCTGGTGATTCATCCTGCCTGACTTCTTCTGTTTTACTTTGTGTACAGTTTTTAACATTTTGTACTGACAAGGTCAGTGCCGTCAGGTTTTTACACTCTCCTTGTACCCCTGACCCCTCTGTTTTAACGTCACCATCTGCTGTTTTAGATCACTTTGAGTCTGTCACTTCCTTTGAAATTTCTGAGATAGTTCAGCACCTGAAGCCTTCCTCCTACCCAGGTGACTGTGTTTCCCCCAGACTCCTGAAGGAGGTCTTGGATGCCATAGGCCCCAGGATAGTTGGTCTCATCAACTCTTCCCTTGTTTCGGGGTGTGTGTCAGCTGCTTTCAAACATGCTGTTGTGCAGCCCCTTTTGAAAAAGCATGACTTGGACCCTAATGTTCTTTCAAATTTTAGGCAGATTTCAAAGTTATCTTTTCTTTTAAAAATTCTAGAGAAGGTGGTTTATTTTCAATTACAGGACCATCTAACAAAACATGATATCTCTGAGAAGTTGCAGTCTGGTTTTAAATCCTGTCACAGCACTGAAACTGCTCTGCTCAGGGTGCGTAATGACCTTCTTTTAGCTGTGGATTCTGGGTTCTCCACTGTTTTAATTCTTTTAGATCTTACTGCTGCTTTCGACACAGTGGATCACAGTGTTTTATTATCCCGACTGGAGCACTCTGTTGGTGTGAAGGGACAACACTCAGTTGGTTCAAGTCCTATTTATGTGGGAGGAGTTTTTCTGTCCAAGTTGGACAGTACTCTTCTCCAGAAGCTCCACTCAAGCATGGTTTACCCCAGGGCTCAGTTTTAGGCCCTCTTTTATTTTCGCTCTGCTGCCACTGGGGTCCATTTTTAGGAAACACAATGTTTCCTTCCACTGCTATGCAGACAACATCCAGATCTATGTTCCCTTAAAATCTGGAGGAGCGGAGGGTCTTGGCAATTTACAGAAGTGCTTGGCAGAAATCAAATCCTGGATGGAGCTGAACTTCCTCTGTCTGAACAAAAACAAGACAGAGGTGTTCATTTTTGGAAAGACTGACTTGCTGGCAGGCATTTTTTTTTATCTCTACTCTCAACTCTTTACATATAATTTATATTGGCCATTATTTTAACTAATAAAACAATAACAATAATTATTATCTTCTCCTTTCAGCTTAATCTTTCAGGGGTCACCACAGGCAATTAGCCTTCAGTTATGATAATAATATCACTACTATGTTGTTGTTGAAGTCCTGTTGTCAGGAAGTTTCCTTCATTTTCCTTTTTGTCCTTTGAATTGTGGAAATAATGAATATTTAAAATAAAGCGAACAATTATTTTCACATTCATCTAAACATTTTAATTTAAAGTGACCATTTTGGATAAATATTTTGATTTAGATTCAACATTTAGAAAATTTGCCAAACAATCCCAAACAATCTTCTCCATAACTAAGTCTTTTGTATAACACCCCCTCCCCCCATCCCCCCACATCCTATCTATCCCAAACAATCCTAAATCTCCGCTGTACATACACAAAACCATCCGCAACCTCACCCCTCCATGCCTGTCCTGTCTTCCCTCACCTGTCTCAGCACCAAAAGGGGCGGGGCTTCACCTGATCTGTTCTCAGAAGTTCACTGCTGCCTGACATCAGGAATGTTCACACCTCCCATTTCCTTCAAAAATGTTTCAGGTACGCACTGTAATGTTAACCTTAAAACGTACAGTCTCAAGAACAAAAGGTGAGTCTTAAAGTCCACTTTGACATCAAATGAAAGAAGGAAGTTTGAAGTTTGATCTGTCTTACCGACACTCGGTCCTTCTGCTGCTCTGCTCTCTCTCTGCTTCTGCAGTGCTTTTTATTCTCAACCCCAGAATAAAGTGAAATCAGTTGCTTTACAGGAAATGGGTCGGGTGGGGGGGACTGAATAGTTGGGTCCAAAGTCAAGCTGTTGTCAGCAATATAGTATACAGAGAGACAAAGAGGGGGAAGCCAAACAGACAGACAGAGCTTTGGACAGCCGCTGAGTCTGATCTCTCTAATCTACCATTAAACACTGAGAAAACAGAAAACTATGAAGTCATTTTCCAACTCTGGACTTTTTATTGTGCAGACAGCAGGCAGCCTTTCTGTGGACTCCAAAGCCGCAGTTACATGTACAAAATATCTTTGATCGGATCAGAATGGAACCTGGGCCCAGAAACAAAAGAAGAAATATTGAGTTGAGTTGTAAACAAAGAAATCTACAGCATGGAGCGAGATGGTCTTCTAAACGGGATTTTATTGTTGTTATTAGGATTATTACTGAGCGCTTGATCACTCTTTTTTTAAAATCCCTGCTTTTTTTCTTGGACGCACAGACCCGTAAGAAGGGTTAGGGTTAGGTTAATGCGTGCCAACTAATTTTAGCTTTGGATGCACTTCAAATGCGGTCAACGCCACACTCTGCATCTGGACTGCATGAGGATATGTGGGAATAAGATCAACCTTTAGTTTTCTCTGGACAGGAATCAGAATAAAATGTTAACATGCAGCCTGATCGGATCACAGTCAGCATAGCCCACCTATCTGGATTGGAAGGAAATGTATTCATCCTTTATTTTGTTCTGGACACCACTGGAAACACAAATTCATATGATGGTCAGATCGTAGCAGCATTTCCGCCTTCGGCAATCGGGATCGGGAGCTTCACGCTCCACTCTGCGTCGGCAGCTGCCGATCTGAAGGAAAAAAGCTTGACCACTGTGTCTGAAGGAGGACGGCAGAATGCGGACATGCTGCTACGTAGTCCTGAGAAGCTGTGTACAATCATCAGAAGTTCCCAACCATCACAAAGCCATCTTCTCTGCCGCTAACACAAAGCTACACTACTCCTGGTGTGTCTGTGTCTGTTAGCAGCCAAGCCAGATATACAGAGAAAGCACCGATGTCATCGCCCCGTCTCCCCTCTGGAAATGCGAAGTGGAATTGAATTATGAGACACTTTTCACAAGGTGGATTTTAAAATGCATATGCAATGACACAGAATAAGTGGTTTTTAAGTATAAAATGAAAAAGCATTTTGAAGTATTGATTTTTCATTTTAATCGTAAGGTCATTTGATGCAGCAAAAAACATTTCTGTTAATCCATTTTAACAGTAAAATTAGACATTTTTTAAATGAATTTTGCTACACATTTACCAGAAAAATTTTAGAAAATGAAATAAAATTTTCATTATCATTTTAATTGAGTGACAGAATAAGCAGTGTTGAGGAAGAAAATGAAAACGCATTTTGGTGGATTGCTTTTTCATTTTCATTTTGAGTCAAAAAATGCAGCTTCATTTTGAAAATGAAAAAGCATTTCTGGTTTTGACGTTTATTCTTAATTTATGCTACAGAATTGCTTCCATAGAGATGCATGTCAGCTTACATTAGGGCAGCTGCAATGATCTAGGTCCTGGGACATGTGTGTTAAAGGGGGCGTTCCACTTACACTGACGATTCAAATAAAAAACAGCTTAGCATCATGTTTACTTGTATTTTTCGAAGTCATTCACTTTTTTGGTAGGTTTATTTGACCAAGCTGACGCAGGAAAAACAAGCAGCTGGCTTTTTCCATGAGCTGGCTTAGAAAAAACATTTCCAGAATCCAGACCCCTCTCAGACCCTATATCTGCTGAGGGAAAAAAGGCTCTGCAGGAGCAGACAGAGCAGAGCGGCCCCAGGAAGCTTTTAGGTAAGACGGCTCTCTTCCTTTGCTTCCACCACTTTCCAGGACCTGAACTAGAAGATGGAACCTTCTTTTCTTCACTCTCATATGTTTCTTTAAGCTGTTGCTGAAAATCAATGTGTGTCTCACGGATGAAAACATTTGTCTACATGAAAAGAGGAAAAAAATTTCTGTAGTGACTGCAAACACGAAACAGGAGAAAAATGTTATGACAGTGGAATTCTGAATAAAGTCTTGTGGCTTTATGACTGTAATTGGTTTAGCTTTAGTTTAGCAGCTTTTGACCAAGATGGCGGCGCGTACACATCGCGAGGCCCGGTGTCTCTCCAGTTTCTGCAGTTTTGCAGTAATTTTCTTGCTTGTGTTGAGTCTGTTTGTACGGAACAGTAGTACATCTATATCGTACACCCGACAGGAGCTTTTGGATATTGGTTTGGGCATTCCAGACAGTTTTATCAACAACCTTCGTCTCGCTACTGATATCGCCAGAACACCCGAGGCTGCGCACCCCACCTGGCCGGGCAGAAATGCTCGAAGGCGGCGTCGAGACCGTAAACAAAGACGAGGAAAGCGCGGAGGGCTCAGAGCTTAGCTAAAGCTAACACCATACCGGCTCTCTTTACCCAGCATTTCCCTCACCAATGTACGATCGCTGGTGAACAAAATGGACGAGATTCGACTCCGCATTAACCACAGCAGGAGACTTTGGAACTGCGATGTTATAATTTTCACGGAAACCTGGCTAAACAGCGGTATACGAGACAACACAATTGCTCTATCTATATTAAAAAAAGCCTGGTGCACGAACTCTGTTACTGTTGGAAGTCACTGCTCAGCTAACCTAGAGTTTCTCATGGTTAAGTGTAGACCATTCCATCTGCCTTGTGAGTTTACCTCCACAATTATAACTGCGGCTTATATTCCCCCTGACGCTGATGCCAAACTTGCTGTGAAAGATCTTCATACAGCCATCAGTAAACAACAGACTACTGGCTTGGGTGGCGGGTGTGATCGCCCGGGGGGCGGTGGTTCTCTGCCTGCTACCGTTTGGCGTTGGGGGGGTTCTGGCTGCCGCTGCTGCTGCGGTGGGGGTCTTGGTGTGGGGATGGCTGGTCACTCTCCCTCCTTCTTTTCACATTCTTTTCACATTCCACCATCCATTTTAGAAGAACATAAACACTCACCTGAGCACAGGTGTTAGCTCACCTTTACACTAATAGTTTGCGTGATTGAATGAATGAAATATTTCACACCAGTTAGCTTGAAGGCATGGGTGTGCGTGTGTGAACACTATTTGTTTTGTGTACATGTTTTGTGTACATGTTGACAGGTGGACATTTCTGCAGCTAGCAGGTGTGTTGATCTGAAGGTGTGTGTGGACAGGCCCCGCCCTTTGAGATTTGTACTGCACTTGAACCTTACCACATCCAGTAAACTTGTTGCTTTATGCTGCTTCATGGTTCTACCCCCCCTCCTATTATCACCCTCCTATCCCCCCTCTTCTCTAACATCCCTCTCTCTTCTTCCCTCCTTTCCTTTTCCGTCCGGTCCAACATCAAAGATTTTCAAATATGATTGAAATGAATAAAGTTTGGCCTCAATTACAAAAGGGGTTTATTCAGACATACCTCTGGTTTGTCTGAAGATTAATAACCCCTGTTGTTAAAGTAAAATATGTCCAACACAAGAGGCATTCAGCTCTTATCTGTTTGCCCGGCTGTTGGACAGGACAAGATTAAAAAAAAAAAAAAGAAATATGTTTATATTATATATATGTTTATATATATATTTTTTTTAAAGAATTGTTGACGTGTTCAATACTTATTTTCCCCGCTGTATTTTGTCACACCAGAGGAAACAAAACTTTGGATCATGTATACACAAAGTATTTGTTGTGAAAGATGTTTTGGTTTGTTTGTGAACAAATCTCACATAGACCGAAAGTTGGGCCTTATCTGTGACATCTGTGGACTCATCAATGGCTAATGAAAGGCTTTCTCTCTGCAAAGCATCCTCAAGCTGTGACAACACAGCAACTGCTAATATTTCCGATATTCTGATTGTGGAGGTGGCTAACATTGGGATTTGCTTAAGTTTGTTGGTGAGTTCATATTTTTGTATCTTCTTTCCAGGAACGTCTCTGCAGCGACACTTAAGCACTCTTTTACTAACGTCAAGTCACTGAAAAATTTTCTACGTTACTCTAAAATCCACTAAAATCAAATACTGCACTAGTGGCTGACACAGAAGAGAGCTTGGCACGTCTGGTTGAGGAGTCTGAAAGGGTGTGTGACAGAAGGAAGTTGAGAGTGAATGTGGAAAAGAGTAAGGTGATGAGGTGTACGCGGTTAAAGGGTGAACGTAGATTGAATGTGACATTTAATGGGGAGTTGTTGGAAGAGTTAGAGTGTTTTAAGTATTTGGGGTCGTATGAAGTACGAAAGATATGGGGGGAAATGAAGAGAGTGTTTGAATGTAGGTCACTGGGAAAGGATGCGAAAAGGAGATTGTATGAGGGTGTGGTGGTGCCTGCAGCGTTATATGGGACAGAAACATGGATTCTGAAAGTGGCGAAAAAGAGGAAGCTGAATGTAGTTGAGATGAGATGTTTGAGGAGTATGTGTGGTGTGACGCATATGGATTGTGTGAGAAATGAAGTTATCCGAGAGAGAACTGGTGTGATGCGAGAGTTGGCTTATAGAGCGGAGCAAAAGGCACTGGGATGGTTTGGACATGTTGAAAGAATGGAAAGGGAGCGATTGGTGAAAAAGCTATATGAATCAGCCTGGGTATATAGATATAGACTCTAAAACCCATCCAGTCGGGTTGATCTCTCGTATTGGACTCTTAGCTGGTTTATTTTCTGCGCTCTCACCTCAGACTTTGGTAGATCCATTTGTTCAAAATGTTTCAGACATTTGACATTGCTGCTTTGAATTAGCGCCACCGTTTCACAGCAAATGAGACACAAAGGTTCTGAACTAGCAGTTGGAAGAAGAAATCCATAAAGATCTGTTCATTCACTTTAAAATACTCTATTCTCCACATCCACTTTCATCACCTTGGAACATTGCCATGACAGCATGAAACCTTTGGGCGGCCGTGGTGCAGTGGAAGGGCGGTTGACCTCTAATTGTAAATTTACAGGTTCAATTCCCACCTTGCCCACCCATATGTTGAAGTGTCCTTGAGCAAGACACTGAACCCCACCTTGCCTCTGGTGGAAGGTTGGTGCCAGGCAGCAGAGCTGCCACCAGTGTGGGAATGTGTGTGTGATTGGGTGAATGGGTCTGTGAGCGTAAAGAAAAGAAGGTAGAAAAGCGCTTTATAAGTATACGCCATTTACCATGACCACTTAATTGTGTTTGTTCCAAGATTGTGGATACTGCTACATTTTGAGATGAACTTGTATTAACCTGGACACTGCTGTATTTCAGCTGAAAATCTGGAATCTGCAGGTGATACGCTGAGGAAGATCATCGTGGAGAATAGACGTAATTTTCATCCGAATGATTGAATGATGGATGAAACTGGCCACTTCTGGAAGAAGCGACGCTCCGAACCCGCTGCTGCCGGACTGAAGCGCCATGCCCACCGCTCAAATCGCTGCGTGACCTCTCATGCTCCTTCTTTTAAGGCACAGAGTGACACTCCTAATGTGCGTTATAAAGGATGCACTGGTTCAATCTATTGCTTTGAGAAAAAAAACCTTTATGTTGATAAATATTCCAATGCTCTTTAATAAATGTTTCACAAAGCATCGGAAATGTTCAGGAGAGTTTTTGATGAGGAAGGATCAATGACGGACATTCTTCAACTCTGGTAGAGGTGAGGTGGGGGGGGGGGGGGTTCTCCGTGTTTGCAGATCCTGCATATACGATGGGGGGAATACTGAAAATAGTACCGTGTTTCACAGATGACATCATTCAGTGATGACATCATTCAGTGATGACATCATTCAATGATGACATCATTCAGTGATGACATCATTCAGTGATTACATCATCAAATAATGACATGTAATGACATGCAATGATGTCATTTTACATCATGGTATGATGGGATTTAAATGCATAAATACACCCCAGAGATCAGTATTCCTTCAACTCAAGAAGAGACAAAGAAAAGAAATCAGCTATCAAGAATGAGAAAAATGATGCAACAGGAAGAAAACGTTACAAAACGCTGGGCCGATATTGTTGATGATGAGAGTGACATCGTCCTGGACGACGACTTTTATAACATGATTGTTTTCCCCGAGGAAAGTTCCAGAGAGGAGACCAGTCAGGACTCTCCCATCCCCCAAGACAATTCATCTCAAATCTCTGATGGTGACAGAAAATGTAGTCAGAGTGACTTTGAAGGAGATCTGGAGGTCAACCATATGATGTCCCCTGACGATAGCTACACCCATGAGCACAGTGATGAGCACAGTCTGGACTCTCAAGACAATTCATCTCAAATCTCTGATGGTGACAGAAAATTTAGACAGAGTGACTTTGAAGGAGATCTGGAGTTTTACTACTCGATGTCCCCTGACAATAGCTACACCGATGAGCACAGTGATGAGCAAAGTCTGGACTCTCCCACCCCCAGAGAAGATCCATTTGGACCCTTTGATTCTGACAGTACAGATGATGAGGATGACAATTCCAGTGATTCAGATTCAGAAGACTCAACATCAGTGGAGTCTCAAGAAGAAACTGACGTCAACGATCTGAATGGATTGATCTCACAGCGCAATAAGCTAAAAAGCTGTTTAGCTAAGAGGGAAAGGAACATTGCAAAAAAACTGGACCTCATAAAGGAATATGAGCAGGAGGCACTTAAGGCTGATGAAGATTGGTTGTTTTCTGAAAAAAGTATTGAGCAGGAGCGTCACATCAGACAAGAGAGTCGAAAGGAAATCAGAGAACTTGAGGAGAAGATCCAAAAGGTGACAGAATTCCTCAAGAGTGAAAAGAAACCAAGCTACTCAGAGGGTTACAAGGCCGTTTTAGAAGAGACAGAAATGGTCACAAAACAACTGCTTGAAATCAACAATCTAAATTTACACATGGAAGATCAAATTGGAAAACAACAGGAGAAAAGAGAAAATCTTGAAATCCAGTTGGTAGAGATGGTCTTTCTGTCCAACTTAGCAACCAAAAGAATCAGCAACCAAGCAGAGACAACTGTGTGTGCACCTCAACAGAAGACATCAACCCAGATGGAATTTGATAGACCTGAAAGTGCCTCTGGATTGAACCAAATAACAGCCTCAGCTTGTTTGGAATCACAAAAAATTATCTTTACTGTTGGAGCTGCACCTAAGAAAACAACCAATAGGAGAGGAAAAAGCAAGAGCATTTGCCCTAAAACAAAGCCGGACGCCTCTTCTCAACTGCTGGACACACTGAAAGTGAATCCGTCACATCAGTTCAGTTGGGTTCAGTCAGAAGAAGTAGCTGTTAAAGTCAGCAGCCAGGCTGAATCAAGTGGGTGTGCACCTCAGGAAAAGTCTTGCAAACAACAAAGTTCTTCTGCAAATAAAGTCTCGGCATTGGACAAAGTAAAAGCCTCCTTGTTGTTAGAACCTCAGAAGACTGTCTTTACCATAGGAGCTACACCTCAGAAAACAACCAATAGGAGAAAAAACAAGAGCATTTGCCCTAAAGCAAAGCCGGACGCCTCTTCTCAACTGCTGGACACACTGAAAGTGAATCCGTCACATCAGTTCAGTTGGGTTCAGTCAAAAGAAGCAGCCGTTAAAGTCAGCCGCAATGCATGCAGCCATGCATAGGTGTAAATATTAGATAACATTAGCTAGTAGGAAAATAACTATTTTAGTAACAAAAAAGGTGTGACAGGTTTTTTAAATGAATTTATTTTAAATTATTTAATATTATATTTTTTGTGTGTTTTTACCAAGATAAATGTAAGCTGTCATTAATTTATTTTAAATATATATATTTTTTTGGAAGTAGAGAAACAAGTCTGAAGTTGATCTTTGTTTTAAAAAGTATAAATATAACAATAAAAAATATATATTTATACACAGATATACAAATATGTTAGGATATAATGTCTTAAACAAAACAAGTAGAAACATAGACTCATAAATAGATCTACATACAGAGATTGCTTTACAGAAAAATATAGTGATACATGAAATATCTAAAAAATATATAGAGATAAAGTTCTTAAATAAAATATGAAATATATTATAAACAAACATACTCTCAATGTTTAAGTGCTTGTTAGCACCAGGGTAATAAGGTAATCCTGTGTACATTAGTGGGTTCTCTCCGGGTGCTCCGGCTTTCCCTAGATTCTAAAAAAGACTTTTTAAAAAGTAAATTAGGCGCTAAGAGCGCTATCTGCCCTCACCTTCACCTCTACAACCACCCGCTCTCACTGTCTGCATCTATGCCATCTCTTTCTGTGAGGCTGTCAGAGCTGCATGTGAATAAAAAATATTATAAAATAAGTAAAAATATTATAATAACAATAATATTAATAATATAAATAATAATAATAATAGTAATAAATAATAAAATATACAAATCAATTATATAAAAGTCAATTACTAATGACTAAATAAAATATAAAAAATAAAATAAAAACTAATGAAAAAAAAAACATAAATATATAAATATCAGTCACCATAAATAAATAATTAAATGAATAAAATATAAAAAATAAAAAAATAAACTTATAAACAAATAAACAAACAAATAAAATTTAATTTAATTTAAATTAAATTAAATTAAATTAAATTAAATTAAATTAAATTAAATTCCCCCTCCCTGAATCGCCACCTTATCGTGGTGGAGGGGTTTGCGTGCCCGAATGATCCCAGGAGCCGGTACCTGGGTGGTGTTCCACCTCAAACTGGTCCTGGGAGACGGGCCAGACTAAGGGCGATTCAAACAAAAACCTTTTCAATTACTAGATCCAATTACTCCCCCCAAAAGGAGTTACCAGTGCCCCACCCTGGAGCCAGACTAGTTAGTTCTTGTCTGGTAGCTTTTAATTGCTCTGGGGCAGGACAGTGGGGCAGTGGACAGCAAGCATGTTGTCCTGAAGGCTCCCCAAAGCAAAGGAACTTTTTCTGCAGTTCCACTTGAGGCTTTGGTTGCTTGTTGGTGATAGATGATGGGGCAGGACGAGCCACGGTGGGACACTGGCTTTATCCCATTTGGTTAGACGCTTCACAGTGGATCACTCAATCGTCTATCTAAAATGAGTCCCCAATCCCCAGAGAAAAAAAACAAAGAACTCCTTCCCCGTGTCTTTGTGGCAGATGAGGCAATCCCACTGCAGAGAAACCTGATGCAGCCATTCCCTGGGCGCCTCCTTTCTCAATAGAGGTGCATATTTATCTACGTCCTCTCACCAGCCCGGCTTTTTGTGAAGAAATCCTTCTGGATCATCTCTCCACAGTGGGGTCTGTATTGACTCCTGACTGAAGATCCACAGCAGAGTCGGAAGTTCTGGTGTTCTGCACAGCTTCATCAGGTCCTCAGCACCACAGGAACCTGCAGTGATGAGGCTGTGGTAACTGAAGACGAGCCGCTGCACCAGATAAAATAGGTTGCTGCCAACAGAGAGGCTCTCCAGCTGAGAGACTCCATCATGATCCACTTTCCTGCAGAGGGAACAGACCCATGGAACCTCCAGAATGGGGTTTTCTGTCCTCCAAGGATGAAAAAATAACGTCTTTTTTGAGAGCCATCCACAAAACCATTAAGAGCTTGATTCCCTCTTTTTCACAGTTTTTATTCCAAACTATTAAAGTACTACATTAGTTGGAAAGGGAAGAGATTAAAACAGGCTAAATAGTACATATGGACTGGAGCAGAACTGCCCCCTTCCTCATAAAAATCCCAATACCATAAATGCAGGACGCTGCTCAGTAGCATAAAATCCGTTGCCACTGATATATGATTTAAAAAAAAATGATTCAAAAATTGATTTTATCCAATTCAATGAGTTTTTAAATAGAAACAACATCTTTTAAATACTATCAGTGAGGTTTCAGGACAAACCACAGCACAGAGACTGCCCTTATTAAAATAGTAAATGATATTTGATGTAATCTGGACTGTCAGAAACTCAGTCCTGGTATTACTGGATCTGAGTGCTGCATTTGACACAGTACATCACAGTATTTTACTCAACGGGCTGTGAGGTTTGAGTATATCTGGTACCATCCTAAAGTGGTTTTACTCCTATCTCACAGATGGAAGATTTCATGTATGTATGGATACCTGCTCCTTAAAGGTCTTTGAAATCAACTGTGGGGTCCCCCAAAGTTCAATTTTAGGCCCACTACTTTTTTAATCTATTTAATACAGTCATCTGAAACAACTTACATACAGCAGTTAGGATGTGTGCCAAAAACTGATAGCATTTGGTGTTCATTATTTTCACCAACTTATAACCATATTAAGACTCCTTGTTACGCCAAGAGCTAATGTTGAAGCAAGAATTAAAACATGCCGTGTGGTTTCACACCTGAATCCTTGAAGGACACCAAAATGTACTCTGAGGGTTCGTCCTGCATTCCTTGTTTGCTATCAATGATTTCATAAGCAACAGATTTGGCTTCTTCAATTTCTTCTGACACACTCCCAGTGGTGTCAATAAGAAACGACAGGATAGACGCACGGACCAGCCCCATCATTCTGCAGGAAACATTAAAATATATGAGGTGCCGTGTAGGACATTATTCAGAATTAGCATTCACAAACACATATGAAATCTCTCACACACACTAGTGAAATGCTTGTATACATACAAGTGAAAATATATTCATTCATATACACATGTGAAATCTCTCACACACACATATGAAATCCTCTCACACACACATATGAAATCCTCTCACACACACATATGAAATCCTCTCACACACACATACGAAATCCTCTCACACACACATACGAAATCCTCTCACATACACATATGAAATCCTCTCACACACACATACGAAATCCTCTCACACACACATACAAAATCCTCTCACACACACACATGAAATCCTCTCACACACACTACTGAAAATTGCAGTAGAAACGGATTTTTTTTTAAAACTTTATTGTTATAAACGAAGTTGGTCGACGGAAGAAACTTCAGTGGAAACGGAAGTTGGTAGAGAGCGGGATTTTACTAGCAGTGGTTGGGACATGTCTTCTCAGTTCCCCCAAACAACTTTGGCCGACGCGACAGCTTTATTAACTAATATCCTGGCTTCAACGGAGACTATTCGCACCCTGTCGAACTCTACAAGCGCAGCCCTGCAAGGGACCCCCGTGTCCCTGAGTACGGAAACGGTGGATAATCGCCTAGCGTCACTTTTCCCGTCTCGGCACCGTGGTGGCGTCCCGTTACCACCAACAACAACCAGGAATTTGAGCGGACGCACCCCACGTTATCACGTACAGCAGTCCTTTGGCTCGTGGAGTATGGGCACAAAGAGGAAAAGGTAAATTAACGACCTTGAGTTCAACATTGTTGTTGTATATGCTTAGATAGAATTTCTGATATTGTTTCAGAAACTGCGTGTCTGTACATTAACTGACGTGATGTGGTCGTAAATGACCGGTCAAGTCAACCGCCATCTGGCGACGTGCTGTCACGCTAGCCATCATTGACATTTTACATGCGCGTTTTATATCATAGTTTACGATACATGCGCTTAGCTAACTCAAATGATGGCATAAAGTGGTAATACTATAAATATGTCACAATTACCTAACGTTTTTGTGGTTAGGAATATAATGAGTGCAATTGTAAGCAATATTTTGTTATGTAAAAAAAAATAATTTTGATTCTAATTTTATAATAAGCAAAACTAATGGGAGATAAGGTATTTTGTGTGAAATATAATAAACCAGACAGACTCAAAGTGATTGTTTTGTCTGTTGTTGAGCATCTCATGGAATGGTACTAAAAAGAAACGATGAAACTCCATCTTGTCAAATCTTCTCAGTTATTCCATTGTAAGCTAAGGCAAACCTCCACTGGAATGTTGTTACCAGGGATGTTTAGGATCATAACACAAGTTTGAGTAAAACGGACTGCAGAAAAATGTTGAAAAAAATTTTTTATAGTCAAATTGAAGCTTTTGTCTTTATAGTCAGATTATAACATGTGAAACATAGAAAACAGTATTTTTTTTTTTTTTTGAAAGGTGATGCAAAACTTCTACTGGATGTTAAGTAACATCACAACAGGTTTGAAGAAAAATGACTGTCGAAAAAATGGAAAAACACACACTCATAAAGTTACATTTTTGGAGTCTAAGGTGTTTTTATTTCCCTGAACTTCTTACCTGAACGGCAATTTAAATCCTCCACTTTTGTCTCTGATTATGGTATGTTTGATATGTTATTCATGTACTAATATACCATTCAATGAGAAGCTTAAAATGATGTCAATGTGCATGCAAAATGTTAGTGATGGCTAGCAGTTCCACAAATGACGGCTCACTTGGTTGCGGTCATAAATGGATATACTTACAGTTCAATTGATCCAAACATTGTTTTTCTGACTTCTCTTCAATTGCCATAATGGTTATTATTCTGTAACGTTGTGTGTGCATGGAGCAGTGATAGGATGGGTAGAGGGAGGTTCACGATGGCAATAACATCAATTATTGCCATATAAATCAAAGTAGGAGTATAATTGTAATATAATAGATGTGATCTGATATTGCTGTTTTCATTTTGTTTCAGAGCTCAGACACAGCAGTTTGACCATTTTAATAAAGATGTCATACTCCTTCCAAATCCATCTTGGGATGTGGTTTGTAAGCAAGGTTCAAAGTTGAAATTACATAGGCATGGACATATACTCAGTGCCTTTGAATTTCAAAAAGCTTGGGACTACCAAACAGTTGTGCAACGCATCAGGGAGGGCTTTGGCGAACACATTCCAGGGGATGTCAGGTAAAAGCAACATTTTAAAAATATCTGCACAATCCATTTCTACTGATAGTGACACAACAGTGATTTATGATGTGAATGCAGAGTTATTGCAAATTCTGTAAAAATACATTTTCTAAAATATGCATGATTCATTCACAATGTTCTTTATAGCCTTCAGTTTCTGATGTCTTGTGGCACGAAGCTGGTGTTGCCTAAGCTCCAAGCCGGTCAAGAACTAAGCGGATTGCTAATCCATAAAGTTTATAAAACCAAAGCCCTGTACATCAGACCATCAAAAACCCTTTTAGTAAGTGTTTTCTTCCATGTCACCCATTTTTACGTTTTTATTCTTTTGTTAGTATTTTTGAAATATGATATGATTGTTTTTTTTTGTTTTTTTATCCTACTTAAGAATGACTCCGAGGAAGAAAATGAACTAAATCACACCACCCCAAGTACACGTAGAACCACCAACAGCAGTGATGATGATTGTGTTGAAGTTCCACAAATTCGCACAAGCATGGAAAATCATTGCACCACAAGCACTGCTGCCACGTTGAGCAGTCTGTCTGAAAGTCCAGACCAAGATGGCAACCCTGGCACTTGCACCAATGATGACGATGTCGGCTGTGTAAAAAGCCATCCAGTAGACCAGGGTGATTGCCTTCCTGGCACAAGTGGCACAGGCAGTCATATTGGGCGTTCCCTTGTGAGAACTGCCAGCCCTGCCAACAGTAGTCAGGACTACTCTTCATATTTAAGACTTGTGTCAATGATTCCGGATGAGTCTTCAGATGATGAGGAGTTAAACCAAGCTATTGCTGCCAGTATGGAGACTCCACTGTGAGTACAAGGAATAGAAGAATAAGATGTCACCATCAGTATAAACTGTTTTATTTCAATATATTTATAACGGAGACATAGGTATTTCCTTATACAAAATAATTTCAAAAGAGATTACTTATCAGTGCTTCTGTCACAGTGTCTTAGCTTTTTCCTTTTTTGTCTTTTCTTTTGTAGTACGGAACAAGTACCTGTTCAAGAAATACTGCTGGAGCTTTGAAGCAAGATTAACACACAGCAGCACTGCAAATTTAACATCAATCGCTCTGCTGTTTGGGAGGGAGCCTTGCGGGGATTCCGAAGGGTATCTTACAACCCCAACTCAGCGATCTGGGTTAAATTTTCTGATGACATGGGAAAAAATGAAGAAGGAGTAGATTTGGGTGGACCAAAAAGGGAATTCCTGAGACTGCTGATGGAAACCATTGCTTTGTCTCCTATGTTTGAAGGAAAAGAAAATAGCAAGAACCTGGCTTTAAACAGCACTGGTGGGAATAATGTCTCTGTCTGTCTATCTGAACTGTTAAGCTAATGGTTAATGTATTATTCTTTTCAATTTTTTTTTTTTTTTTTTTTTTTTTTTTTTTTTTTTTTTTGCACTCCCCCCGTGAACCGCCACCTTAACGTGGTGGGGGAGTTTGAGAGCTCGGGTGATCCCAGGAGCTAAGCTGTCTGGGGCTTAAGCCCCTGGTAGGGTCTCCCATGGCAGACAGGTCCTGGGTGACGAGCCAGACAAAGAGCGGTTCAGAAACCCCTGATGAAGAGAAACAACAAGGACCCGATTACGTCGCCCGGATTGGCGTCACCGGGGCCCTGCTCTGGAGCCAGGCCCAGGGTCGGGGCTCGCAGGCGAGCGCCTGGTGGCCGGGGCTCTTCCCACGGACCCCGGTCGGGCTCAGCCCGAAGGAGCGACGTGGGACCACTCTCCTATGGGCCCACCACCCGTAGGAGATCTCAAAAGGGGCCGGTGCATTGTGGTTTGGGTGGCAGTCGGGGGCAGGTGCCTCGGCGGCCCAAACCCCGATCATGGAATCTGGCTTTTGGGACATGGAATGTCACCTCTCTGGGAGGGAAGGGAGCCTGAGCTGGTGCGAGAGGTTGAGAGATATCGTCTAGATATAGTCGGGCTCACCTCCACACATAGCCTGGGCTCTGAAACTCAGTCCTTAGAGAGGGGTTGGACTCTCTACCACTCTGGAGTTGCCCAAGGTGAGAGGCGGCGGGCTGGTGTGGGCTTACTCGTGAGCCCCCAGCTCAGCCGCCAAGTGTTGGAGTTCACCCCGGTGGACGAGAGGGTCATGTCCCTCCGCCTCCGGGTGGGGGACAGGTCTCTAACTGTGGTTTCGGCTTACGGGCCGAACAGCAGTTTGGAGTACCAGGCCTTCTTGGTGTCTCTTGAAGGGGTACTGGAAAGTGCCCCAACGGGGGACTCCATTGTCTTCCTGGGGGACTTCAATGCCCACGTGGGCAATGACAGTGGCACCTGGAGGGGTGTGATTGGTAGGAACGCCCCCCCTGATCTGAACCCGAGTGGTGTTTTGTTATTGGACTTCTGTGCTCGTCATAGTTTGTCCATAACGAACACCATGTTCGAGCACAAGGGTGTCCATCAATACACCTGGCATCAGGACACCCTAGGCAGGAGGTCAATGATCGACTTTGTAGTTGTTTCAGGTGACCTTCGGCCCTGTGTCTTGGACACTCGGGTGAAGAGAGGGGCGGAGCTGTCCACCGATCACTACCTGGTGGTGAGTTGGATTCGCTGGCGGGGAAGGAGGCCGGAAAGACTTGGAAGACCCAAACGTACTGTGAGGGTCTGCTGGGAACGTCTGGCTGAGCCCTCCGTTAGGGAAGTCTTTAACTCCCACATCCGGGAGAACTTCAAACAGGTACCGAGGGAGGTTGGGGACATTGAGTCCGAGTGGACCATGTTTTCCACCTCCATTGTCTCTGCTGCTGCTCGGAGCTGTGGTCGCAAGGTCTCTGGTGCCTGTCGCGGCGGTAACCCCCGAACCCGGTGGTGGACACCGGAAGTAAGGGATGCCGTCAAGCTGAAGAAGGAGTCCTACCAGGCCTGGCTGGCCTGCGGGACTCCGGAGGCAGCTGACAGGTACCGGCAGTCCAAGCGAGCTGCGGCCCGGACTGTTGCGGAGGCGAAAACTCGGTCCTGGGAGGAGTTCGGTGAGGCCATGGAGAAGGACTATCGGTTGGCCTCGAAGAAATTCTGGCAAACCATCCGACGACTCAGGAGGGGAAAGCAGTTCTCCACAGGCACCGTTTTCAGTGCAGGTGGGGAGCTGTTGACTTCAACTGGGGACATTGTCGGGCGGTGGAAGGAGTACTTCGAGGATCTCCTCAATCCCACTGACACGCCTTCTTTTGAAAAAGCGGAGAATGAGGACTTTGGGGTGGGGCTGTCTATTACCCGGGCTGAAGTCACTGAGGTAGTCAACGAGCTCCTCGGTGGCAAGGCCCCGGGGGTGGATGAAGTCCGCCCTGAGCACCTCAAGTCTCTGGATGCTGTGGGAGTGTCTTGGCTGACACGTCTCTGCAGCATCGCGTGGCAGTCGGGAACCGTACCACTGGACTGGCAGACAGGGGTGGTGGTTCCCCTCTTTAAGAAGGGGGACCGGAGGGTGTGTTCCAACCATAGGGGAATTACACTCCTCAGCCTCCCTGGGAAAGTCTATGCCAGGGTACTGGAGAGGAGAGTCCGTCCGATAGTCGAACCTCGGATTCAGGAACAACAGTGCGGTTTCCGTCCTGGTCGTGGAACAGTGGACCAGCTCTACACCCTATCTAGGGTGCTGGAGGGTTTGTGGGAGTTCGCTCATCCAGTCCATATGTGTTTTGTGGATTTGGAGAAGGCGTTCGACCGCGTCCCCCGTGGCATCCTGTGGGGGGTGCTCTGGGAGTATGGGGTCCGGGGGAGCCTTACTGAGGGCTGTCCGGTCTCTGTATGACCGGAGTAGGAGCTTGGTCCGCATAGCCGGCAGTAAGTCAGACCTGTTCCCGGTCCACGTTGGACTCCGGCAGGGCTGCCCTTTATCACCGGTTCTGTTCATAGTTTTTATGGACAGAATTTCTAGGCGCAGCCAGGGGCCGGAAGGGATCTGGTTTGGGGACCACAGGATTTCCTCTCTGCTTTTTGCAGATGATGTTGTCCTGTTGGCTTCATCGAACCGGGACCTCCAGCGTGCATTGGGGCGGTTTGCGGCCGAGTGTGAAGCGGCTGGGATGAGGGTCAGCACCGCTAAATCTGAGGCCATGGTCCTTGACCGGAGAAAGGTAGTCTGCCATCTCTCGGTGGGTGGAGTGTCCTTGCCCCAGGTGGAGGAGTTTAAATACCTTGGGGTCTTGTTCACGAGTGAGGGAAGATCGGAGCGTGAGATGGACAGGCGGATCGGAGCGGCGTCCGTAGTTATGCGGTCGCTCTATCGGTCCGTCGTGGTGAAGAGAGAGCTGAGCCGAAAAGCAAAGCTCTCAATTTACCGGTCGATCTACGTTCCAGTACTCACCTATGGTCATGAGCTATGGGTCATGACCGAAAGAACGAGGGTCCCGAATACAAGCGGCTGAAATGAGCTTCCTCCGCAGGGTGGCTGGGCGCTCCCTTAGAGATAGGGTGAGAAGCTCGGTCACCCGCGGAGAGCTCGGAGTAGAACCGCTTCTCCTCCACATCGAAAGGAGCCAGTTGAGGTGGCTCGGGCATCTAGTCCGGATGCCTCCTGGACGCCTCCCTGGAGAGGTGTTCCGGGCATGTCCCACTGGGCGGAGGCCCCGGGGAAGACCCAGGACACGCTGGAGAGACTACGTCTCTCGGCTGCCCTGGGAACGTCTCGGGGTCCCCCCAGAGGAGCTGGAGGAAGTGGCTGGGGTGAGGGAAGTCTGGGCATCCTTGCTTAGACTGCTGCCCCCGCGACCCGGTCCCGGATAAGCGGAGGAAGATGGATGGATGGATGGAATTTTTTTGCAGCTTTAAGGGAGGACTGGTACTACACAGTTGGGAGAGCCATAGCAGTGAGCTTGGTGCATGGTGGTCCACCACCAAACTTCCTTTCACCTACTCTATTTTCTCTTTTGGTTGATGGTTCTGCAAATCCGGCCCTAGAAGAAATAGCTGACACAGAATTGCTTGAAAAAGTGAAAAAGGTGGGTTTTTTTGTTTGTTTTTAAATTGTTTCTTGGTGGATGGGTTAACAGGCCTTGTTGCTTTAAGTCAGAGATCTAAATCATTTTAGTCTAAGGTACTCTGCACTAAAGTTTTAGTGTATTTTTTTAATGTTATTTAATTTTAAGATATGATTATTTTCATTTCAGTAGAATAATTTACAAAGCAATGGATATTTCTTAATCACTATATTTAACAATTGAGTGGTGGGAAAAAATTACTTTCAGCTTTATGTCCTAACATTTCAAAGCAATCTATTTAACGATCTATATACCTTGTCTTTATTCAGTTTAAAAAAAGGAATTTAAATGTTCTTAGATTAAGTTAAACAACTACTTTGTAGCCAAAGTAATACATTAATTTCCACTCTTCATAATTCTAGGTGTCTGAGAGTACAAACATAGAGGAGCTTGAGAAGTCCCAGGCAGTCTTGCTCGATTACTTGGCCAATGCAGGATGTCTGAGGCAGATGCAGTCATTAAGAGACAGGGATCTGTTGGTGCAGGACATTGTCATGTTTCAGGTCATTCACAGGGTTCAAGGCCCATTTCACAGGTATTCAGTATCCATAAGTTCTAATCAGAATAATCAGACTACATACAAAATGCACCAAAGCTGACTTTTTAGCAGACAAAAAGCATTCAACAATATCTAAAATTCTGTCTCATTTTCAGGTATTGTGAAGGACTGACAACTCTTGGGGTTCTACAAAAAATCAGGAGTCACCCAGACTCTTTTCGTCCCCTTTTCTGCTATCAGCCATGCGTGATGACGGCTGATCAGATGGAGAATCTCTTCAGCATCCGCCTGTCCCCAGAGGGGAGCAACAAGAGAGCTGCTGAGGAAACAGTTGTCACATTCTGGAGAGACTATCTCCTGGATGCTGAAGGTAAGTGACACCTTTTTGTATATATTCTATTTCTACCTCTTTATGATGCTTTGTTTTGTGTGCAGAAGAAGAAGGGCCATCCAAACTGCAGAAGATCTTGGCTTTTGCAACTGGAGCCTCTGTTGTGCCAGCTATCGGCTTTTCCCCAACTCCTTCAGTGCAGTTCATGCACAATGAAGATGATGACTTTTTCTCATCAATGTTTCCTATGGCAAACACGTGTGTAAACTGCATCAAGTTGCCACTGCATACATCATACCAGCTCTTCAGGGAGAAGTTTGATTTTGCTTTAGGGAACACACATGGATTTGGAAGAGCATAAACAGGCCTGCGCGAACAATTAGTTTGTGTCCATCTATTTCTGGTTGCAATAGTTGAGTTGCACAGTGTTTTGAAAAGTGCTAAATGACAGTCGTTTTAATTTTTTACATTGTGCTGTCTTGTTTTTGTCATAACAAGTTATTAAATACTTTTAAAAAAGTCAGCTTATATATGTTTTGAAATATTTACATTGGAATTCTCATCTTTAAATATAGAGTTCATTAATTACATTTTGAAGTTTAACCTACACAATTTAAATTAAGTATGAAAAATTGATCTGGTACGTTATGATTGAGTTGATTTATGTACTAAGCCGCTTTTATCTGAAATTGGAACCAATCAGTTTCTTACAGTTCATTTTCATATTCACCTAGCCCACTAGCCCAGCTCAGTTAATACTTGCTGCTGTCTACATTCTCAGAAAACTAATTTCAAATACTTTTAGGAAAAAATGATTTATTGAAGAATGTTTTAACAAAACAAAAACAAATCAGGCATTCATTGTAGAAAATTCACAAATGAAGAAAAAATATCTATGCCATAGTTCCCATCATTTTCAAGAGGATTAACTTGTCGAAAAAGGTTCATTGTGGTCTCATTCACCATAGCATTAATGTCAGGAACTACAACATTGTTATTAGTTTGAAGTTCAGGCAATGGTCCCTGTTCATCAATGCCATAAAAGTCAGCTTCAAAAACGTCACTCAGAACTGGATGAATTCCTACGCTGTTAATGACACCTGTATGCCATAGCTGAAGAGGTGTCTGGCCACCTTGTGTGGAGAGGCCATGGTTGTTCCACTGACTAATGAACTCTGTTAATGCCCTTTCAATTCTTGGCAAATAAACATAATGCAAGCAAAACAGATGTTGCTCATTCAACGAGTCCAGTATACCCTGTGACTCCATGAAATTAAATATGTTAATAAAATGTCTGGATACTACTCTATTGAGTTCAGCCCATAGTCTCTCAATCCTTTGGTTGTGGACCGAAACACCTGTAATAACACTGTTTAAGCCACGTCTTTCCAACATAAACCGGGCAACTCCCACATTCTCCATGCCATGGTCACACCTAACTCTTAAAGGCAATCCAAAGTTATGTACCCCTTCCAAAAATAATGACAAAACGCTGGAAGCTCTGTTATTAGACAAACATCGCAAATATATGATGGTCCTGCTGAAGCCATCCACGCAGCCATGGAAGACCAATCTCCATCTGACTAGCTTGTGGTTGCCATCAAAATGCCTGGTGGGAAACAGGAATAATAAATGCCATAAATCTCTCACATAACCACACGAGGGATGTTCTCACACATATGTTTGTTTACAGTCAGTTAGTTGAATGTTTATTAACAGTTTCCCATAAAATGATTAGAAATGAGTATTAAAAACAGAAACACTTAAATGTATGCTGTCAACTTACCATAAGTGGTTGGTCCCTTGAACGCTATAAATCCTGCGGTGGATTGCAGTACGACGCCTTAATGCTCGGCCCATAGGATCTACCTGACACAGGCTCTGTCTGACCCGCCAACGCTGAATCCTTAGACCACGTGCTCTCAGACTTCCAAGTATGTATGTTTCACCTGCATTTGGAGTATTCTGCAGCACATCAGTCACAGTCCTGTTCAGGTCTTCATTTGACAAGACAGTAAATCTTAATGGCCCAACTCCAAGAGTCTGTCTGTGTCTATACAAAGTCCTTCGACTGATTCCAAAGCACAAAGCAATTCTCTGCCATGTCATTCCAATAGATAAACAGTGGTAAATATGTTCGGCACATATGGCATATCTGGGCCGACCAGGACGACCAGTAGTGACTGTGGGGGGCACAACATTACTGTTGACATCAGGGGATTCCTGTCTAGCTTCATGTTCAAGCACCAAGGAACGAAAGCTGCAGTACAGTGATTCTAGAAGATCTATGACTTCCCTATTGTTAGGGTCAAATCTAGATAACTGAACAAGAAATGATGATAAAATTCGAGTACAATCATCAAGCTGCCTATAAAGTCTCTCCCGTGTAAAATCGTTGGTATCATGCCTTTGGAGAGACTCGATACATTGTAGGGCACTAATGAAAAAATGTTCCACCTCTTCTTCATTGCTTCTGGATGTCAAAAATATTGATACAAATAAAATAAAAAAGAGGGCCAAACGAACAGACATTATAGAACACTGCCACTATCCGCCTTGGTGTTTAACAGCAGTAAACACCGATTTGCGTGGTCAAATTAGCCCCTCCTAAATTTTTAGTGCACTCGTATTCACAGCATTACGAGAACTGAGTCCTGTTTGGACGGATCCGTCCCTGAGTCATACCACAATGCATTGCGAATGAGCCACAATGCATTGCGTTTAAATTATTCGAAAATGGCGAACGGTTGCGCAAGAAAGAGGACATAAAAATGTAAGTATATTAAAAAGTATCAAGTATTTGTTGTAAAATATATTTGTAAATACGTAAGATGATGTGTTTCATATGTTATATTCCTCAATCGACAAACTACATTGTTTCGAAGCTCATCAATTTCGGTAATGCTAAAGCTAGCGCTAGCGCGAATTAGCGTCGAAGGCTAAAAACAAACGCTGTTGATATTACATCAAAAAGCAGTGAGTTCTAACTGTGATCATACGTTTTAACACATTTTTTAAACGCTCAGCAAGCTTGTGTCGGATGGGAGTCAGAGATCACACTTGATCAGATTTGTATTTATTTATCATTAAACTGTAATCGTTGTCATGTTGGGTTAGGAGAGAGAAGAGGAGGAAAGAGCAAGAAAAGAAGGGACGACGAGCGACAGGAGAGTCTGTTAAGCTTACAGAAGTTGAAAATATTGTTAAAAAAATGTAACGTCATCGTTGTTTTTGCAATTTGTTGAATAAATGCATGGAAAAAAAAAAGAATTGTTTATATGTATTATTTAAATTTGAGCAATTTTTAACAATCTCACAAGGATTTTCATATAAATATCAAATGTTCATATTCACAATTTCGTTTTATATGTTAACATTTATTATTATATATGTTAACAATAATCCTGGTCTTCTAGAGTCATGTGTGTCACAGTTGGAGCTGAAAGGAAAGCAGAGATTTGTCCTCGCAGACGGACACCACTTTGCTCGTCCTGTTGGTTCCTGGTGTGGTTCAATATCTGTGGCTCTCAGCAGTCCCCTTCGCTGATGCGCAGATTGTGCAGAATTGAACTGCAGGCAATGATTTTCATTGCAAAGGTTGGTTTTACTTCCAGTGCCCCCAGAAATATTGCTCTCCTTCTCATCTTCATCATGCCAAATGGTCTCTCCACCACAGAGCGTGTTCTGGAGTGGTGCTGGTTGTAACGGGCCTCACCCACATTCCTCATGGGTTCCCCGTAGGGTGTCAGCAGCATGATGGGATGAGCTATGCAGGGATACCCACCATCACCCAAAATGATCCTTCAGGTGGGTTTGTTTGATTTACATAAATTGGGCTTTTACGTAGAACCTGTGAATCATGGATTGATCCTTGATTCCCAACAAAAATATCTATAAATTTGGCATTAGAGTCACATACAGCCTGCATTTGAATGGAATAAAAAAGCTTTCTGTTAAAATAACAAGCTGCATTTTCTTTTAGGGCCTTTATTCTTCAGTGGCAGCCATCAATGCTCCCCACGACCTTTTGGAAGGGGGAAGACCAAGCGAGCTGCTAATATCCAGAGGCGACTTATGGTAGTTCATTCCCACTAGGGATGCTGGATGAGCTGGAGGATGCGGTCTGCCGTCCTGTGGACAATGTCCCTCACAGTGGACCGTGGCATGTCAAAGGCCCTGGCTACCACACTGTAAGATGTGCCACACGCCAGCCAGAACAGAAACACCAGGACCTCAGTTTCCTGTGCCCCCCCTCCACCAGATGCTCGATGGTCCTGCGGGTCAACTGAAAATCCGGTCTTGTGTTGGACGGACCGTCAGCGTATAGGGCCAGGACAGACACCTTTATGTTGGCAAAGCAGTAGAGACGTGGAAGACCCTGGAAAATGCAACATTACTTATTTCATTGAGGAAATTAAATCCCATTTTTTGAATGTCTTATTTATTTTGATGTCTTACATTTTAGTTTATGAAGTATTTATGAATGCTGATAAATCTTGTTTTTTGTTTGTCTGGGTTTTTGGATTTTCATTTACAGTTTTAAAAATTAAAGTATTTTTGTATAAAACAAGTGATATGGTTTGACTCTGAATAAAAATTCTAAACTTTGAACTCACAAGTTTTTCATGTAGTTAGACTACACAACTCTCTTGAAAAAGAATGTTAAACTCTTACCCATCAGACTGTAACCTTGAGCACGATTAGTAACAAAGTTTAAGGTAAAGTTTAAGTTTAACAAAAAAATAATAAGTTTAACTCACAAGTTGTTAATGTCTGGTCAGGGCATCCAGAGGAAATCTTCTGAGACGTCTGCTTCTCCTTGCTGTGATGCTGCATATCTGCTCATTTTCGGTTTGATCTCATGAAAAACGGTTGAATTATTGCCAGGAACACGGACAGATTCATATTCAAAGCCATTTTCAGTAAGGTGTAAGAAAACTACAGAAAAAAATGCCTCCTCGCAAGAGCACGTTAATCGTTCAGCTGCACAAAAACAAAAAATAAATATTGGCATGAAAAAATAACTTGGGGGTTTATTTATGAACAAATACATCAAATCTACACCAAAGTGTTTGTAATTCTTGGTCTCATTTCTGTAATTCTTTATAAATCAGTCACGTTTTCCATGATCAGAACACAGCAGATTCATAAATAGTCTTCGTAAAATGTTCATATTTATTGTGTTTTTACTCTGACAAATAAGTGTCATTCTCCGCGTTAAATAGGAGTAGTTCGCCTCCAGACCAGGTGGTGGCGGTAATGCGCCACTTTGTTTCCGTGTCAGGCGCGTTATGAACAACACCCAAAAGAAAAAAGTACTGAGCACGGGTGTCTGAATTGCTTTTAAATTCAGAGAACTATATAGACAACTATATAGTTCTGCACTATATAGGGTTTTAGTAGTTAGGGATCAGGGCAGGAATTCGGACACAGGTTCATTTCCACTGAAATGCCTTCGGTCGACCAACTTCGTTTCTAACAATAAAGTAAAAAAAAAAACCGTTTCTACTGAAATGCCTTCCATTTCTATTGAAATTTTCACATGTGTATGTGAGAGCATTTTGGATAATGTATGTGAGAGGATTTTCACATGTGTATGTGAGAGCATTTTCACATGTGTATGTGAGAGGATTTCATATGTGTGTGTGAGAGGATTTCGTATGTGTGTGTGAGAGGATTTCGTATGTGTGTGTGAGAGGATTTCGTATGTGTGTGTGAGAGGATTTCGTATGTATGTGTGAGAGGATTTCGTATGTGTGTGTGAGAGGATTTCGTATGTGTGTGTGAGAGGATTTCGTATGTGTGTGTGAGAGGATTTCATATGTGTGTGTGAGAGGATTTCGTATGTGTGTGTGAGAGGATTTCGTATGTGTGTGTGAGAGGATTTCGTATGTGTGTGTGAGAGGATTTCAGTAGTGTGTGTGAGAGATTTCACATGTGTATGTGAGAGATTTCACATGTGTATATGAATGAATACATTTTCACTTGTATGTATACAAGCATTTCACTAGTGTGTGTGAGAGATTTCATATGTGTTTGTGAATGCTAATTCTGAATTATGTCCTACACGGCACCTCATAAAAATACATGTCAGATTTGTTTGCAAAGTACACATTTCTGATATACTAAGACAGGAGAAGACAAGGTTTTTTTATACCTCAGAAAGTCTTCATTCCCTGCAGAAAGGATGATGTCATCAAGTAGCTGACTGGTGGCTTCTGTGGCAGCTTTCACAGCAGCGCCAAAGAGGGCTTTGTAATCCGTTCGAGGCTCATCTTTACTAATACCTCCTCGTGGAATTGTTTTGCTGGTCTGGTCGGCCTCGCCTCCATGGCTGCATTTACCTGCCACAGCCCAAAAGCCCAGATTAACATGTTTGTGTGTTTTGTTTTTTGTTTTTAACGAAATAAATTCAGGCAGGGTTTGATCAAAAATATTGGCAACATCTACTCTGGGTGCAGGGTGACCACTGTGGGTTGGTGCCATGCTTCTCTCTGACAATTGTCCTGTTGAATGAAATAAATCTGATTCTGTATGTTTGAGTTGACATGAATTTACGGGTATTTTCTATTGTATGTTGCTCCTTCTAATTTTCTGCTTCTGTTCTTTCCCTTGCAGCTTAATGTTTTCTCTGATTCCTTTCCATATTCTTTAAATGTCCACTTGAGACATGGTACTGTACAAGTTTCCCCGTGAACCATGTTACCTTCGGGCTTTGCAGAAGAATAGAGTCCAAGGTAGCCTGAGGTGAGTTTCTTCTCTTTTAGGATGTTGGGAAGGATTGGGTTTGAACATGTTCTACCGGCACAGTCAAGACATGTGGGGTGTTTACATCTGTATAAAAATGACACAAGTTAATTCACCACAGCTTTCTACTCATTTTTCTACCAATGAAATCAGGCCAAACATTTATTTAGTAATGACTTATACTCCAAAATAGATATTTCCTTTAAATCTGCCAGAGTGGCCAACCTGCAACCTGCAAGGTTTTCCAAGGGAAGGTAGGGGCGGATTAGACTGATGTATGGCTCTGTGTTGGCCAGTTCTACCCAGTTACTGTGACTGTAAAAATCCTGTTAATGCATCCAAAAATAGACGTTTTATGAAAAATATTTCTGCTTTCACATCAAAAAGCAAATTGTGGATGCATCCAAATGGATTTTGCTCCATAACTGCAATAAGACAATTAAAAGATTATTGCAAATGTCATCATGACTGTTAAAAAAGTTAAACTTTTTATATTTGTAGTAGCAGGGACCTGCATTCACAATTGGTAACTCTGTATTCCAATCCCCCCTCTTTTTAAAGGCTTTGGTTTTATGTCTGGGATTTGACATCCTAGATCTACCGTTCTCAGAGTCCACCCTCTACCACTACATCATTCAGCCCTTTACTGAATAAGCTAAATTATTTTTTATGATGTCTAATTTTTTAAGCCATTTAAATGGGTTTTAAGAATGACTCTGTCTTAATTATTTTCTTTGTCGCTGATCCATTCTTTTGTTTTGACAACTTTTAATATGTCCAGTATTTCATTTTGCTCATCTCACCTGTAGAGTGTGAAGGATTCTTCCGAGTGTCTCTCTGGCAGCTTTTTAAATTTCCCAAATTCAAGTTAGCCTTGATGGTTCCCATACCCTCTGTTATTATCCCGCTTCCCTTGAAAAAGTCTTCAGAGCGGAAGTGATGTGGGGCACTAAAAAATTCATCAATTAATTAATTAACTGACCAGCAACACATAACCAAGATCTAATTTTAAGTGTTTGCCAAATCAATTTTAAATAGAAAAAATTGAACTAACTTCACTGAAGGTACCATATCTTCCTTTCAGTTCTGAATTCATGATGCCCTCTAGAGGCCATCAGCTTCCAGGGGCAGATGCAATAAAATCCCCCAGAACATCTTGCAGTTAACACCAGTTTAGTAACTTGTCTTTAAATCTGGTTTAACTTTCTTTCTGACAGATTTACAGTCTCAATTAACAAAGAACACTGCTCTCAGACTCCAGGCTAATTTGAGCTTCCAAAAGTCTGTTCTCACATAAGTTCTTTCAGTTTCACTTCCACAGAATGGGAGGTTTCTGCTTTCTTTGCTCTGCTATTTTAAATATAAAAGCAATTTATATTTACCAATATTTATATTTACCAATAAATATATATACCAATTGAACGGATTTAATGTATGACCTTCAGAGCTGAAAAAAATGCAATTGTGTGAATTTGTCTTTATACAATTTGCTTTCTATTTGCATCATGCTAGGTTTGAAATTTTTGTTTTTACCAGAGGAAATAACCTAACCCAGGTTCACTCGTGTTGTAGCGTCTAAAGAAGTGTTTTTCAACCAGTGTGCCCCATTCATTTACTGATCTAAAAACATTTACCATCTCCAGGATATCAGCTCTGTGTTCATCCAAACAGGCCCTGGTTTCTTTGTGTTTATTTGATTGTATTAAAGACATTTTGATAAGAATGACAGTATCGCAATTTTGCTGTAGCTTTAGCAGTTTTGGGGAAAAGTCCTGCCCCTTTACCTGTCTCCACCAATCATTCTTGGAGGATTAATCACAGTTTGACCAATCAGAAGTGGTTAAAGTCTTCACTTCATTGTTCTGATTCTGCTCACAAAGTCTCTCAGTTCCAACAAAAAATACCAGCTAAAGCTCGTCTTTAGCGGGGTAGCTTTCCACAGAATCCGGTATCAGACTGTGGAACAAGTGAACAAAACCATGAAGCCCAGGGACACAAGTCTGTTTGCGTTTGGCACCGGTTCGCACTACATCTCCCATGATGCATTGGGTTAAAGAGAAAGTTTGGGTTTAAGTTTCTCAGTTTTTTTATTTATTCTTGGATGCTGGTGTGCCGTGGGATTGTTGTCAAGGTTAAACTGTGCCATGGCTCAGAAAAGGTTGAAAAACACTGATCTAAAGAACAAAACTAAACAACAATGTGATCAGATTACTCCCTATTTTTTATCAAGAGCTTCTTTTTTTCACTTTACCTGTTGGCAAAGTCTCGATCAGCAAGCCCGTTTGGATATTATATTTCCCGGGTTTTGTGAAACATGACACTGGACACCTCTCCGTTTGCTTTTGGCCCCAAACAAGCTTGAACCAGATCTTCAGGTGAGAAATCCTTAAGGTCAAAGTTTGGAATAAGTAACAATTACCCAGGATCGTAGTATGGCCACTTTGCCAACATTTTCACAGGATTATTTTGCGTCTTGTGAATGATCCCACAATTACCCAGTATTTCAACCAGAGACAACACCTTGCAGTCAAATGTGGATTAAACTCGTGTCAGTTTCCACCCTTAATGGACCAAAAAGGTGCAGGTAGTCATGATAATTTACAAACATCTGAGAGAATTCTGTTTTTCCAATCAAGGAACAAAAAAAAAAACCTAACAAAAATGATAAAGGCGAGCAGATAATGAAGTTTACTGTAGTGTCAAGTCAAGTCAATGTCATTCACAGAATTATACAACTGCACAATTATGCATAGCTTTACCTGGGCAGCTCATGTCAACACGTTTTCACATCAACTTGTCACGTATTGCCGCGTTGGCAGGCCCCCCACATACGTGTCACATGTTGATGCATTGGAAGAGCCCAACTTGTCGTTTTTTAAGGTGCTGACAATAAAATATCCCAAGATGCTGGTGAATGTATGCTATATTAGGTGTAAGCAACGCATCAAGTGCTGCTTTTGGACTACGATGAAAAAGAAACATACTTTTTTTTACCGTTTCTTTTTAATATATATAGAAAAACGACAAGCTGGGTTCACCCAAAGTGTCGATATGTGATGCGGAGGGGGGTCCCTACACAGCAAATTCTCCAGTGTCATATTTTCGTAGTCAAGCTGACCAGACTCTGTCAGAGTTATTACAACAACAGCGAGTGTAAGGCCCCACCCCCATTTTCCAAGTGTTGGTGTTAATACCCAGAGTTAAAATGCGCAGAGTAAAAATTACTCTGTGGGGTGATAAACGTGCAGTGTAAAATCTTGATAATTCCCATGGAGTTCATTTAACACCAACACAAAGTTAAATTCCCGCCAGTGCTTGTGACGTTGTCTGTGAAAAGACGAGAGAACGGCCATTTCAGGTGGAACCGTCCTGGAGTTCAGCCGACCTCATCATACACTGAGACATCGAAACACACTGGTAAGTTAATTGTTCACAAGTCTGTTATATTTAGCTTTCGAGTTTAAAAAGTTTTTGGTCATAAAGTACGATTTTATTTTTCTGTAGCTGCTTTGGTTTATTTGAAGATTTTATTTCACTATTAACCTGCATGCGTACTTAAAGCAGATTCTGGCCTAACGCTTAAATATATTTTTAGTTAATTTAGATTATTTTATAAGATTTTCTCATTTTTTTAAATAATTTAAGTAATTCAGACGTATATAACTTTCTCTTAAAAACAACGTCATTAAATTGGTGATTGTGACAAAAGAAAAATTTGAACCAATATACAATGATGTCACCTGATTTGCGCATGTGCATGCATCCCCCATTTTAGGAGCAGCAGCGCGTTTGTCACTATCACAGCAGCTGGATGTGGGAGCGGTGGAACAACGTTGTTTGACTATGGTAAGTAAAGTTTTCAAACTCTGTTGTGGTTTTGCTTTGATAAAATCTTTTAAATATGCTTTGATATTCGACCACAAAGTTACAAAACGCCTCGTGGTTTTATTTCAGCCAGCAAATTATTCATTAATTTGCGTCTTGCTTGACTGAGTGAAACAAGCTAGCTTGTTTGCAGACTGCAAGCAAAGCAGGCAGCCTAGGCAGCGTTTTTAAAACGATTAGTGATACTTTAATACTGCTAAAGTAATGGCAGGTGGTATCGATGACGGTTCTATCGGCAATTGCATATGATGGGCGGTCGCCCAGATTAGGTCGCAATCTCGAACTCCTCGCCATTTTTCTTTTTTCCCTCGTTGTTGTTTGTTGTTTTTTTTTTTTTTTTTTAAGAAAAGTCATATTTCCATGTAAAGTTGATGAAATATACACGATGGTGTGCCACGTCGGCTTGCTGCTGTACTAAACTATGCTTTCTGTAGAAAACGCTAGAAAAAAGCTCGCGGGGGGTGGGGCTGACCAACTTGCAGCTGCAGGGAACGTTAACGTGTAGAGGGGCAGGGGAGGGGCGTAGAGTCACCGCTTATGATTCCAGACAGCACAATACCCACTGCTTAGTTTTTCCAAGTTAGTACATAAATGGTTTTCATTAAATAAGCATATTTTGTTGTTTTTTATTAGTATTAATAAATAAATGAATAAAAGAGAAAAAAAATGGAACAAATCTACATCAAAATCTTATCATCTCAATCATCTTGACCATGATATGAGTGTTACTCAACTTTGTAAGGTTGTGGGTAATGGACAAAAGATCAAAGGAAGCATCATTTTAGGAAGACAAGAAAAGAGGAAGAAAAACACTCCAAAGATAGAGCTATGCGGATGGTTTACAAAATTAAGTCATGTTTAAAATGCTCCCATTTTTCCCAATAAGAGTAGGGGTGTGACCATAACAGCATCACCGCGGTGATGACTCATCACTGCATGTTCCTTTATTTCTTATTTGTATTTATTTATTTTTTTAAGTTCTGCAAGGGGGGACAGTCCATTACACATATTAGGGGGGACTATTCTTGTGTGTCTAATAAACTGCTTGCCATTTTTCAGTACTGATTACTAGGGGTGTGCCAAAATATCGATATGGTGATATATCGCGATATTTAGTCCCGCGATCGATTATCGATACGTCTTCATCAAGTATCGACCTTTTATTTACGTTTAAAAACCCTGTAAAACGTTATATTAACCATCCTTTGGTAAGACAATTCCTTGGAGGGTCGATAGGGGGCGCTCGTTGCGAGATTGGCTGTTGCGGGCGGACGAAGAAGAACACACATTCAAACAAAGATGGCGGAGCGGGAAAATAATGAGAGGCGGTGGCAGTAAGTTAACACTAGAACGCCCAGGATTTTTCACTCCCCCTGCAGCGTCCAGAGCACAGCCAAATGGCTGGTTGGCTCAAAATGACTAATTCAACAGCCTACAATTAGCCACCTTTCATTTGTAAATGCAGCACTAGCTACCTGATCATCTGGATGAAGACATTTCAATGTCCTAGCTAACCACATTCTTCACTCAGATCAGGGTGGGGGAGGTGTTCTGCTTCCAAAGAGCCTCCAAGCTCTGACAAACTTCGACTCCCAGTGTGTCAACTGAAAAACCAAGATGCCTAAATTTTATAACACTGAGCAGACATTAAAATTATCCTGGAGCAAGTCAACCCATTTGACTCTGAGGGAAAAGAAATATTCCTTCAGTGGAACTCAGACAGATATTTCTTCTGATAAGATTTCATAAACATCTTGTTCTCATTGGCTGATTCTAGCAGTTGTCTTTCCATTCATTTCTGTGCCTGCTCATCCTGGTCAGGATGACAGGGGTCTGCTGGAGCACATCCCAGCTAGTCACAGGCAACTGGGGAGGAGTACACCCTGGATGGGTCACCAGTCCATTGCAGGGCCACATAGATAAATAACCAGGCACACTCACATACACACCTAGAAGAAATTTAGAGTCATTTAATGTAACCGCATGTTTCTTTGGAATTTATAGTTTCAACTAGAATTCAACTAAAAACAATAAAATTTAAAATAAACAGGTGAAACATTATATCTTTACATTGCTGAAGGTCTTCATTGCTCAGATCTAAGAAATCAGATCACAGATGAGATTTCACTGCCTCAGAAAAGAGAGGACTGGAGACACACACTGTGCCAACAAAAAAGGCAAAAGATGGCACAATGTGGCATGACGAAAAGGTTGGGAGGCCTCTCCATCACAGCAGAGTTGAATGTTACACTGCTGAGGAAGAGCCTACTGCTTTGGTCAGAAGTACGGTGTCGACACGCTTACAGAGTTTCCTGTGTTTCCTCACGTCATGCTTCAGACTTTTCGGGACGTCAGACAAAAGACGACAGCTGGTTCATGGTCCTCCCTGAACTATTGGGGTTCATTGTCATCCTCCTTGTGAGGGAGGGATAAAATGTTCATCCATGCAAAATGCAAGATGCAAGATAGAATGTGGTCGGTGAAAATAGTAAATCCACTGATCTCCAAAACAACTTCAAAGACATCATGCGGCATTTACACTTTGATAACAAGGCACACGCATGGAACGAGTTGCGATGGACAGGTTTCCTGCGATCTCCAATGTTTGGGGGTCTTTCAACCCAGGCAAGATTAGCTGGGAGCTTCCAGAATCAGTAAAAAACCTCACACAGGTCCATGTGGGAGCTGAGAAGGCGAAAAAGGAATACCATGTTTGGTGACAAGCTCCCATACCTGGCAAAGGGAAAAGGCCAATGTGCCAGGTGCATGGTCAGTACAAGAACAATAATGCCACAGTGCGCTTTGTTGATTGCTACAAGTATACCTGTGAAAAATGCAGAAAGGCGATTGTGGGGCAGTACCAAGTATGTGCAGACAAGTAGTGGGTTGAAGATATCACTTTGACCACAGGCTTACTTTGCTTGAACATTTCAGTATTATGTCTGTAAAGAAGTGTCTCTTGTGCATGAACTATAAATCTCAGCAAAAAAAGAAAAAACAAACTGTGGTGACCTCTTACTAAAAGTGACAGGGGTGAGGGGAAATAGTGAAAACCTGTGCAGCCACTTAGCTTGTCCTTTTTGCGTGCCAAAAGAACAACCTAATGGCTGTGCTGTTCATGTGCAAACTATGTTGAAGGCTGCTCTTTGGGCATGCAAATTTTAACTAATCCAGCCACTTGGCTGTCTCTTGGACATTGTAGGTAGAAAAGCCAAATGGCTGCCCTATGGCCGTTCTAGTGTTAAAAGACGCACCGGCAGCATTGAAGCTGCACCAACGGAGTTGTGTGAGAAAGCTGTGGCTGCTGCTGCCTGAAGCCGACACAGCCCGACGCGGATACTTTTTTCCAGACGAAGCTACTGCCGTCTTCTGAGAGAGACAGAGCAGCGACAATAACAAACGTAAAACGGTCCCTGCAGCGCGGTGGAGAACGAGGGATTTGGGTTTTTATTGAATGCAGTAGAGCCACGCTTTGACATTCCCTCTCAGAAATACTGAAAAAAGGATCCCTGTACTGTACGTCCAGACCAGAGCTACGGCTGAGATGGAAACGGAACAAAAGAGAGGCATTCCTGCCCTTAGACCCCCCTTCTCCTCTGACGCTAAAAAGTCTGTGGTTCTCCAGAAAAACATGAACATAAACATACATCACATGCAGCTTTACCCAAACGTGTTGTTCACAAAGACGTTAACTTTTAGATGCCCTTTAAGTTCTTTATGTATTTTATCCCTGGTTATTTATTTTGAAAGCAGTTTATGTCTTAAATAACTTAAAGGAAAGGTCCTAGCTACTTGATTTTTATTTTTCTGTGAGAATTATATTTTTGTTTACACCACATTTACACTAAATGGTGTCATTTATTTTTTAACAAAGACAATATAATTTGTTCACAGAATAAATATCTGATTTTCAGCTATTTTTTAAATTAAGCAATGGCTATGGTTTTGTTATTCTGAAGTTAATACTAGTGTGCCTTGCAGCTACTTGACTCATTCATTTTTTATCCTGTTTACAGCAATTTTGTACTAAATAATGACACTGCTGTTCATGTTCCACTATTGTTTAAACTGAATTTTACAGATATTTTCAAATGAAAATTGTCATTGTTTGTCAAAGACAGAGTATTACTGATTTCAACAATGTTACACAAAAGTCTGTTATTCATTACACCAAATAGGACACAAGTTGTTTATTATCATGGTGTTTAAAAAATAAATGGGGAAATATTTTCCAAAAAGCTGTTTTAAAAAGTTCTTCTTTCTTAAAGTTTGATATATCGTGAGTTGTTAGAGACGAGATATATCGATTATCGCATTATCGCCATATCGTGATAGTATCGTTATCGTGAGTAATGTATCGTTATCGTATCGTATCGTGAGGTACCCAGTGATTCCCAGCCCTACTGATTACAGATAATGTTAAATGAAATACACACAAACGCGGGCATAAAAGACAGAGTAACTAAAACAGTTGGAGTTGGTTATATTTTTACTGCAAGTATGCCTACCGGTAGCTTCATATGGTATAGGCAATACAGTGATCCCTCGCTATAACACGGTTTACTTTTCACGGTTTCGCTACTTCACGGATTTGCATTGTGTTCTGCATTCTGATTGGCTAAAAACTCACTCTGCTTCTTCTCTACCCGTGCGTCAAAAACGTTGCAGACATTTTACACGTACGTAAAACAGCTTACCAATTTTACATTACGTACGTGCAAATTCTCTTGCAATATCGAGTTTCTCTAAAACCCATAGAGAAAAGAGCGACAACTGCCTATCACTATGTTCTTTTCCCGGACAAACACAGCTGCACCGCGGGCTTCTAAAGGAGAAAACACTGCAGAGGGGAGTCAGGATGCAGCAGCTCAGTCTGAAGAGCAGTGAATTACACCGGAGTCACTATTTGTCCCACTGTACTTTGTATCTTTTTCATAATCATTTTAAATTTTCTTCCGTTAAATCCAATTACTCGGGTCGCGGTGGGCGGGCCTAATTTCCGCGATTTCAAGCCTTCTGTTCACATCGATTATTAAAATTATTATTCGACAGTACAGTACAGAAGTTATTTGTTAAAAACGTTTATAAAGAACTTTTATTTGTGAAACAAATGCTTGAGCCTGTAAAATGGTTTGTTCTTTCTTTTCAATTTATAATAGAGTATTTAATTGTATAATAATTGGAAAAAAAGAGAGGTTTCTACTTCACGGATTTTGCCTCTCACGGGTTCTTTTTGGAACGTAACCCCCGCGAAAAACAAGGGTTTACTGTATAACTGTTGGCGGGGCTCGAGAAAAATGGCCTCGAATTTAGTGTGTAAACCAAATACTGTGTCGGCTATTTGAGAATTTTTTGGCTTTGAGGCAGATGACACGGGTGAATTTGGACAAGTGTTGAACCTTTCCTGCGCTGACTTTTCTCTTCCTTACCGTGGTCGGAAAAACGCAGGGGAGATGAACTAGTTAACTGTTGGTAGTCTTATTGCAGATTGAGCAAGACTTCATTTTGCAGTTTGGAGACGAGGTTGCTGCCAAGTTTATAGAAAGGTCATTCAAAAACCCTGCACTCTATAAAAAACTTCCTGTTTGAAAATTATGCAACTAGTTTACAAGATAAAAAAAATTAGCTTGTCAACCTAATTTCTATTGTGTTAACAATAAAGCAAACGAACCATGATTTTTGACCAGGTTAACATTCTTGGATTTCTGATATATAGGGGTCTCTTTTCTTCCCATAAAGGTGGCCTACTGTTTTCAAGCAGAAGGTCATCCAGCAGAGTAAGGCTCTCCCCTCCTCAAGCAACCTGGAAGATCTGACCTATTGTGCAGAAGCTACATCACTTGAAGAAATGGATGACATTATTGTTTCCGGTAGTTATATTTTTTTTTTAAACATTTTTTTAAACGCTTCAACCAGCTGTTTTTCACTTTTTTTCCAGCCTAAAGACTGTTGTTAAAATGTATAGATCTGCCATTATGTAATCAACTTGATATATTTTTACAGGATGGGACAGTGATTTATCTTCAGTCATTCACCTGCTTCACCTGATTCCTCCCAAAGCCCAGAGGAGCAAAAGGCCAGGCAAGGTTTCAAACAGGTGGGGTGATTAGAAATTTGCTTTGGTAGTTTGAGGAAAATGCATTTGTTTTCCTGATCATAATCAAAGTTTATTGGTTGAATGTATTAATTTATTCAACATACTGTTTTCCTGTTTCTCTTTTTTTTTTATAATAGTATCTTTCACCTATTTTTTGGTGCTTAACTCCTACAATTTTTCAGCTATTTTAACCATTCAACTATTAAAATGTTCAGCTCTTTTAGCTTATACCAGCTATAACTCTTGTTCTTTTAAACGCTTGAACCTTTCTTTACTTCTTTCTATGGTCCAGAAGCTTGCGGGTTCGATACCTGGCTCTGCTATTTTTTCACAAAAATATATTTTTCGTTATTGTGCCATTCTCACTTTATTTGTGGTCAACTTTGATATTTTCATTCTTTTTCTTTTTTTTGTTGTTGACATTATTACCGTTTAAGTTTATTTTTTATCCTGGAAATGCAGCTCCTTCGAATTGTAATTGTTTGATCTTTTTCATCTTCAGAGTGGAACAAGTGTCCAAGAATATGTTGATGACATCGCCAGCTCCACTCAACCCTATCTGCTTGCAATTGGTACAGAGAAGACCACAGTCCAGGATTTCTTCAATGTTCTCAACAAGCAGGTCATTCTGTGCAAGTCAACCATTTCACTCAGGGCTTTTGATGAACTCTTTAAAGTACATTTTGTTTTTGGTAACCTGTAGAGTCAGATGCTCCACAACATCTACACTTCCATGCAGACAACTGTTTACAATATTGATGCAGCCCAAGTTCAAGAGATCCCACCTTTAGCAGAGATCAGGGCCAGAATACTACAGACTAGTTGAGACATATACGCACATAAACAGAGCAGACTGAAAACTTACCACAGCGCTTTGCTTTTGACTTATTTGTATTTTGGGATAGGTTTGTTTGGTTTGCCGTGTTCATTTTCTTAATGCCAACAATCCTGTAAGGCCTGTTATTGATCCGTAGATTTGAAGTGGCAAAGCACTTTGCTTGGCAACTCCGTTACCAAGAAATGAAAAAAACTGCTAGTGTCTCAAGTTGTGCCTGTATTTTTTTTCTTTACTATTTTTTGTACTACACAGTGAAAGGTCTCTTTCCTCCCTTTCAATGATAATTTTGGTGAGTTGGGTGAAATTTAAGTTAAAATATTTAAAATTTTATGTTTTATTCTGAACTTATAATAAAGACCTTTTGAGAAATTTATGTGTTGTACTTTTTTTTCTGGCGAAATTCTCAGTTTTTCAACTTTTAGCAATTATTAGTACGATTTTGCAGGAAATTGTCAAAATTGCCTTTTATATTAAAAATTTTAACACTGCAGAAACTTCAAAAATTGACACTAAATGAACTCAATGAACAGTGTCAAGTTTAACACTGGTGAGGGATGCACTTACAGGAGTTAATTTTAAATAACAAAACTGTTATTGTAATTTGTTAACAACACTGTGGGTGTTCATTTTTGTCAAAGTGTAAAAATGATTCAACACTTTTTATTGTTAAATATGTACAGATAGTGTCAATTATTAACACCCCAAAGAGTTATGTTAACTCTGAAAATTCTACACTATCTTCAGTGTCATTTTAACTCTGAGCCAGATAAGGACCGTATGTTATCTGGCTCAGAGTTAAAATCAACTCTTTAAGTGTTGCATTTACACTTCTGTTTTTACTGTGTACCATGCTTCTATATGTGACAAGTTGTTGTGAATGTGTTGTTTATGTATCAAATACAAACTAATCAAATACAAATACAAACAGTTTTGGACCGAAGTCTATATATATATATATATATATATATATATATATATATATATATATATATATAGTTTCCTGGTATAAATAAATATACAAATCCTCAATCAAACAAAGACTAATTTATATACATTGTAGTTTGACCTTATTTAATTTACTATTTGAGAGTTTTTCTATATGTTAATAGGTTTACCACAAATACAATTGTGAATTTGCACTGTGAGACTTCACTGCTGTGACAGTGATGACTACGTTCATCTTGAGCACCAGCATTCCTAGTGTGCACACTTGTATGCAGACCTTTAATTTGTCTCTTTTTAGAAAATGTGGAGAATTCATTTGAATAAAAAATCACCTTTTGTCTATCTCATAGGTGTAAAAAACAAAAACAAACTGTTGATTTGTTGTTTACAAGCTGGCAATAAAGCAATTGCTGTTTCCATAGAAAAGTAAAGTTTCCGCCTAGAAAGATGTGTTTTGTTGAAGCAGTGTGTCAAGGAGAAAAAAGAAGAAAAAAAACTTTGCAATCATAGCATCTCAGTCAAAGGTTCACACATGCTCACATTCATGTTTTCAGAGAACAACTGGGTATTAAAAATCTACATCTATCTAAGTTTCCCTTGAAAACTTGTCTTTCTTTCTGTCTGATGATCTTTAAAAAATTGTTGCCTGATATTTGGATCAGAATGGAGAAAAACCGGCTCATGGGTGGAGAGCAGACAGGTATGTGACAATGTGATTCAGAAGGCAGGTCTGACGTGCAGCAGAAGGTGGCAGCTCTGCAGGGAGAGGTTCCTCGCCACCTGGAGGGAACATCAAACATGCTCGATAGGAATTCATGAAACTTTTCCCGTCTGTCTTTGTGGTTAAACCAGGTATCGGGTGAGTGTTAATCATACTATTAATATGAATCTACCTACAGTAGAGAATTACCATCATTTTCTTTATCTGCTGACATTAATTGAATCTACAGTTGTAAATGCCTCATATTTGTCTTTTAAACCAATAACTGAATTGAATTCTAAACTAGTACTGTTTTCTTACAGAATTGTCATAGACTTTACATCCTTTCCTCCTTGTTTTCACACCATGTATTAAGTTCGATTCTTTTTTAACAGAGAGCAGGTTGACAGTGATTGCCACAATCAGAAACTTTTGTAGATTACAAGCTGCTTTGTGGTTGTTGCATATCCTATCACCACATCAAACGAACCCATTAGTAGCCGTTAGCTGCTTGCCGTGTGCTAAACCACCTACAAATAGCTGTCATAAATTTGACTTTCTTGCGTTCTTATCTCTCCCAATAGATAAAGTAAGAGGTGTTAGTTTGATTATACGAACAGATGAACAATGGACTAATCAACTAAGTACAAAGCATGTATTAAAATGACTCGACACAACTTGCACAATAGCTCTGTTGAAAAGCACTGAAAGATCTTTATAGTGCTTTGATGATTGTGTTTCAGTCCTGTAGTTATTTTAAAAAAAGACTGTATATACAAATGATGGTTCTAGCACTGTATCAATGTATCACGACTACAGAAAATGCTTCTTTATGTTATAGACAAACGCCACACAATGTAATCTAAGATGTGTGGAGGAACGGCACCAAGAATGTTAGCATATTTGTATTCAGGAAGATGGAACCTTGAACA